>CM046366.1:20572391-20652863 GCA_025413025.1 Ficus hispida | reverse complement strand
ATGCATGAAATGCATAATACGAGCATAATCGGTTCATGCATATATTATGCAATGCTATGATATGTTATGTATGAAATGTTACGATATGATGAGTTAAGTATGAAATGCTATGGTATGAGATGCTATGTAAGATTATGAAATGCTATGGTATGAGATGCTATGTAGGGTTATGATGAATTATATTTGAGTTGTATTGTCACGGATAAATATGTTGTACTTGCTGAGCGAAAGCTCACGTCTTACGTCTATGCTGTAGGTAAGCAACCTATGGCAGTTGTTGATATAAGATGGTGAGCGTGGCAGGCGAACTGTGAAATGTGGATTAATAGCCGCTACGCGTTTTGTTCTATTTGTATGTATATAATTCGTATTCCGAACATCGTTATATTATTATGCTTTCCGCTTATCCACGCTGTATATCTATATATATGGCTAATCGCTCGTACGCGTTACGTATATTAAAAAAAAAAAAATTTCCGCTGCTTACGCTAAATAAGTAAGAACGTATGTATGTATGTATGTATGGTAACGGCCTGTACAAGGCGGTCGTTACAGATGTGGCCGGGTTCCCTTAAGTACAAGTTAGCAAATGATTGGTCAATTTTGAACCAATCCAAACCTAACTTGATTCCTTGGTTTCCAACTAGGTTAACCAAATTTAAAAATCATCATAAGCTAAATTGAACTAGGAAATCTAACTAGAAAATCCATAGTTCCATAAATTTACAAATTATCTATCAAACCACAATTTTCATAAAATTACACTTTGGCCCCTAAAGGCAAAACATTTGCACTTTAGTCCCTATAGGGTGCCGGTTCTCAAAGTGACATTTGTCATTCTTTTTAAAGACGAGGTGTCACCTTTTAAGACCTTACTTGGCTTATCTCCTAAACACAGTTTATTTTCATACTAGCATACATACTCAGATACTGTTTTCGACTAAAACAGTATACTTGCACTGGTCCATTATCCAGATTTTGTCTGAACTGCGTGTAGGGTTCTCTTAAAATTAGAAACTACTAACAGAGAATCATAATTCATAAATTTGCCTTTTACTGCAAAAAGGTCTTTCATAGATAAATTATCGAATCTTTCAACCAAGAATTCGATAATTTCACCGATAAAACATAACACATTCACATTCATAGCACATAAACATTTCTAATTACAAACTTTGATTGTTCATAACAAAAATCAAAATTTGTAAACAACCTGGTCATTACAATCTACCCTCCTTAAAAATTTTCGTCCTCGAAAATTACATCAAGTCGGGGTAGTTCTTTTTCATTTCTTCTTCTACTTCCCATGTTGCTTCCTCAATCTCATGATTTCGCCATAGAACCTTGACTAAAGGTATAACCTTGTGCCTTAGTACCTTTTCTTCTCGTGCCAAAATTCGAACCGGTTTTTCCTCATAAGTCAGGTCCTCGTGAACCTCAATTGGTTCATGATCCAATACGTGTGAAGGATCCGAGATGTATTTCTTTAGCATCGACACATGAAATACATGTGCACATATGCTAATTCTTGGGGCAAAGCCAACTTATAGGCCACATTACCGACTCGTTCAAGTATTTCGTATGGCCCTATGTATCTCGGACTTAGTTTTCCTTTCTTCCCAAATCTCATGACTCCCTTGAATGGAGCAATCTTGAGGAAAACCAAGTCTCCTACTTGGAATTCTAGAGGCCTTCTATGTTTGTCAGCATAATTCTTTTGTCGACTAAACGCAGTTTCCATCCGTCGACGTATGAGTTTTATGGCCTCGGTGGTTCTCCGTATAAAGTCCGTAGACACAAGTTCCTTCTCTCTTGTCTCATACCAATGGACTGGAGATCTACATCTTCTCCCATAAAGAGCTTCATAAGGAGCCATTCCAATCGAAGCTTGGAAACTGTTGTTGTACGAGAATTCAATCAAAGGAAGCTTTTATCCCAAGTTCCTTTAAACTCCATCACACAGGCTCGTAGCATATCTTCTAGAGTCTGAATGGTCCTCTCCGACTGTCCATCCGTTGTGGGTGAAAAACGGTACTAAAAGTAAGCTTCGTACCCATTGCTTGATGTACACTTCTCCAGAATTTAGAAGTGAAACAACCATCACGATCTGAGATGATCGATTTTGGAATCCCATGGTAGCGAACGATCTGCGTGACGTACAGTTCTGCTAGCTGCTCCACAGAAAAGCTAAGCTTGATGGCCACGAAATGAGCGGATTTCGTCAATCGATCGACAATCACCCAAATAGCATCGTTGCCGCTGGGAGTTCGGGGTAGACCAACCACGAAGTCCATCGTCACTTGGTCCCATTTCCATTCTGGAATGGAAATTTTCTGCAATTCTCCCCCGGGACGTTGATGTTCAGCCTTCACCTTTTGACACGTAAGGCATTTACTAACAAATGTGGTAACATCATTCTTCATTTTGGGCCACCAAAAACTTTCCTTTAAGTCTTTGTATATCTTTGTGGCTCCAGGATGGACGGAATATGGAGTCTCATGAGCTTCTTTCATGATCCGCTTCTTCAACTCGTCCTCATTAGGAATGCATAGTCTATTCTTCCTATAGAGTATGCCTCCATCAGACATGTTGAAATCTGATTCCTTTCCTTCTAAGACTTCATTTCTCGTCCTAGGCAACGAGACATCTCCTTCTTGACGCTCCTTCATGCCATCCAAAATGGTAGGTTGGAAGGTTAGGGCAGCTAAACTTCCCGTAATAAGCTCTATTCCAGCTTCTACTAGCTCCTTTTGAAGGGGCTCAATCAATGGCTGAATCGATATCAACGAGGAAAATGACTTCCGACTAAGAGCATCGGCTACTTTGTTAGCTTTCCCCGGATGGTAACGGATATCTATGTCATAATCCTTTACTAATTTGAGCCATCTTCTTTGTCTCATGTTAAGCTCCTTCTGTATGAAGATATACTTCAAACTCTGGTGATCCGTATAGACTTCACACCTATTGCCATAAAGATAGTGTCTCCAGATTTTGAGTGCAAACACTACTGCCGCAAGTTCCAAATCATGCGTCGGATAGTTCTTTTCATGATCCTTAAGCTGTCGGGAAGCATACGCGATCACTTTTTCATTTTGCATGAGAACGGCTCCCAATCCTATCTTGGAAGCATCGCTATATATCACGAAGTTCCCTTCCTCTACTATTGGAATTGTAAGAATTGGAGCACTAGTCAGCTTATTCTTTAGCTCTTGGAAGTGTTCTTCACACTGAGAAGTCCATTCGTACTTCTTTCCTTTTCGTGTAAGCGCAGTGAGTGGTGCCGCGGTTTTAGCAAATCCCTCGACGAAACGTCGATAATAGCCTGCTAAGCCAAGGAAACTACGTACTTCGGTGACATTTTTCGGAGTTGGCCATTTACTTACGGCTTCAATCTTAGCCGGATCTACAGATATGCCTTCTTTGGAAACCACATGTCCTAAGAAATGGACCTTCTCCAACCAAAATTCACACTTGGTGAATTTAGCATAGAGCTGGTTTTGCTTTAGAATCCGTAAGACAATCTTTAGATGCTTCTCATGCTCCTCCTTAGATCTTGAATAAATCAAGATATCATCTATGAAGACAATAACAAACTTGTCCAAGTAGTCCTTGAATACTCGATTCATCAGGTCCATAAAGGCAGCTGGAGCATTTGTCAATCCAAATGGCATTACGAGGAACTCGTAATGTCCATATCGCGTACGAAAGACTGTCTTGGGAATATCTCCTTCCCTTATTCGAAGCTGATGATATCCCGATCGCAAGTCAATTTTTGAAAAAATTGAAGCGCCTTTCAATTGATCGAACAAATCGTCGATCCTGGGTAATGGATACTTATTCTTGATGGTAATCTTATTCAATTCCCGATAATCAATGCACATCCTAAGAGTGCCATCCTTCTTTTTAACAAACAAAACTGGGGCTCCCCATGGTGCATAGCTCTGACGGATGAATCCTCTATCCAGGAGCTCTTGCAACTGAAGTTGCAATTCCTTAAGTTCAGCGGGGGCCATCCTATAAGGCGCCTTGGATACTGGTGCCGATCCAGGAAGCAATTCAATCTCAAAAGAGATCTCTCGCTCCGGTGGTAATCCTGGTAAGTCTTCAGGAAAAACTTCGATAAAATCCTTGACTATCGGTACTTCTTCCGGCTTGCTCTTGGTTTCTTGCGTCTTATCCACCATGTTGGCTAAAAATCCCATACATCCTTCTACCAACAATTTCTTAGCCTTTAGCGCTGAAATGAGCATTTTCGGCTGTTTTGGAGTCGATCCTCTAAAAACGAACTCGTCGTCTCCAATTGGCTTGAACGTGGCAATACAACGTTGACAATCTATAACCGCGTTGTATTTCCCCAAGAAATCCATACCCAAAATGACATCGTAGTCATACAGGTCAATGACGATCAAGTCGACATACATTTCCCTACCATATATAATTATTGGAACATGACGTATCCAATAATCAGACAACAAAATTTCCCCGGAGGGTAATGCAGTTCTGAAAGTCCTTTCTATTCTATCGCTTCCTCTACCTAGTTTCTTAGCAAACTTAGGTGACGTGAATGAATGCGTAGCTCCAGAATCAATTAGCACATAAGCATCTTGTTGGGCAAAAGGAAGCTGACCTGTCACCACTGTGGATGGTCCAGCTTGAACATCCTCCTTAGTATAAGCATAAATGCGTCCTTGAGGTTCTGGAGCTTCAAGTCTGCCTTGGGAGATTTCAGGTCCTTCGAGCTTCATCTGTACTGCATGAAGCTGATACCCTTGACTCTTTTGTTGGTTCTGCGGGTTCTGAAAATTAGCATTGCAGTTCCTAGCATAGTGGCCTTCCTTGCCACACAGAAAGCAATGATTAGTTCGAAGACGGCAATCTCCCGGGTGCTTCCTCCCACATTTCTGACAAGTGGGATTTATGCTGCTATCAGGGGCATTCCTCTTCTGGAGAAAATTTTGTTGATTCCCCTGTCCCACTGCATTCCACTTCCGTTTCTGTTGATTATTGCCGTACTGCTTGTTGTTGCTGTGTTGACCAAAAGATCCTCCTTGTCCTTTCTGCTTTTGAGTTGGGCTTGGTTTTGCCTGAATTTGCTTAGTTTAGGCCTTCTCTTCTTTCTTTTCCTTAAAGAACTTAGCCCGTTGTTCTCTGTTCTGACCTACCCAATACTCAGCTCGAATCGCCCGGCTGACACATTCAGCAACGGTGATTGGTGAGTAAGGACCACTACTAATAATTACAGCCAAATCCGAGCGGAACATCCTCATCATCCTTCGTACTTTGTCCCTCTCGGAACCAATAAGATGAGGACAAAGACGTGCTAGTTGCTCAAACTTTTTCACAGCCTTAGCTACCGACAGATTACCCTGACGAAAATTGTTGAATTCGTCTTGTTGAGCTTCCATAACGTCAGTGTTGAAGTATTTTTTCCTTAAATTCATCAACAAAGTCCTCTCAAGTCATTTGTGTCACATCTCGCCGAATCTGAACTATTTCCCACCAGAGGCGAGCATCTTTCCGTAGCACAAAGGATGCACAGAGAACCTTCTCTTGATCATCAAGCCTGAGGAAGTTCAGAATAACTTGGAGGTCAATCAACCAATTGTCGGCCTCAATTGGGTTTGTTGATCCTTCAAATTCCGGTGCCTTCATGCGCTGAAATCTGTTGTATAATTGTTCCGGAGTTCGAACCAGAGGTGCTGGCGGAACAGCCAAAGGCACAACAGGCACTTCAGGAGTTATAGGGTTTTCTGAAATTACCGGATCAGCATTAGGAATTTCCGGTGCAGCAGGCTGATTTGCAGGTGCTGGTGGTATTCCGGCATCAGGAGGTCCCTGATTCTGTTGAGCCAATTGAGCTCTAAGCCCACCTATCTCTTGTTGTTGGGCTAACATTATCTGTCTTAGCTCATTCATCTGAGCCGTAAGATCAACGTCTTGGGTCTGTGCCATTCTACGCTTGGGTGGCATGGTTCTACATAGAAAATTCATGAAATAAGCTCCTTGTTCAATAAAATCATGTCTTTTATATAGAATCATAATCTTAATTCCATATCATAATATAATCATGGAACATATCTGAATCCATCATAATCTCATTCATATCCACTTTAATACATGATTATAACATTTAGGAAGGTATAGAACTTTCCCATCATGTTCATATGTCACTTAATTGCTACCACCAAGCGAAGGCACCATCCAACGTTATCCTCGTATCTAATATTGTTCTTATGTGGCAGAGTTCCCTAAATACCACATATAACTTTCATAACGTTGATCCGATTCCAAAGTGCGAGAGTTTCCAGCGTGACCATTGACGAGAGATACTCACTACGCACACAGGATCTTAACTAATTCTAAGCATAAGAAAAATAACTTAACTTACTTGGGCTGTGGTGGAAATGATGTGAAGCAAGGTGAAGTAGGCTGGTAGGATACCGCTCTGATACCAAACTGTAACACCCCAACCTACGTAGGGCTGTTACCAAACATACTTAAACTTTCATAACTGCTTAACTCACTTAGAAAATTGAACATAAAATTTTTTTTTCAAACTTACATCTAAAACAGGGTTGCTTGTATAGAACGTATTATGCATACATAATTATTACAACTCGATTGAGTCTTGAAATCCTCATAACTTTGTACCACGTAACTCACTTAATATACATATATATTTAAACTTCATAAAACTTGCGGAAAATTTTGCGTAGTGGTATCCCACACCGCCCTTCACCCTCCGCATCATCCACCTGGCCCATCAATTTAAGCTGCAGGCCTCTTTCCTGTAGTATGAAATATACTGATGAGCTTTCGCTCAGCAAGTACAAACATAATCTCACAAAACTTAACAAATATCGTGCAACTTATGCATGAATCATTTATGAATCTTTTATGACCAGTTATTGACTTGAACTTATCATCTTGCTTAACATGTGGGCCCTTAGTGTACGTACCAAATGCGCGCAAGCCTCAGAACGTCAGGGTTTGCAAGGCCCTTAACAATTCTGGAAAACATGAACATAACCCTTCACGTATCAATGGAAGGTTGATTATCACTTTACCCTCACGTATCAACGAGAGGTTGATAATCATAAACTTGATATTGAAACATACATGATCCTCCTGTATCAACGGGAGGTTGGTACGACACCTTACTTGTCTCGGTTTAGTCTTAGTCTCGTTATATTTCCAAGACTAAGAATCTTTACATGTGATCTTAATAGTCATGATGCATATGAGATCAGACATAGCATAACTTGATGTATCATGGCTTAACATGACTTAGCATAGCTTATCATGACTTATCGTATCATAACATGGCATGACTTAGCATAACTTGGCATCATACATGACATAACATATCATAACATTGCATGACATAGCATAACATGTAATTATGTCATAAATTTGAAAATAGCTTACTACTTTCCATACTGCAGGTGAGGTTTGTACTTACCTCGATTACTATGTTTACTAATGTGTCGCTCCAAGTCCGGACACAATAGCAGGTTAGCCCCTGCTATAATAAAGGACATAAGTAAGAATTAAAAATGTTGGGGATCTAACCAACATTCCAACATAACCCTAGTTATTAACTTATCTTAGTATAAAAATATCAAAACATAGTATAAACTTTAAAACTTTACTATTTTTTTAAAACCTTGAATTCTGAAAACTGTATTTGAAATCAATCCTTAAATTTGATCCTTTTCTGTTTTGAATTTGAAAACATTTCCTTCATCAAAGTTGTAGACCTTGTAGTTGAAGGTTCCTACAATTTCTATTTTTAACTTAAAACTTAAATCTAACTTTAACACACTTGTTTCTGCCTTTGAAAATTTTTCGACCATTTTCATTAATCCTAATTTTGGTCTCGGGTTTTTGTAAAAACGAAGGTCTTAGAGGTCTTATTTTCAAAAACTGCTCGCATTGGCCCCTAGGATTTTCTATTCTCTACAACTTTGTAGTTTTGACCTTTTCAAGATTCGGCCTCTAAGGGCCTCAAAATTTGCTTTCCAAATTACTGTCCAGTTTGACCCGAAACTGGCAGTTTTCATTCGGTTTTGTTTTTAGGTAAACTAACGTGCACACTACCTCAAACGGGTACCCCGTGAGCCTATATCAAGCATGCAGGCGTTACCTAACCATTTCATAATCACACTTTCAGTTCTTACTCATATATCTTTTTAAAACAAAAATCTTAAACTTGTTTCAAAATCTTAAATTCGAAACTAGCATATCCAAAACCGAAAACTATCAACTACACATAAAGCATAGTACTTGAATCTGCTTATCATAAACTCATGCTTATACATAACATCACGCTCTTAATCTTCTTATCAAAAACGTGAATGAAAACTAGAAGTTAAAAAGTTTACCTCAAGCTTCACAAGACAAATTCTAGCTTAGGGTTTTGGAGGTTTTCTTTTTCACTAGTCCAACAAAACCGAATCTGTCTTCACCTTTCACTCACACTATTGTTCGGCTCCTAAGGGGTAAAAGAGGTGCTTGTTGGCTGCAAGGTTTACTAAAAGAACATACAGATTTTGCCTTCACCTATTTATAGATGAATTCTTCTTCTTACTTTGCCAACTAGTCCTCCAAAAATTTTTATTTTTGTCCAGCAATCCTTGTGTGCTGGCTGGCCATGGCTGGCCCTAGAAAATGAGTAAGCAAGGCTAAGGTGACTCACCAAGGCTACTAGGTGATGTGTCATGCCCTTAGGATGGCTGGTCATTAGAGTGATGATGTGTCAAAACCTTAGCTAGCCATGGTGGCAAAGCTAGGAATGCTGATTCACCTAAGCTAAGTCATGATGTGTCATTTCCTCCCAATGGCCGGAATTTTTTGTGCTGATTTGGCAAAGTCTTGGCTGGCCAAAGAGGCAAGCTAGGAGATTGACTCATTAAGGTTAAGCCATGAGGTGTCACTCCCCCATGATGGCTGGCCTTGATGTAGGTTTGGCAAGAGCTTGGCTTGCCAAATGAGCAAGCTAGAATGGTGATTCACTAAGGCTAGGCCATTAGGTGTCTAAACCTTATGGTGGCCGGCCTTAGGTGGCTTGGTGTGCTTGCCGTTGCTAGCCAAATAAGCAAGGCTAGAGTACTTGCTCACCAAGGCTAGTTTCATGATGTGTCTAGCCAAGGTGGTGGCCGGTTCCTTAGTGTGGCACATGGACAAATTTTTGCTTGATGATACATCACAAATAGCCAAGTAAGCATGGCTAAAATGCTTACTAAGCAAGGCTAGGTTTTTAGGTGTCAAACTCATAAAAAAACACCTAATTGCCTATCTACTAATCAGCCCTTAAGATCATAAAATTTTCTTGCAATTCTTCATAAGGTGGCCGGCCATTACTTGCTAGGTGTGAAAGTTGCAAAATGCAACATAGCTTAGTATGCAAAACTACTTTGCATACTAGGCAAGGCTAAAATTGTGTGGTGTCAAATTCTAATGAACTTCAAATTTTTCATACCTTGCCTATTGGTCCTTAAGAGCAAAATATCAGCTCATTAACCCTTGATGTGGCCGGGTTCCCTTAAGT
Source organism: Ficus hispida (assembly GCA_025413025.1). Taxonomy (NCBI): domain Eukaryota; kingdom Viridiplantae; phylum Streptophyta; class Magnoliopsida; order Rosales; family Moraceae; genus Ficus; species Ficus hispida. Next base: position 20,643,313 of record CM046366.1, on the reverse strand, counting down.
ACAAGTGTAGGCAAATGATTGGTCAATTTTGAACCAATCCAAACCTAACTTGATTCCTTGGTTTCCAACTAGGTTAACGAAATTTAAAAATCATCATAAGCTAAATTGAACTAGGAAATCTAACTAGAAAAATCCATAGTTCCATAAATTTACAAATTTATCTATCAAACCATAATTTTCACAAAATTACACTTTGGCCCCCTAAAAGCAAAACATTTGCACTTTAGTCCCTATAGGGTGGCCGGTTCTCAAAGTGACATTTGTCATTCTTTTTAAAGACGAGGTGTCACCTTTTAAGACCTTATTTGGCTTATCTCCTAAACACAGTTTATTTTCATACTAGCATATATACTCAGATACTGTTTTCGACTAAAAACAGTATACTTGCACTGGTCCATTATCCAGATTTTGTCTGAACTGCGTATAGGGTTCTCTTAAAATTAGAAACTACTAACAGAGAATCATAATTCATAAATTTGCCTTTTACTGCAAAAAGGTCTTTCATAGATAAATTATCGAATCTTTCAACCAAGAATTCGATAATTTCACCGATAAAACATAACACATTCACATTCATAGCACATAAACATTTCTAATTACAAACTTTGATTGTTCACAACAGAAATCAAAATTTGTAAACAAGCTGGTCATTACACTCATGATAAGGGGCCCATAAGTAAGATAAGTTAAGAATGAATACGATGGCATAATAAGAGCATAATCGTTTCATGCATATATTATGCGATGTTATGTATGTTATTATAAGTTATGTTATGATACGATGAGTTGAGTATGCTATGTATGATATGCCATGATATGTGAGGTGATAATAATCTATGATTATGTTATTGTCACGGATATGTATATGTTGTACTTGCTGAGTTAAAGCTCACGACTTACGTCTATGCTGTAGGTAATCAACCTACGGGCAACTGATGGTGCAAGGTGGCGAGCGGGGCAGGGCGAGCTGTGAAATGTGGGGTTAATAACCGCTACGCGTTTGGTTCTATATGTAAATTATTTCGTGTCCAAACATCGTTATATATTTTTATGCGTTTCAAGTATCTGCACTGAAAAAAAAAAAAAAATTCCGCTGCTTACGCCAAATAAATAAGTACGCATGTATGTATGTATTTATGGTAACGGCCTGTGCTAGGTGGGTTGTTACACCTAGTTCAACATACAATCGTTCAATACCATAATCAGCCATTCATCAACAGATTAAGCACATGGGAACATATATCAAGCACCTAATGGTCACACATATCATCTACCTAATTTCTAGAGCATACATTTACAATCATGCACCAAATTGAAACATAAACATGCTAAAACCTAAATCAAGCACATGCTAAGCAAATTAACCACAATAAGGACATAAATGAATGAGCTTAAGCTCTAACAAATAAGCTGGAAATACACTGTAAAGAGCTGAAAAAACAGAATTTAGAGGTTTAGGAAGTTGAGAGATTACCTCCAAACCGAAAGGGAAATCTTTGGCTTGAGTTCCGAAAATGGTTTTCTAGCTGTCCCTCACTAAAATTCCGACCACCACTCAAAGGTTTTTGGCTGACTTATGGTTCGGCTGGGCAGAGAGAATGAGGAGAGAAATGACAAGAGTTTGGGTGGGTTTTTCAATTAAAATGAGCTAAAAAAAATCTACCCATGACACCTATTTATAGGTGAAATATAATTTTATTTCTTGATTTATTTTTATTCTCCAAATTGCTCTCCAAGCCCTAAAAAAAATTTATTTGCGGAAAACTCACCATGAGGTGGCCGGCCATTGGTGCTGGAAATTGTTCAAGAAAGTTCTTGAATTCTTTCCAAAATTTTTAAAACTCCAAATAATAACATAATTATCCTTGATGAGGTGTCCACCACCAAGGACTCCGTTTGGCTTTAACTTTTAAAAACAGTCTATTTTCATACTAATACAAATATAACAAATACTGTTTTTCAATAAAAACAATACTGTCATACTAAACTGCAGTCCAAAATTTATCTGCATAAAACTGAACTGCGTTTAAGTTTTTCTTAGAACTTAAAGCTCATTAGTCCTTATTGTCCTAAATATTGTGCTTGATTTTTCTAACACAATCCCGTACCTTAAACTTGCTTATCTATCCGTAATGACGGTTTTTCGCAGTATAATTTCTATACTGCCTGTTATACAACAGTACCATCATGCATTGACTTTTCTGGTCAAACTTTGACCATTCTGGTCAAACTTTGACTAACATAAAATCGTAAATTTTTGTCATACCTTATATCATTCTGGCCAAACCTTGACCGGAATACTATCATAAATTCCTACAATAGCTCAAATCATTCTGGCCAAACTTTGACCGGAATAAAATCATACATAAATCCTAATTCTGATAACTCAGATTAGGCAATTCATACACTTATACATAATACAAATTTTGATTCCTTGAGAAACAAGAAATCATAATTTGTAACAAGGTCAGTTATCACAATCTTCCCCCCTTAAAAATTTTCGTCCTCGAAAATTAGAACAAGTGGAGATAATTCGCTCTCATATCCTCTTCTAATTCCCATATTGCTTCTTAACAGTATGGTTTCGCCACAATACTTTAACCATGGGAATTGTCCTATTTCGTAAGACCTTCTCTTCCTGATCTAGAATCTGAATTGGTTTCTCTTTGTAAGTCAAGTCGGATTGAATCTCAATCGGTTCTTGACTTAGTACATAGGAAGGATCAGGTACATACTTCTTTAATGTCGAAACGTGGAAAATGTTGTGTACCGAAGCTAATTCTAGTGGCAAGGCAAGCTTGTAAGCTACTTTGCCAATCCTTTCCAAGATTTCGAATGGCCCTGTGTATCTAGGACTAAGTTTTCCCTTCTTACCAAATCTCATAATCCCCTTCATGGGAGCAATCTTGAGGAAAACATAGTCTCCGACTTGGAATTCTAAGGGCCTTCGACATCTATCGGCGTAGCTTTTCTGATGAATAAAAGCTACATTGAGTCTTTGCTTAATCTTCTTACTATCCTCTGAAGTCTTTTGGATAAAATCCGTGGTTTGAAGCTGCTTCTGTCCAACTTCTTACCAATGAATGGGAGATCGACATTTTCTTCCGTATAACGCCTTGAATGGAGCCATACCAATGGAGGCATGATAACTGTTGTTGTAAGAAAATTCAATCAAAGGTAGCTTCTGATCCCAGCTCCCTTTGAAATCCAAAACGCATGACCTTAGCATATCCTCCAGAGTCTGGATCGTCCGTTCTGATTGTCCATCCGTCTGGGGGTGAAACGCTGTACTGAACTTTAATTTCGATCCGATAGCCGTGTGAACACTTTTCCAGAATCGAGAGGTAAAGCGCCTATCCTGATCGGAAATGATGGATCTTGGCACTCTATGCAACCTAACAATCTGGGATACGAAAATTTCAGCCAATTTTTCGACCGAAAAGGTTGCCTTAATCGCAATGAAGTGGGCTGATTTGGTTAATCTATCCACAATTACCCAAATAATATCATTCCCACTTGCAGTCCTGGGTAAACCTACTCTGAAATCCATAGTGGTTTGTTCCCATTTCCATTCTGGGAGCTCAATCTTTTGAAGATCTCCGCCTGGTTGCCGATGCTCAGCCTTAACTTTTTGACAAGTTAGGCACTTTGACACAAATTCTGTGATTTCGTTCTTCATATTCGGCCACCAATAGTTTTCTCTAAGGTCCTTATACATCTTGGAAGCTCCAGGATATACCGAATATGGCGTCTCATTTGCTTCGGACATGATTTGTTTCTTAAGAATTTCAAAGTCAGGAACGCAGATCCTTTCTTTGAAATAGACTACTCCATCCTCAGAGGTCCTAAACTCCTTATTCTTTCCGCCAAAGATTTGCGCCTTTAGCAGAAAAGAATCTTTCCCTTGATGTCCCTTAATGGACTCTAAGAGATTAGACTGGAGAGTCAAAACTGACAACTTTCCAGTGATCATCTCTACGTTGAAATCGCATATCTCCTTCTAAAGTGGCTTGGGCAACGTTCCTAAAGACATCAGCATACCGGATGACTTCCTGCTGAGAGCATCCGCTACTTTATTCGCTTTACCAGGGTGGTAAAGGATATTGCAATCGTAGTCCTTTACGAGTTCTAGCCTTCTCCGTTGCCTCATATTGAGCTCTTTCTGGGTAAAGATGTATTTGAGACTTTGATGGTCGGTGAAAATCTGACATCTATTCCCATACAAGTAGTGTCTCTAGATCTTTAGCGCGCAGACCACCGCCGCGAGCTCTAAATCATGCGTAGGATAATTCTTTATGTGATCCTTTAGTTGTCGTGAAGCATAGGCGACCACCTTTCCTTGCTGCATCAGGACCGCTCCTAGTCCAGTCTTAGAAGCGTCGCTGTAGATCACGAAATTCCCGGCATCTACGTCAGGAATTACTAACACCGGGGCGCTAGTAAGCTTCCTTTTGAGCTCTTGGAAGTTCTCCTCACACTTCTGTGTCCACTCAAACTTCCTCTCTTTTCACGTAAGGGCGGTAAGAGGTATCGCGATCTTGGAGAATCCTTCAACAAACCATCGATAGTATCCGGCCAATCCAAAAAAGCTCCGTATTTCCGTAACGTTTTTGGGTCTAGGCCATATACTAACCGCCTCTATCTTAGCAGGATCAAAGGAAATCCCTTCGTTTAACACTACATGGCCTAAGAAATGAACCTTTTCCAACCAAAATTCACATTTCGTGAACTTGGCATAGAGCTGGTTCCGTCTTAACGTCTCCAAAACCATCCTAAGGTGCTGTTCGTGTTCCTTTATGGACTTTGAGTATATCAGAATATCATCGATAAAAACGATGACAAACTTATCTAAGTACTCTTTGAACACCCTGTTCATCAAGTCCATAAATGCAGCTGGAGCGTTGGTCAAACCAAACGGCATAACCAAGAACTCGTAATGCCCATAACGCGTTCGAAAAGCCGTTTTCGAAATATCTCCCTCCTTAATCCTGAGTTGATGGTATCCCGACCGCAATTCGACCTTTGAAAACACCACTGGTCCCCTATGTTGATCAAAAAGATCATCTATTATAGGGAGAGGGTACTTGTTCTTGATTGTGATCTTGTTCAACTCACGATAATCGATACACATACGCAACGATCCATCCTTCTTCTTAACAAACAATACTGGTGCTCCCCATGGAGAATAGCTCTGGCGGATAAATCCCTTGTCGAGCAGTTCTTGTAACTGTACTTTGAGCTCCCTAAGTTCAGCTGGGGCCATATGATAAGGCGCTTTGGATACCGATGTAGTTCCGGGCAATAAGTCTATCTCAAAAGAAATTTCCCGCTCGGGAGGAAGTCTGGGCAATTTTTTTAGAAAGACATCCACATATTCCCTGATAATGGGAACATCTTCCGGCTTTAGTTCCACCTCTTTCTCTTTGTCCACCATGTTGGCTAAATATCCTTGACATCCATTAGCCAACATTTTCCACACCTTCAGTGCCGATACTAACCTACTTGAGGAGTTACGGGACTGACCGTAAAACTTGAATTCCTCCTCATCATGCAAACCAAACATAACACAACGCTTTCGACAATCTATCTTAGCGTTGTACTTCCCTAGGAAGTCCATTCCTAAAATAACATCATAATCCTGAAGTTTAATTGCGATGAGATCAACATAAAGCTCTCGACCGTAAATAACTACAGGAACACTTGGCATCCAAACATCGGATAGCAAAATCTCTCCTGACAGAAGGAACGTCCTAAACGGTTTCTTAAAGCTATCGACGCGTCTTCCTAATTTTTGGGCAAACTCCATTGATATAAATGAATGGGTGGCACCAGAATCAAACAAAGCATTAGTGTCGTAGGTGGCGATAGAAATCTGACCTGTCACCACGTGAGAAGTTCCGGCCTCAGCATCCCCTTTGGTGTAAGCATAAATCCTGGCTTGGGGTTCAGGAGCCTCTAGCCTCCTTGGTGCATCCGAGATGTCCTCGATCTTAACTGGCACCGCATGCAGCTGACCGCTCGCATTCTTATGCGGGTACTGGGGGTTCTGGTTCTGATTGTTGAGGTTGCAATTCCTCGCGTAATTACCTTCCTTGCACAAAGGTAGCAAGCATTGGTCCCCAGTCTATATATTCCCAGGTGCTTCTTCCCACATTGAGCACACACTGGATAGTTAGTATTATTACCCTCATTCCCTCGGTTACTTCTCTTCTGAGGGTAATTCCTTTGCTGTCCCTGGCCAGCAGCATTTCCTTTCCTCTTGTTCTTTCTGAACTGCTTAGCATGCTGGGCCGCATTACTAGTCTGGCCCTTTACATAAGTGTCCTGGTTCTGCCTAGGCTGCAACTGCTTCTGTAACGCCCCAACCTACATAGGGCCGTTACCATACATACATGAACTTATATAACTGCTTAAACCTTCTTGGAAAATTGAGAATAAATTTTTTTTTCAAGCTTACATATAAAATAGGGTTGCTTGTATAGAAACTTATCAGGCATACATAATTCTTACAACTTGCTTGAGTCTTTAAATCCTCATATTTTTGTACAACATAGCTTACTTTAAATTATAAGTGTATATATTCTAAACTTAACAGATTTTGCGGAAAATTTTACGTAGTGGTATCCCACACCGCCCTTCACCCGTCGCATCATCCACCTGGCCCACCAATTAAGCTGCAGGCCTCTTACCTACAGTATGAAATATACTGATGAGCTTTCGCTCAGCAAGTACAAACATAATCTCACAAAATGTAACAATGTCGTGCAACTCATGCATGAATCAATTATGAGTCTTTTATAACCAATTATTGACTTGAACTTATTATCTTGCTTAACATATGGGCCCCTAGTGTACGTACCAAAAGCGCGCAAGCCTCAGAACGTCAGGGTTTGCAAGGCCCTTAACCATTCTGGAAAACATGAACATGACCCTTCACGTATCAACGGAAGGTTAATAATCATAAACATGTAACATACATGATCCTCTCGCATCAACGGGAGGTTGGTACGACACCTTACTTGTCTTGGTTTAGTCTTAGTCTTGTTATATTTCCAAGACTAAGAGTCTTTACATGTGATCTTAATAGTCATGATGTACATGAACTAGACATGGCATACTTAATGTATCCTGGCTTAACATGACTTAACATGGCTTATCGTATCATAACATGGCATAACATGATATAACATAACATGGCATAGCATAACATAGCATGACATAGCATAACATGGCATAACGTGTAAACATATCATATACTTGAACATAGATTATTATTTTCCATACTGTAGGTGAGGTTTGTACTTACCTCGTCTATTATGTCCACTAATGTGTCGCTCCAAGTCCGGACACAACAGCAGGTTATCTCCTGCTATAAAAAGGACATAGGTAAGGGTTTAAAAATGTTGGGGATCCAACCAACATGCATAACCATAGTTATATGTCCCCTCTCTATATGATATCTTACTGGCCTTAGTCCATAGTTAAGCTTGGTATCTTGTTGGGCTACATTGGGTAACCCTGGGCTTTGGCCCAGTCCAATAACCTGGTATCCTTCCAGATTACCGTTCGTTACTGTCGTGTTACTTATCTTTGGCTTTGAAAAATCCAATTTTCCCTTGTCTCGGAAAATTTGGTGAATTCAGTTAAAAATACTTTGCTTAACTTATAAATATTCATGGTTCTTAAAGTGGGGTCTTATAAAATTGTTAAAGGCTGAAAACTGCCATTGGAACAGTTCTCACAGTCAAAACATTGGGGTTGGTGAAAAAATACAGTTTTCTGCCTTATTTTAGAAAATCCTGTGCATGAGCAGGAATTTCCTGCTTATGTACGGTTTTTCGGAAAATCCTGTGCTGGAATTTCTGTTTCCTGCACAGTTTTTAGAATCCAATTTTTACTTTAAAATATGTTTAGAATTTGATAAAACTTTCTTCATAAAAGTTGTAGATCTCGGATAATAATACAACTTTCATGTTTTGAGGAAAACCCAGTTCGGACTTAATCATGCCCTTATTCCTTGTTGAACTCACCTGGCCGTGCTTAATTCCTGGGCACGGTCAGGCTCAGATTTTCATAAAAACCGAGGCCTTTGGAGCCTTATTTTGAAAAACGGTCACATTGTCCTCTAGGAAAAATCATTATCTACAACTTTTTAGTTTTGAGTTTCTTCAAATTCGGCCTCTAAGGGCCTCAAATTACCATTTCCAGAACGCTGCCCAGTCTTGACCCGAGACTGGCAGTTTCGGTTCTTAAATCCGTTTCTCGTCCTAAAACGCGCACACTACCTCAACCGACCACAGCGGGAGCCTAAAGTCACACATGCAATCATTTCTAACATTCCAATCCATCATACAGATAATCATACATTTAATCTTAAACCTATGGGGACATATAACAAACATGTGGTAAGCATACTTGCAAACATGCAATCAATCACACATAAGCATGCATATCTTGGAATTTAAAACCACCTAGGCACCATGATCAAGCACAACCCTAAAATTTCTAAACTAGGGCAGAAAATTAAATTGAGCTTATGCTCTACAATTCCAACATTGAAATACACTTAAATCTCCAAATTGAAGCTTGAATTGAAAAGCCTAAGATCAACGAGGCTTACCTCAGTCAATTCAAGTGGCTTGCTCAACTTTTTCCCCTTTTTCCTAGCACCACCATAACCGGCCCTCTCCTCTAATGAGGCTCCAAAATTTTTTTTGAATCTTGCTTGCTGTTTCTACCTCAAAATCCGACTCACCCTTGCACCCAAAATCTCTTGCCTACTTTTTTTTTTCTTCCTAAAGTTCGGATTTTTAGAGGAAATGGGTGGAGAATTTTTTTGGCATGGTTTTGCTGATTTTTCTGATTTTTTTTTGAAGCAAAAACCGACCCCCCCCCCCCCCCTCCCCTCACCCTATTTATAGCTGAAAATTCATTTAATTTTTGGATTTATTTTTAATCCAAAATTTGCTTAGATGCCCTTGGAACAAGAATATTTGCACAAATTTTGCACAAACACCCTCCAAAATGGCCGACCATATCTAGCTAGGTGTCATCCAAGGATTTTCCAATTTTTCTTTAAGGAAGAATGATGTCATAAATCCAAGATAGGGTGATGTCATCAAGGTGATGTCATCATAAGGCCTTGTTTGGCCTTTCCTTTAAAATGCAGTCCACTTTTATGCTACACAGATATTTCCAATACTGTTATTAACTAATAACAGTATTTTATACTGTATTGTAGTCCAAAATTTATCTGTGTAAAAATGAACTGTATAAAATTTTTCTTATTTCTTTAAACCTTTCTTGCCCTTAATATCCTACTTGGTGTGCTTGATTTTTCTATGGCGGTTTTAAATCTTACTCATGCTATCTTATTTATAAAGATGGTTTTCGCAGTATATTTCCTATACTGCTTATCAACTCTCGGTACCGTCATCTATTTGACCTTTCTGGTCAACCTTTGACTTTTTCGGTCAAACTTTGACCAACATGAAATCATAGGATTTTTCTTCCCTTTTTGCTCAAGGGTCACGTGCTTGGCTAAGCAAACTGCTTATTGAGTCTCATAGCTAATTGAATGAGAACTCAAACATTTACTGATAAAATTATGAATTTCGCATTGATATTCACAATTTTCATGAAACATCACAAAAACACATAATATGAACATAGATTTCTTATGTATAAGGAAATCATGAGTCTATGTAAATTTTCGGATATTACAACCCACCCTCCTTACAAAATTTTCGTCCTCGAAAATTAGAATAATTCTGGGTGGCTTTTCTTCATATCCTCTTCTCGTTCCCATGTTGCTTCCTCAACCTTATGATTTCGCCATAAAACCTTAACTAAAGGTATAACTTTGTGTCTTAGCACCTTTTCTTCTCGTGCCAAAATTCGAACCGGTCTTTCTTCATAAGTCAGATCCTCGTGAACCTCAATTGGTTCATGACTTAATACATGTGAAGGATCTGAGATGTACTTCTTTAGCATCGACACATGAAATACATTGTGCACATATGCTAATTCTTGGGGCAAAGCCAACTTATAGGCCACATTACCAACTCTTTCGAGTACTTCGAATGGTCCGATGTATCTTGGACTTAGTTTCCCTTTCTTTCCAAATCTCATGACTCCTTTGAACGGAGCAATCTTGAGGAAAACCAAGTCTCCTACTTGGAATTCTAGAGACCTTCTGCGTTTGTCGGCATAACTCTTTTGTCGACTAAATGCAGTTTCCATCCGTTGACGTATGTGTTTTATGGCCTCTGTAGTCCTCCGTATAAAGTCCGTAGACACAAGTTCTTTTTCTCTTGTCTCGTACCAATGGACTGGAGATCTACACCTTCTCCCATAAAGAGCTTCGTAAGGAGCCATTCCAATCGAAGCTTGGAAACTGTTGTTGTACGAGAATTCAATCAAAGGAAGCTTCTTATCCCAAGTTCCTTTGAAGTCCATCACGCATGCTCGTAACATATCTTCTAGAGTCTGAATGGTCCTCTCTAATTGTCCATCCGTCTGTGGGTGAAAGGCGGTACTAAAAGTAAGCTTTGTACCCATTGCTTGATGTACACTTCTCCAAAATTTTGAAGTGAAACGACCATCACGATCTGAGATGATCGATTTGGGGATCCCATGGTAGCGAACGATCTGCGCGACGTACAGGTCCGCTAGCTGCTCCACTGAGAAGCTAAGCTTGATGGCCAAGAAGTGTGCGGATTTCGTCAATCGATCGACAACCACCCAAATAGCATCGTTGCCGCTAGGACTTCGGGGTAAACCAACCACGAAATCCATCGTCACTTGGTCCCATTTCCATTCTGGGATGGAAATTTTCTGTAATTCTCCTCCGGGACGTTGGTGTTCAGCCTTCACTTTCTGACACGTAAGGCATTTACTAACAAATGTGGCGACGTCATTCTTCATTTTGGGCCACCAAAAACTTTCCTTCAAGTCTTTGTACATCTTTGTGGCTCCAGGATGAACGGAATACGGATTCTCATGAGCTTCTTTCAAGATCTGTTCCTTCAACTCGTCCTCATTAGGAATGCATAGTCTATTTTTCCGATAGAGTATGCCCTCGTCAGATATGTTGAAGTCTGACTCCTTCCCTTCCAGGACTTCGTTCCTCGTCCTAAGCAGTGAGGCATCTGCTTCTTGACGCTCCTTCATGCCATCCAAAATGGTAGGTTGGAAGGTTAGGGCAGCTAAACCTCCCGTAATAAGCTCTATTCCAGCTTCTACTAGCTCCTTTTGAAGGGGCTCGATCAATGACTGAATTGATCTCAACGAGGAAAACGACTTCCGGCTAAGAGCATCGGCTACTTTATTCGCTTTCCCAGGATGGTAACTGTAACGACCCGCCTAACATAGGCCGTTACCGTACATACATACATACGTACTTACATGCATACATACTTATACGTAAAATAGCGGAATAAATTTTTTTTTCTATAAGCCGTATAAACATATCTGCACATACGTAAATAATTATACTGATTAATTAAAAACGTTGCGCAGGCATATATAAAGCTTATAAAATAATCACATAATTAAACAAAACGCATGGCGGCATTGGTCCTACATTTCACAGTTCAGCACACCTCGCCCTCCATCTTGTATCACGGGTTGCTACTAGGCTGCTTACCTACAGCATAGACATAAGACAATGAGCTAACGCTCAGCAAGTACAACTATTAAATACCGCAATAACATAAACACAACACGATCTAACCTAACATAACATTTCATGACATATCATAACATAACATTTCTTATCATGACTTATCATAACATAACATTTCTTATCATGACTTATCATAACATAACATTTCTTATCATGACTTATCATAACATATGCATGAATCGTTTATGCTTTGTTATGCTTTCTTATATCATCATATCTTTCTTTCTTAACTTATCTTTACTTATGGGCCCCGTAACAGGAGTGTTCGTACCGGGCGCGCTCTATGGGCTTACTCTTGCCATAGCTCAACCCGACCTGACGCGGGTCGGTACGACACAGGCAATTACTTGCCATCATAGCTTAATCTTTCTTTGGTTAATTAGTGAACATGCATCGTGATGTTTCAGTCAATTAATCTTAACATATCTTAACCCTAATCATGCTCCTATAAATCATAGCATACTTGACATTTCATACATCATGACATACATTCATAACATAAAATCATAACACTTATTATTCATATAAAATCATAGTATTCCTAGAATATTCTATAGTACTTAGCATATAGCATGTAGCATTCATAAATAGCAAACATACTTAGGCAAGTATTCACAACAAGCCTATGCTGTAGGCGGAGTTGTACTTACCTTGTTTGTAAAAGCTGTGTCCAATATGGAGTTAAATTCCGCTGGGACACTTCCGCGTATAACGTTCTGAGATAAAATGAAAGTAAGGGTTAGAACTGTTGGTAGTATAACCAACATTCTTTCATAACCTTAGTTATAGGCCCTTACTTATTTTTACGTTATCCTAATTGGTTACTTTGGTAACCCTAATCGGTTTTTTTTTAACTTTGGTTTTAAAATCTTATTCTTAGAAAAGAAAACCTTAATTTTTGGTATAAAAATCCTTTTGTTTAACTTTAAAACTGAAAATCTTAAACTGAGACTTATAAAATTATTGACTATTAGAAACTGCCTTTGGAACAGTTTCACAATGTCAATTTGCAGTGAAATTGTGGAATTACACTTTTTCTGTGTTAATTTATAAATCCTGTACAGAGTTTTCCATAATTCCTGTACAGTTTTCCGAAATCCATTTTCATCTTAAAATCAAGACTGATTCTGAAAAACTTGTCTTCACGAAAGTTTTAGACATTGAAAAGTTCTACAACTTTCGTGTTTTGGATAAAACCCAGTTCGGACGTTTTCGTGGTCAAAAACCCTGTGGAACTAGTCCTAGCCGTGCACAGGTCCTGGGCACTTTAGGCACGGGTTTTGGTAAAAACCGAGGCCATTGGAGCCTCATTTTATAAAACTGTCCACGTTGATCTCTAGGAAAAACTCTACTTAAAAACTTTCATGTTTTGAGTTTCCCCTGTTTCGGCCTCTAGAGGCCTCAAAAACTGTTTTCCCCGAAACCGGCCAATTTCTACCCGAGTTGGCAGTTTTCGGTTTAAAATTTCGTTTGCGTCCTAAAACGTCCACCCTACCTCAACCGAACTCAGCGGGAGCCTAAATCAGACATGCATAAGGTTTCTAATGTTCGGATTTCAACATGCAAGCCAAATTGAATGTCATTCATAATCATACAAAAACCCTAAGCATACAATCAAACATCTAACATGCACATAATTGAACCACCAAACCCTATACCTAAACAAATCAAGCACATGCTCATAATTTACAAGCTAGGGCAGAACTTAAAAGTGGGCTTATACCCTTACAAACCATGGCTTAAATACATTTAAATTTCTCCATATGAAATTTAAATGAAAACTTGATTGGTTAGGGTCTTTACCTTACTCGGTTTGGCTTGGTGAGCTAGGATTTCACCTTCCTTCCTCCTCCTCAAATCACCGGCTGTTTTGGTGATTGGCAAGTGTAAACTTGCTGCCTTTCTTGCCCTAAATCCCGTCACCAAATGGCACAAAATCTGGCTGCCTCCAACTCCAAAACCCGGTTTGGATCCAAGCTTGGTTCCTCCCCCTAGAACCGGCCTTGCTAGGGAATATGGGCACTAAAATTTTTTCCAACTTTTTGCTTAGTTTCCTACTTGAATCCGACCACCCCTAAGCCCTACACACTCTTGGTTTTGCAAAATTTTCTTGCCTTTCTCTTCCACTCTAGGTTCGGATTTTGTGGAGCAAAATTGCAAGAGTTTGGCTAACAATCCCAAATTGTGGCCGGCCATTAGCTTACGTGGAGGACAACTAATTTTTCAAATTTTCTTAAATCAACTAATGATGTCAAAATTCAAAAAGTTAATGAGGTAAGCAAGGCTTAAGCTTGTTTGGCTCTTTTTGCTATTAAGCAGTCCATTTTTAAGTTATCACAGGTATTTTCAATACTGGATTCACTTATGCACAGTATTGGTTTACCGAACTGCAGTCCAAAATTCATTCGTGTAAAACTGGACGGTATGAAATTTTTCCTTATTTCTTAAAACCCTTTTTGCCCTATACTTCAACTTAATGTGCTTGATTTTCTAGGGTGGTTCTTATATCTTAAACATAACTTTTTATCTGTAAAAACACGGTTTTACCCGGTGCAATTTATATAGATAAACATTTAAACATACAGTCATTTTCTTGAACTTTTCGGGTCAACCATCGACTTTCTTGTCAATTAGTGACCTTCTTGTCAAATTTTGACTTTCATGGTCAACAGTTGACTTTTTGGTCAACCGTGACGTTTTTGGTCAAACTTTGACCATTTTACAAAATTTCATGATTTTGTTCCTTATTACCTAAAAGGTCATTTTCTTAAATACATAACCATTTTTGAGTCTTATAAAGCCATAAAACTCACAAAACATAATTAAAAACCCTTAACTGGGCTTTTTCCATAAATACCTTTACGGTTCAATGTAAATCTTATACATAGAATCATTCAGACATAAAAATCAGGTATTACAATCTACCCTTCTTAAAGATTTTCGTCCTCGAAAATTAGAACAAGCCGGGGTAGCTCTTTCTCATTTCATTTTCTAATTCCCAAGTGGCTTCTTCTACTTTATGGTTTCGCCATAAAACCTTTACCATGGGAATTGTCTTATTTCTTAGAACCTTCTCTTCTCGATCTAGGATTTGTACCGGCTTCTCTTCATAGGTCAAGTCTGTTTGAACCTCTACCGGTTCTTGACTGAGAACATGCGAAGGATCTGGCACATACTTCTTGAGCATTGATACATGGAAGACGTTATGCATAGATGCTAACTCTGGCGGCAGGGCAAGCTTGTATGCTACTTTTCCAACCCTCTCTAGGATTTCAAAAGGTCCAGTATACCTTGGACTAAGCTTCCCTTTCTTTCCAAATCTCATTACTCCCTTCATAGAAGCTATCTTGATAAAAACTGCATCTCCAGTCTGAAATTCCAAAGGCCTTCTTCGCTTGTCAGCATAGCTTTTCTGACGACTGAAAGCTGTGTCGAGCCTTTGCTTAATTTTCTTGATATCTTCAGAAGTCTTTCTGATGAAATCTATAGTCTGAAGCTGCTTTTGCCCAACTTCTTGCCAGTGAATAGGGGATTGACATTTTCTTCCATATAGTGCTTCGAACGGAGCCATACCAATTGAAGCATGATAGCTGTTGTTGTAAGAAAATTCGATCAAAGACAGCTTCTGATCCCAGTTTCCTTGAAAATCCAGAACGCAAGATCTCAGCATATCTTCTAGTGTCTGGATAGTCCGTTCTGACTGGCCGTCGGTTTGGGGATGAAATGCCGTGCTGAACTTCAGTTTCGACCCCATAGCAGTGTGTACGCTTGTCCAAAATCGGGAAGTGAAACGTCCGTCTCGATCTGAGATGATCGATTTTGGTACTCCATGTAGTCGAACAACCTGGGATACATAGACGTCGGCCAATTTCTCCACTGAATAAGTGGCTTTGATAGCGATGAAGTGGGCAGATTTGGTTAATCGATCAATAATAACCCAAATCGTGTCATTCCCACTTGAAGTTCTGGGCAGTCCCACGACAAAATCCATGGTAATTTGTTCCCATTTCCATTCGGGAAGCTCTATTTTCTGCAATTCTCCACCAGGATGTCGATGTTCTGCCTTAACCTTTTGACAAGTTAAACACTTTGACACGTACTTCGCTATCTGATTCTTCATGTTTGGCCACCAATAGTTTTCTCGGAGATCTTTATACATCTTGGAGGCTCCTGGATGTACCGAATACGGTGTCATGTGAGCCTCTGCCAGTATTTGATCCTTTAAATACTTGAAATTAGGAACGCAAATTCTCTCTTTGAAGTAGATCATGCCATCTGCAGAGGTTCTAAACTCCTTATTTCTTTCACCGAAGAATTGTGCCTTGATCAACAAAGGATCCTTTCCTTGAAGGTTCTTGATGGACTCCATTAAATTTGACTGGAGGGTTAAAGCGGATAACTTTCCCGTTATCATCCCTAGGTTGAAATTGGAGATTTCCTTTTGAAGCGGCTTGGGCAGCAGTACTAAGGACATCAACATGCCCGATGACTTCCTGCTTAAGGCATCTGCTACTCTGTTTGCCTTGCCAGGATGGTAAAGGATCTCACAGTCGTAGTCCTTTACGAGTTCAAGCCATCTTCGCTGCCTCATGTTGAGCTCCTTCTGGGTAAAGATGTATTTGAGACTTTGATGATCTGTGAAAATCTCACATCTATTCCCATATAGGTAGTGCCTCCAAATCTTCAATGCGAACACCACCGCAGCGAGCTCTAGATCGTGCGTCGGGTAATTCTTCTCGTGATCCTTCAGTTGTCGGGAAGCATACGCGACCACTTTGCCTTGCTGCATTAGGACTGCTCCTAGACCCATCTTAGAAGCGTTGCTGTAGAATACGAAATTTCCTGCTTCGACATCTGGAATAATCAAAACAGGCGCACTTGTCAGCTTCTTTTTGAGCTCTTGGAAATTCTCCTCGCATTTGGACGTCCATTCGTACTTCTTCCCTTTGCGTGTAAGGGCCGTAAGAGGGGCTGCTATCTTAGAAAATCCCTCAACGAAGCGGCGATAATAACCGGCTAATCCGAGGAAACTCCTTATTTCCGTTACGCTCTTAGGCCTTGGCCATAAGCTAACTGCTTCCACTTTAGCTGGGTCCACAGAAATCCCTTCTTGTGACACCACGTGACCTATGAAATGCACCTTTTCCAACCAAAATTCACATTTAGTGAACTTTGCGTAGAGCTAATGTCGTCGCAACATTTCCATCACCATTCTTAGATGCTGCATATGCTCTTCCTGGGACCTTGAATAAATCAGGATATCGTCGATGAAGACAATAACGAACATGTCCAGATATTCCTTGAACACTCGGTTCATCAGGTCCATGAAAGCAGCTGGAGCATTGGTTAGCCCAAAAGGCATAACCAAAAATTCATAATGTCCGTAGCGTGTCCGAAAAGCCGTCTTGGAGATATCTGAATCTTTGATTCTGAGCTGATGATAGCCAGATCGTAAATCGACTTTCGAAAACACCTTTGCTCCTCTGAGTTGATCGAACAGATCGTCAATCCTTGGAAGAGGATACTTATTTTTGATGGTGATCTTGTACAGCTCGTGGTAATCAATGCACATACGTAAAGATCCATCTTTCTTTTTCACGAATAGCACAGGTGCTCCCCACGGAGAGTAACTGTAATAACTAGAATTTCCCAACGTCACAATGTCTTGTATAGATATTGAATTATGCCCTGAAGGTATTTATGAAAAGCCCAGCTTAGGGTTTTTATTAGATATTGTGAGTTCTTATGCTTTTATAAGACTCCAAAAATTATTGCTTGTAAAGCAAGTGACCTTTTGAGTAAAACGGTATAAAACGTAATGATCAGCTTGTTTACAAATTTTGATTTCTGTTATGAACAGTCAAAGTTTGTAATTAAGAAATGTTTATGTGTTATGTTTTATCAGTAAAATTATTAAATTCTTGATTAAGAGATTTGATAATTTACTTATGAAAGACCTTTTTGTAGTAAAAGGCAAATCTATGATTTATGATTCTCTGTTAGTAGTTTCTAATTTTATGAGAACCCTACACGCAGTTCAGACAAAATCTGGATAATGGACCAGTGCAAGATCTGAATATGTATGCCAGTATGAAAATGAACTGTGTTTAGGAGATAAGCCAAGTGAGGTCTTAAAAAGAATGACAAATGTCACTTTGAGAACCGGCCACCCTATAGGGACTAAAGTGCAAATGTTTTGCCTTTAGGGGCCAAAGTGCAATTTTGTGAAAATTGTGGTTTGATAGATAAATTTGTAAATTTATGGAACTATGGATTTTTCTAGTTAGATTTCCTAGTTCAATTTAGCTTATGATGATTTTTAAATTTGGTTAACCTAGTTGGAAACCAAGGAATCAAGTTAGGTTTGGATTGGTTCAAAATTGACCAATCATTTGCCTACACTTGTACTTAAGGGAACCGGCCACATCAAGGGTTAATGAGCTGATATTTTGCTCTTAAGGACCAATAGGCAAGGTATGAAACATTTGAAGTTCATTAGAATTTGTTACCTCACAATTTTAGCCTTGCCTAGTAAGCAAAGTAATTTTGCATACTAAGTTATGTTGCATTTTGCAACTTTTATACCTAGCAAGGATTGGCCGGCCACCTTATGAATAATTGCAAGAAAATTTTATGACTTTAAGGGCTGAATAGTAGATAGGGAATTAGGTGTTTCTTTATGAGTTTGACACCTAAAAACCTAGCCTTGCTTAGTAAGCATTTTAGCTATGCTTACTTGGCTATTTGTGATGTTTCATCAAGCAAAAATTTGTCCATTTGGCACACCAAGGAACCGGCCACCACCTTGGCTAGACACATCATGAAACTAGCCTTGGTTAGCAAGCACTTTAGCCTAGCCTATTTGGCTAGCAAAGCCAAGTAAACCAAGCCACCTAAGGCCGACCACCATATGGTTTAGACACCTAATGGCCTAGCCTTGGTGAATCACCATTTTAGCTTGCTCATTTGGCAAGCCAAGCTCTTGCCAAACCTACACCAAATCCGGCCATTTGGAGGGAGAGACACCTCATGGTCTAGCCTTGATGAGTCACCCTTTTAGCTTGCCTCTTTGGCCAGCCAAGGCCTTGCTAAATCAGCACCAAAATCCGGCCAATGGAAGGATGACACCATGATGTAGCTTAGATGAATCAGCATGTCTAGCTTTGCCACCATGGCTAGCTAGGATTTTGACACATCATCACTCTAATGACCAGCCATCCTAAGGGCAAGGCACATCACCTAGTAGCCTTGGTGAGTCAATTTAGCTTTGCTTACTCATTTCCTAGGGCCAACCATGGCCGGCCAGCACACAAGGATTTGTTGGAAAAAAAAATAAAAAGTTTGGAGGACTAGTTGGCAAAGTAAGAACAAAAATTCATCTATAAATAGATGAAGGCAAAATCTGTAGGATTCTTTTAGTTCACCTCTCAGCCATCAAGCACCTCTTTACCCCTTAAAAGCCGAACAAAAAAATTGAGAGAAAGCTGAAATCAGTTTCGGTTGGTGTTGGTTTAGTGAAAAAGAAAACCTCCAAAACCTAAGCTAGAATTTGTTTTGTGAAGCTTGAGGTAAACTCTTTAACCTCTAGTTTTCATTCACGTTTTTTATAAGAAGATTGTGAGTGTGATGTTATGTATAAGCATGAGTTTATGAAAAGCAAATTCAAGCACTATGCTTTATGTGTAGTTGATAGTTTTCGGTTTCGATATGCTAGTTTCGAAATAGAATTTTTATGCAAGTTTAAGATTTTTGTTTTACAAAAATTATATGAGTAAGATCTGATTGTATGAGTATGAAATGATTAGGTAACGCCTGCATGCTTGATATAGGCTCACGGGGTATCCGTTTGAGGTAGTGTGCACGTTAGATTACCTAAAACCCAAACCGAACAAAAACTGCCAGTTTCGGGTCAAACTGGACAGTAAATTTGAAAAGCGAATTTTGAGGCCTTTAGAGGCCGAATCATGAAAAAGTTAAAACTACAAAGTTGTAGAGAAGGGAAAATCCTAGGGGCCAGGGACAGTTTTTGAAAATAAGGCCTCTAAGACCTTCGTTTTTACAAAAACCGAGACCAAATTTTAGGGTAATGAAAATGGTCGAAGAATTTTCAAAGGCAGAAACAAGCATGTTTAAGTCAGATTTGAGTTTTGAGTTAAAAACAGAAGTTGTAGGAACCTTCAAGGTCTACAACTTTCATGAAGGAAATATTTTCAAATTCGGAACAGATTTGTTAAAAAAAAAAGGATCAAATTTAAAGACTGATTTCAAATATAGTTTGTTTTTAGAATTTTAGTGTTTTAAAAGATAATAGGATTTTAAAGTTTATGCTATGTTTTTGATATCCTTATACTGAGATAAGTTGATAACTAGGGTTGTATGATACTATGATAGGATGATTCTCATCCTATGATTTTTCTGTGAAAACAGGAAAACTACTCGGTTAAGAAAAGCGCTAAACTTGAGATTTAGTATCTGGTAAGTACAACTCCGTCTACAGCATAGACTTTCCGTTGTATACTTACCCAAGTATGATGAATGATCGCTATTAGAATGTGATGTAAATGTATGCTAGAATTGTTTGATGCGGTGTTATGATTATTATGATGATATCAAGCTTATGATTATTATGATGATATCAAGCTTATGATTATTATGATGATATCAAGTTTATGATTATGAGATAAGGCATGTTGTTAAGATATGAGTATGATTTAAGTTTAGTGACATCACGAAGCATGTTCACTAACAAGATCAATTATGAGATCACGAAAAGCAAGTATGATGGCAAGCGAGCTTGCCGTGTCGTACCGACCCGCGTTAGGTCGGGTTGGACTGTGGTTTGAGTTGGAAATGGACTGGCCGCCCCAACCAAATCATAGTTGCACGCCCGGTACGTACACTTATGTTATGGGGCCCATAAGCAAGATAAGTTAAGAATGAACTAGATGGCATAATAAGAGCATAATCGGTTCATGCATATATTATGCGATGTCATGAAATGGTATGTACGTTATGTATGAGTTAAGTATGTTATGTATGAATTAAGTATGTTATGATGAGTTCAGTACGTTATGTATGAATTAAGTATGTTATGATGAGTTCCGTATGTTATGTATGAGTTAAGTATGTTGTGCTATGAGAAATTATGCTATATTATAAGATTGTGATGGATTATGTTTTGAGTTGTATTGTCACGGATAATTATGTTGTACTTGCTGAGCGAAAGCTCACGTCTTACATCTATGCTGTAGGTAAGCAACCTATGGGCAGTTGTTGATACAAGATGGCGAGCGTGACAGGGCGAACTGTGAAATGTGGGATTAATAGCCGCTACGCGTTTTGTTTATGTATATGATTTTGTTTTCCGAACATCGTTATATTATTATGCTTTCCGCTTATCCGCGCCGTATATATATATATATGGCGCATCGCTCGTACGCGTTACGTATAAAAAAAAATAAAAAAAAAAAATTTCCGCTGTTTACGCTAAATAAGTAAGAACGTATGTATGTATGTATGGTAACGGCCTGTGCAAGGCGGGTCGTTACAGAGTTGGTATCAGAGCGGTTTCCTGCTATCCAATTTCACAGTATGCCTGCCATCGCCACCATCATTGTAAGTAATTTTATTTTATGAGTAAATACTTATTACGTAATTATGATAGATCCGACGAGATGGATCCCGCGCATGTAAATGACGATCGGCGTGCAGTGATGTCTTTCTACGAGTCGCATCCTATGATTTTTTATGGCACTAGACGGACGGTGTCATTAGCAGCATGGCTATATGACATGGAATTAATTTTCCATCTTTGCCATATCGAGGAGCGACTACAGGTCTCATTAGCCAGTCGATGTTTCGCAGTAGACGTTCGACTTTGGTGGATGACGATAGGAGAGAGAGAAATGCCGAGTCGAACCTGGGCGCATTTCCGTGCGTTACTAGTTGCACGCTATGGACCGATACCAGATGAGGGGGCAGATGAGCCCTATCGCGATCCTGCGATGTACCGGAGTATGCACCACTCCCGATATCTAAGTTTTTCAGTGGTTTGGCACGCCTATCCGCAGGAGTCTATGAGCCACTACTGTCGGAGGTTCCAGGAGGAATTACTGCCATATGTCCCCCAGGACCTGGCTAACCCGGTGACATTGGCATTGCAGACACTTCGAGACGGACTGCCTCATCAGATCCGACAGTATGTTCCTATACCGATGCCAGGCATGACGGTGGGGAACATGATCGATGACATTTTAGAGGCGGAGGCGGTCATGCAAGCCATGCAGGTTGCTGAGGTTGCGGGTGGTCCGCAGGCACCAGTCGATGAGGCTGGGATGGGAGAGCCGCCTTTCGAGGCCGATCCAGCACCACCCCAGGACGCCGAGGCAGATATGGCCATAATGTAATAACTAGAATTTCCCAACGCCATAATATCTTGTACAGATATTTGAATTATGCCCTGAAGGTATTTATGAAAAGCCCAGCTTAGGGTTTTTATTAGATATTATGAGTTCTTATGTTTTTATAAGACTCCAAAAAAAATTATTGCTTTGTAAAGCAAGTGACCTTTTGAGTAAAATGGTATAAAACGTAATGATCAGATTGTTTACAAATTTTGATTTCTGTTATGAATAATCAAAGTTTGTAATTAAGAAATGTTTATGTGTTATGTTAAATTCTTTGAAAGTCCTTTTTGTAGTAAAAGGCAAATCTATGATTTATGATTCTCTGTTAGTAGTTTCTAAAATTAAGAGAACCCTAGACGCAGTTCAGAAGAATTCTGGATAATGGTCCAGTGCAAGTATACTGTTATCAGTTGAAAACAGTATCTGAATATGTATGCCATATGAAAATGAACTGTGTTTGGGAGTTAAGCCAAGTAAGGTCTTAATCGGTGATACCTTGTCTTAAAAAGAATGACAAATCTCACTTTGAAAATTGGTCACCCTTTAAGGACTAAAATGTAAATATTTTGTCTATAGGGGCCAATATGTAATTTTAAGAAAGTGAATGGTTATGGATTTTAAGAAAGTTAAGATAGTGTTAGGTGATTGATTAAGCAAGAATTGGAGCCAAATGCAATCACCATAGCCGGCCACCCTATAGGGACTAAAGTGCAAATATTTTGCCTTTAGGGGTCAAAATGTAATTTTGTGAAAAAAATTGTGATTTGATAGATAAATTTGTAAATTTATGGAACTATGGATTTTTCTAGTTAGATTTCCTAGTTCAATTTAGTTTATGATGATTTTTAAATTTGGTTAACCTAGTTGGAAACCAGGGAATCAAGTTAGGTTTAGATTGGTTCAAAATTGACCAATCATTTGCCTACACTTGTACTTAAGGGAACTGGCCACATTAAGGGTTAATGAGCTGATATTTTGCTCTTAAGGACCAATAGGCAAGGTATGAAAAATTTGAAGTTCATTAGAATTGGATACCACACAATTTTAACCTTGCCTAGTAAGCAAAGTAGTTTTGCATACTAAGCTATGTTGCATTTTGCAACTTTCACACTTAGCAAGGTATGGCCGGCCACCTTATGAAGAATTTCAAGAAAATTATGATAGATTTTCTTACTAAGCATTCAAATTCAACTAAACCAAGGATTGGTTACAAAATTTAGTTACCATAATTATGTTAAACCAAGGAAGTAACTAGGTTTGCTAACTTAGTTAGTCTAACTATTTTCTTCCATTTGGTTGCCACATATGGCCGGCCACCACAAGGAAAAGCACATCAAATTTCTAGCCTTGATGAGTCATTCATTTAGCTTTCTTCTTTGGCAAGCCAAGGCTTGCAAATTTCAGCACCAAAACCGGTCAATGGATGTAAGACACACCATGGTTTTGTTAGACATTGACCAATCAAATTTTGCCTCCTAGACTAGCTAGAATTGTGACACATCAACACCTATCACTTGCTTCATCATGGCCGGCCACCATATGAAACCATTGAGTAAATATGTTATTCTTGGGGATTAATATGCAGCTTAGAGTTATTAGTTTCTCAAGATTGTTGAGAGAATGACAAGTGTTGTGAATAGCTTAGGTGAGCAAGCTATTAGCTTTGTTTGCTTGGTTAGTAATCAAGCTAGAGCTGCCACCTAATGGCCGACCAACACAAGGAAGAGACACTTCATGTGTCTAGCTATGATGAGTCAATACTTAGTCATGGTTATGTGGCCATCTAGTGCATTCCTAACCGGCCACCTCATGGGATTTGGAAGCAAATATGCTGTCTAGAGGAGCTAATAAGCAATTCTAGGATTAAAAGAAATTTTAAACAAATTTCTTTTCACTCTCCTATAAATAGACGGTGGCATGATCAAGGGTAAGTCTTTAGATAATAAACCATAGATTGGCAGCTTATTATCTGATTCTTCTCTTTCTTAGGAGCCGAACAAAAATTGAGAGGAAGCTGCAAACAGTTTCGGTTTGTGGTATTAGTTTAGTGAGAAAGAAAACCTCCAAAACCTTAAGCTAGAATTTGTTTTGTGAAGCTTGAGGTAAACTCTTTAACCTCTAGTTTTCATTCACGTTTTTGATAAGAAGATTCTGAGTATGTATAAGCATGAGTTTATGAAAAGTAAATTCAAGTACTATGCTATATGTGTAGTTGATAGTTTTCGGTTTCGATATGCTAGTTTCGAAATAGGTTTTTATGCAAGTTTACGATTTTTGTTTTAAAAAAATTATATGAGTAAGATTTGATTGTATGAGTATGAAATGGTTAGGTAACGCCTGCATGCTTGATATAGGCTCACGGGGTATCCATTTGAGGTAGTGTGCACGTTAGTTACCTAAAAACCAAACCGAACAAAAAACTGCCAGTTTCGGGTCAAACTGGACAGTAATATTAAAAGCGAATTTCGAGGCCTTTAGAGGCCGAATTATGAAAAAGTTAAAACTACAAAGTTGTAGAGAAGGGAAAATCCTAGGGGCCAACGTGGACAGTTTTTGAAAATAAGGCCTCTAAGACCTTCGTCTTTACAAAAATCCGAGACCTATTTCAAGGTTAAGAAAAATGGTTGAAGAATTTTCAAAGGCAGAAACAAGCATGTTTAAGTCAGATTTGGATTTGAAGTTTAAAACAGAAGTTGTAGGAATCTTCCAGGTCTACAACTTTCATGAAGGAAATATTTTCAAATTCGGAACAAATTTGTTAGAAAAGGATCAAATAAAAGACTGACTTCAAATATAATTTGTTTTCAAGAATTTTAGTGTTTTAAAGGATAGTAAGATTTTAATGTTTATGCTATGTTCTTGATATCCTTATACTGAGATAAGTTAATAACTAGGGTTGTATGATACTATGATAGGATGATTCTCATCCTATGATTTTTCTGTGAAAACAGGAAAACCACTCGGTTAGGAGAAACGCTAAATTTGAGAGTTAGAAACTGGTAAGTACAACTCCGTCTACAGCATAGACTTTCCGTTGTATACTTACCAAGTATGATGAATGATCGCTATTAGAATGTGATATAAATGTATGCTAGAATTGTTTTATGCGATATGATATTAAGCTTATGATTGTTATGATGATATCAAGTTTATGATTATGAGATAAGGCATGATGTTAAGATATGAGTATGACTTAAGTTTAGTGACATCACGAATCATGTTCACAAACAAGATCAATTATGAGATCATGAAAAGCAAGTATGATGGCAGGCGAGCTTGCCGTGTCGTACCGACCCGCGTCAGGTCGGGTTGAGCTATGGCAAGAGTAAGCCCATAGAGCGCGCCCGGTACGTACACTTATGTTATGGGCCCATAAGCAAGATAAGTTAAGAATGAACATGATGGCATAATAAGAGCATAATCGGTTCATGCATATATTATGCGATGTCATGAAATGGTATGTACGTTATGTATGAATTAAGTATGTTATGATGAGTTCAGTACGTTATGCATGAATTAAGTATGTTATGATGAGTTCAGTACGTTATGTATGAGTTAAGTATGTTATGATGAGTTCCGTACGTTATGTATGAGTTAAGTATGTTATGATGAGTTCCGTATGTTATGTATGAGTTAAGTATGTTGTGCTATGAGAAATTATGCTATATTATAAGATTGTGATGGATTATGTTTTGAGTTGTATTGTCACGGATAATTATGTTGTACTTGCTGAGCGAAAGCTCACGTCTTACGTCTATGCTGTAGGTAAGCAACCTATGGGCAGTTGTTGATACAAGATGGCAAGCGTGGCAGGGCGATCTGTGAAATGTGGGATTAATAGCCGCTACGCGTTTTGTTTATGTATATGATTTTGTTTTCCGAACATCGTTATATTATTATGCTTTCCGCTTATCCGCGCCGTATATATATATGACTAATCGCTCGTACACGTTACGTATATATAAAAAAAAAAAAAAATTTCCGCTGTTTACTCTAAATAAGTAAGAACGTATGTATGTATGTATGGTAACGGCCTGTGCAAGGCGGGTCGTTACAGAGTTGGTATCAGAGCGGTTTCCTGCTATCCAATTTCATAGTATGCCTGTCATCGCCACCATCATTGTAAGTAATTTTATTTTATGAGTAAATACTTATTACGTAATTATGTTATGCTAGTCGCGACGAGATGGATCCCGCGCATGTCAATGAAGATCGGCGTGCAGTGATGTCTTTCTACGAGTCGCATCCTATGATTTATGATGGCACTAGACGGACGGTGTCGTTAGCAGCATGGCTATACGACATGGAATTGATTTTCCATCTTTGCCATATCGAGGAGCGACTACATGTTTCATTAGCCAGTCGATGTTTCGCAGTAGACGTTCGACTTTGGTGGATGACGATAGGAGAGAGAGAAATGCCGAGTCGGACCTGGGCGCATTTTCGTGCGTTACTAGTTGCACGCTATGGACCGATACCAAATGAGGGGGCAGATGAGCCCTATCGTGATCCTGCGATGTACCGGAGTATGTACCACTCCCGATATCTGAGTTTTTCAGTGGTTTGGCACGCCTACCCGCAGGAGCCTATGAGCCATTACTGTCGGAGGTTCCAGGAGGAGTTGTTGCCATATGTTCCGCAGGACTTGGCTAACCCGGTGACAGTGGCATTGCAGACGCTTCGAGATGGACTGCCTCATTAGATCCGGCAGTATGTTCCTATACCGATGCCTGGCACGACGGTGGGGAACATGATTGATGATATTATAGAAGCAGAGGCTGTCATGCAAGCCATGCAGGTTACTGAGATTGTGGGTGGTCCACAGGCACCAGTCGATGAGGCTGGGATGGGAGAGCCGCCTTTCGAGGCCGATCCAGCACCACCCCAAGACGCCGAGGCCGATATGGCCGTAAATGAGTTTGATAACTTCCTAGTTGTCCTGGAGGATCAGCCATTAGATCCTAATCCCCTGATCATTGACATTTCTAGTGACGACGAGGAAGAAATAGAGCCAGCGCCAGAAATTGAGCATGCGGGCTTGCTAGAGAATGATGATGTGTTTGATTATGGCGAGGACCCCGAAGAGATTGTGTTTCATAACGGAGCTGAGGAGTCAGATTCCGACACATCCTCGGTGGTTACAATCGAACACCAAGAATAGACTAATCGTGTATATGTATTTTGAGTAGTTTACGACTAATAAGTACTAGCTTATCTTTTTATGTCTTTTTGACGATATGCTTGTACTGTTATATGATGAGAAAGTGTTAGACACTTCCATCAGAAGTTATGGTTATGTATGTACAGTGATCGTGTTAAAATGTATTTACAAGATTGTAAATATGAAGTACTTTTTATAAGAATGTAAAAAGTCGGTTCAAATATGAGATGATATGATATGATTATGAAAGGCATATTACGAGTTGTATGTGCTATAATACGATTAAAACGTTCTGATATGATATAGTAATAACGTTCTGATTTAACGTAATATGTTATGTTATGATAAGAAAGGTATGAAAGAAAGGATATTCCTAGTATGATAATATCTTTTCTTGTGATTTGATAGGAACTAGAAAATGGTTCGTACTCGTCGTACGGTACCTGTAAATCAACCAGAATCAGATTTCGCAACTGTTGTAACGAAATTGCAACGGCAGCTGCTGGAACAGCAGCGAGAAACGAATAGATTGCGGGAGCAATTAGCTCATGTGAACCAGAGACCTCGAGCTGAGGAAGTTCCTCTACAACAGAATAGAGTACCTCCAGAACCAGAAATTCAACCAGAGGTACAGCCAGAAAATCCACGGAATTTTGGAGTTCCGTTAGTACCTGCAGAAGTTCCAGTAAACATGCAGCCAGTACGGGAGGATTTACTGTACGAAAGATTCAGGCGAATGAAGGCACCTGAATTCGAAGGACTAATGGACCCGATAGCTGCGGATAATTGGTTAATCGATATCCAAGTTATCTTGGACTTTATGAGGCTATCGGAACAAGAACAAGTTCTATGTGCTTCCTTCGCACTCGAGAAAGACGCTAGACACTGGTGGAGGACTGTCCAGATGCGTCGAGATGTTGCCACCATGGGCTGGCAAGACTTTGTGACGGAGTTCCGCACTACGTACTACAACAGGGAAATCCTGGCAGCTCAACAGGATGAGTTCGCCAGTTTGAAACAAGGGTCAATGACAGTATTGGAAGCTGTCAAGAAATTTGATCAGTTAGCCCGGTTGTGTCCGGAGTTGGTTCCCAATGAAACGGAAAAGGTGAGTAGGATGATGAAGATGTTCCGTACTGATATTGCCAAGCAGGTTAGTGCTGGCAGCAGTCCACCTACCCTGGTATCCGACTGTGTGAGTCGGGCAATGAGAGCCGAGTATTGGATAAACCAGGACAAGGAAGCAAGGGCTTAGATTTTTAAGGCCAGAAAGGAGGAGAAAACCGTAGTAAAGCTGACGCAGCCCCGTCAAGGTCTAGAGTTGAGTCAGAAAGGCCCGATAAGTAGCCCGGCCTAAGGTTCCAAACATTTTGGGAGAAACAAGAGAAAAGGGAGTTTCTCTTGCCATGGTCCGCAAAGGAACTACCCTCAGAAGAAGAACAATAGAGGAAATGAGGGTACTAGTACTGATTACCCCGCGTGTGCTAAGTGTGGAAGGAAACACCCAGGAGTTTGTAGAATGGGGTCAAATGCCTGCTTCCTGTGTGGTAAGGAAGGGCATTATGCGAAGAACTGCCATTTGAATAACCGAGGCCAAAATCCTTCGTACCCGAGTCAGAACACCAACAGGCAGCTGCATGCAGTCCAAGCTAAGCTTGAAGGACCCTCAATCACTCAAGGCAGATTAGAGGCCCCTGAACCTCAAGCCAGGATCTATGCCTACACTAGGGGTGATGCTGAAGCTGGGACATCTCATGTGGTGACAGGTCAGATTTCTATCACCACTTATGATGCTGTTGCCTTGTTTGATTCTGGTGCTACTCACTCATTTGTATCCCTGGAGTTCGCCCAGAAGTTAGGAAAAGGAGTGGATAGTTTATATCAACCTGTTAAAACCTCTTTGCCATCCGGAGAGATTTTGTGGTCCAATTTTTGGATACGAAATACTTCCGTGACTATCTGTGGCAGAGAATTGTTTGTAGATCTCATCGTAATCAAGCTTCAGGATTTCGATGTGATCTTAGGGATGGACTTCTTAGGCAAATACAACGCCAAGATTGACTGTCGAAAGCGTTGTGTAACGTTTAACCCGTACGAAGAGGAGGAGTTTAATTTCTATGGACAATCTCGGAGTTCAGCAACCAAACTGGTTTCAGTAATGAAGGCTTGGAAGATGTTGGCTAATGGTTGTCAGGGATATTTAGCTAACATGATGGATAAGGATTGTGAAGTGGAGTTGATGCCGGAAGATGTTCCCATTATAAAGGAATATGTGGATATCTTTCCGAAGGATTTACCCGGACTTCCGCCAGAACGCGAGATTTTGTTCGAAATCGAATTACTACCTGGAGTTGCACCGATCTCCAAAGCGCCTTACCGTATGGCACCAGCTGAGCTTAGGGAATTGCAAGTGCAGTTACAAGAACTGCTTGACAAAGGATTCATCCGACAGAGTTACTCCCCATGGGGAGCACCAGTGCTGTTCGTAAAAAAGAAAGATGGATCATTGCGTATGTGTATCGACTACCGTGAGTTGAATAAGATTACGATCAAGAACAAGTATCATCTTCCAAGGATTGACGATCTCTTCGATCAACTCAGAGGAGCAGTAGTATTTTCGAAGGTCGATCTACGTTCAGGCTATCATCAGCTCAGGATCAAGGAGGTAGATATCTCCAAGACGGCCTTTCGAACACGTTACGGGCACTATGAGTTTTTGGTTATGCCATTCGGACTAACCAATGCCCCGGCAGCATTTATGGACCTTATGAATCGAGTATTCAAGGAGTATCTGGATAAGTTCATCATTGTTTTTATTGACGATATTCTGATATACTCAAAGTCCAAAGAGGAACATGAGCATCATCTTAGATTGGTGATGGAGACGTTGAGAAGGAATCAGCTGTATGCCAAATTCACAAAATGTGAATTTTGGTTGGAAAAAGTTCATTTCTTGGGTCATGTGTTATCGAAGGAAGGAATTTCAGTAGACCCTGCTAAGGTAGAGGCAGTTAGTGCATGGCCAGCACACCAAAAATGTTACGGAAATAAGGAGTTTCCTTGGATTAGCTGGCTATTACCGACGATTCGTCGAGGGATTTTCCAAGATCGCTACACCCCTCACTGCTCTTACCAGGAAACGAAAGACTTTTGAATGGACTCAGAAGTGTGAGGAAGAACTATCCCGACTTGTTCTAATTTTCGAGGACGAAAATTTTTAAGGGGGGTAGATTGTAATAACTAGAATTTCCCAACGCCATAATATCTTGTACAGATATTTGAATTATGCCCTGAAGGTATTTATGAAAAGCCCAGCTTAGGGTTTTTATTAGATATTATGAGTTCTTATGTTTTTATAAGACTCCAAAAAAAATTATTGCTTTGTAAAGCAAGTGACCTTTTGAGTAAAATGGTATAAAACGTAATGATCAGATTGTTTACAAATTTTGATTTCTGTTATGAATAATCAAAGTTTGTAATTAAGAAATGTTTATGTGTTATGTTAAATTCTTTGAAAGACCTTTTTGTAGTAAAAGGCAAATCTATGATTTATGATTCTCTGTTAGTAGTTTCTAAAATTAAGAGAACCCTAGACGCAGTTCAGAAGAATTCTGGATAATGGTCCAGTGCAAGTATACTGTTATCAGTTGAAAACAGTATCTGAATATGTATGCCAATATGAAAATGAACTGTGTTTGGGAGTTAAGCCAAGTAAGGTCTTAATCGGTGATACCTTGTCTTAAAAAGAATGACAAATCTCACTTTGAAAATTGGTCACCCTTTAAGGACTAAAATGTAAATATTTTGTCTATAGGGGCCAATATGTAATTTTAAGAAACGTGAATGGTTATGGATTTTAAGAAAGTTAAGATAGTGTTAGGTGATTGATTAAGCAAGAATTGGAGACCAAATGCAATCACCATAGCCGGCCACCCTATAGGGACTAAAGTGCAAATATTTTGCCTTTAGGGGCCAAAATGCAATTTTGTGAAAAAAATTGTGATTTGATAGATAAATTTGTAAATTTATGGAACTATGGATTTTTCTAGTTAGATTTCCTAGTTCAATTTAGTTTATGATGATTTTTAAATTTGGTTAACCTAGTTGGAAACCAAGGAATCAAGTTAGGTTTAGATTGGTTCAAAATTGACCAATCATTTGCCTACACTTGTACTTAAGGGAACTGGCCACATTAAGGGTTAATGAGCTGATATTTTGCTCTTAAGGACCAATAGGCAAGGTATGAAAAATTTGAAGTTCATTAGAATTGGATACCACACAATTTTAACCTTGCCTAGTAAGCAAAGTAGTTTTGCATACTAAGCTATGTTGCATTTTGCAACTTTCACACTTAGCAAGGTATGGCCGGCCACCTTATGAAGAATTTCAAGAAAATTATGATAGATTTTCTTACTAAGCATTCAAATTCAACTAAACCAAGGATTGGTTACAAAATTTAGTTACCATAATTATGTTAAACCAAGGAAGTAACTAGGTTTGCTAACTTAGTTAGTCTAACTATTTTCTTCCATTTGGTTGCCACATATGGCCGGCCATCACAAGGAAAAGCACATCAAATTTCTAGCCTTGATGAGTCATTCATTTAGCTTTCTTCTTTGGCAAGCCAAGGCTTGCAAATTTCAGCACCAAAACCGGCCAATGGATGTAAGACACACCATGGTTTTGTTAGACATTGACCAATCAAATTTTGCCTCCCAGACTAGCTAGAATTGTGACACATCAACACCTATCACTTGCTTCATCATGGCCGGCCACCATATGAAACCATTGAGTAAATATGTTACTCTTGGGGATTAATATGCAGCTTAGAGTTATTAGTTTCTCAAGATTGTTGAGAGAATGACAAGTGTTGTGAATAGCTTAGGTGAGCAAGCTATTAGCTTTGCTT
Source organism: Ficus hispida (assembly GCA_025413025.1). NCBI lineage: Eukaryota > Viridiplantae > Streptophyta > Magnoliopsida > Rosales > Moraceae > Ficus > Ficus hispida. The sequence goes on along the minus strand of CM046366.1, from coordinate 20,611,151 downwards.
GCTTGGTTAGTAATCAAGCTAGAGCTGCCACCTAATAGCCGACCAACACAAGGAAGAGACACTTCATGTGTCTAGCTATGATGAGTCAATACTTAGTCATGGTTATGTGGCCATCTAGTGCATTCCTAACCGGCCACCTCATGGGATTTGGAAGCAAATATGCTGTCTAGAGGAGCTAATAAGCAATTCTAGGATTAAAAGAAATTTTAAACAAATTTCTTTTCACTCTCCTATAAATAGACGGTGGCATGATCAAGGGTAAGTCTTTAGATAATAAACCATAGATTGGCAGCTTATTATCTGATTCTTCTCTTTAACCTCTAGTTTTCATTCACGTTTTTGATAAGAAGATTCTGAGTATGTATAAGCATGAGTTTATGAAAAGTAAATTCAAGTACTATGCTATATGTGTAGTTGATAGTTTTCGGTTTCGATATGCTAGTTTCGAAATAGGTTTTTATGCAAGTTTAGGATTTTTGTTTTAAAAAAATTATATGAGTAAGATTTGATTGTATGAGTATGAAATGGTTAGGTAACGCCTGCATGCTTGATATAGGCTCACGGGGTATCCATTTGAGGTAGTGTGCACGTTAGTTACCTAAAAACCAAACCGAACAAAAAACTGCCAGTTTCGGGTCAAACTGGACAGTAATTTTAAAAGCGAATTTCGAGGCCTTTAGAGGCCGAATTATGAAAAAGTTAAAACTACAAAGTTGTAGAGAAGGGAAAATCCTAGGGGCCAACTGGACAGTTTTTGAAAATAAGGCCTTAAGACCTTCGTCTTTACAAAAATCCGAGACCTATTTCAAGGTTAAGAAAAATGGTCGAAGAATTTTCAAAGGCAGAAACAAGCATGTTTAAGTCAGATTTGGATTTGAAGTTTAAAACAGAAGTTGTAGGCATCTTCCAGGTCTACAACTTTTATGAAGGAAATATTTTCAAATTCGGAACAAATTTGTTAGAAAAGGATCAAATAAAAGACTGACTTCAAATATAATTTGTTTTCAAGAATTTTAGTGTTTTAAAGGATAGTAAGATTTTAATGTTTATGCTATGTTCTTGATATCCTTATACTGAGATAAGTTAATAACTAGGTTGTATGATACTATGATAGGATGATTCTCATCCTATGATTTTTCTGTGAAAACAGGAAAACCACTCGGTTAGGAGAAACGCTAAATTTGAGAGTTAGAAACTGGTAAGTACAACTCCGTCTACAGCATAGACTTTCCGTTGTATACTTACCAAGTATGATGAATGATCGCTATTAGAATGTGATATAAATGTATGCTAGAATTGTTTGATGCGATATGATATTAAGCTTATGATTGTTATGATGATATCAAGTTTATGATTATGAGATAAGGCATGATGTTAAGATATGAGTATGACTTAAGTTTAGTGACATCACGAATCATGTTCACAAACAAGATCAATTATGAGATCATGAAAAGCAAGTATGATGGCAGGCGAGCTTGCCGTGTCGTACCGACCTGCGTCAGGTCTGGTTGAGCTATGGCAAGAGTAAGCCCATAGAGCGCGCCCGGTACGTACACTTATGTTATGGGGCCCATAAGCAAGATAAGTTAAGAATGAACATGATGGCATAATAAGAGCATAATCGGTTCATGCATATATTATGCGATGTCATGAAATGGTATGTACGTTATGTATGAATTAAGTATGTTATGATGAGTTCAGTACGTTATGCATGAATTAAGTATGTTATGATGAGTTCAGTACGTTATGTATGAGTTAAGTATGTTATGATGAGTTCCGTACGTTATGTATGAGTTAAGTATGTTATGATGAGTTCCGTATGTTATGTATGAGTTAAGTATGTTGTGCTATGAGAAATTATGCTATATTATAAGATTGTGATGGATTATGTTTTGAGTTGTATTGTCACGGATAATTATGTTGTACTTGCTGAGCGAAAGCTCACGTCTTACGTCTATGCTGTAGGTAAGCAACCTATGAGCAGTTGTTGATACGAGATGGCAAGCGTGGCAGGGCGATCTGTGAAATGTGGGATTAATAACCGCTACGCGTTTTGTTTATGTATATGATTTTGTTTTCTGAACATCGTTATATTATTATGCTTTCCGCTTATCCGCGCCGTATATATATATGGCTAATCGCTCGTACGCGTTACGTATATATAAATAAAAAAAAAAAAAATTTCCGTTGTTTACGCTAAATAAGTAAGAACGTATGTATGTATGTATGGTAACGGCCTGTGCAAGGCGGGTCGTTACACATAAATGAGTTTGATGATTTCCTAGTCGCTCTGGAGGATCAGCCTGAGGATCCCCCGATCATTGACATTTCTAGCGACGACGAGGAAGAAATACAGCCAGCACCAGAAATTGAGCATGCGGGCTGGCTAGAGAATGATGATGATGTGTTTGATTATGGCGAGGACCCCGAAGAGATTGTGTTTCATGACGGAGCTGAGGAGTCAGATTCCGACACGTCCTCGGTGGTTACGATCGAACACCAAGAATAGACTAATCGTGTATTTGTATTTTGAGTAGTTTACGATTAATATGTACTAGCTTATCTTTTTGTGTCTTTTTGACGATAGGCTTGTACTGTTATATGATGTGAAAGTGTTAGACACTTCCATCAGAAGTTATGATTATGTATGTACAGTGATCGTGTTAAAATGTATTTCCAAGATTGTGAATATGAAGTACTTTTTATAAGAATGTAAAAAGTCAGTTCAAGAATGATATGATATGATTATGAAAGGCATATTACGAGTTGTATGTGCTATAATACGATGAAAACGTTCTGAGTTGATATAGTAATAACGTTCTGATGTAACGTAATATGTTATGTTATGATAAGAAAGGTATGAAAGAAAGGATATTCCTAGTATGATAATATCTTTTCTTGTGATTTGATAGGAACTAGAAAATGGTTCGTACTCGTCGTACGGTACCTATAAATCAGCCAGAACCAGATTTCGTAACTGTTGTAACAAATTTGTAACGACAGCTGCTGGAACAGTAGCGAGAAATGAATAGATTGCGGGAGCAATTAGCTCATGTGAACCAGAGACCTCGAGCTGAGGAAGTTCCTCTACAACAAGATAGAGTACCTCCGGAACCAGAAGTTCAACCAGAGGTACAGCCAGAAAATCCACGGAATTTTGGAGTTCCGTTAGTACCTGCAGGAGTTCCAGTAAACATGCAGCCAGTACGGGAGGATTTACTGTACGAAAGATTCAGGCGAATGAAGGCACCTGAATTCGAAGGACTAATGGACCCGATAGCTGCGGATAATTGGTTAATCGATATCCAAGTTATCTTGGACTTTATGAGGCTATCGGAACAGGAACAAGTTCTATGTGCTTCCTTTGCACTCAAGAAAGACGCTAGACACTGGTGGAGGACTGTCCAGATGCGTCGAGATGTTGCCACCATGGGCTGGCAAGATTTTGTGACGGAGTTCCGCACCACGTACTACAACAGGGAAATCCTGGCAGCTCAGCAGGATGAGTTCGCTAGTTTGAAACAAGGGTCAATGACAGTATTGGAGGCTGTCAAGAAATTTGATCAGTTAGCCCGGTTGTGTCCGGAGTTGGTTCCCAATGAAACGGAAAAGGTGAGAAGGATGATGAAGATGTTCCGTACTGATATTGCCAAGCAGGTTAGTGCTGGCAGTAGTCCACCTACCCTGGTATCCGACTGTGTGAGTCGGGCAATGAGAGCCGAGTATTGGATAGTTTAGATCAACCTGTTAAAACCTCTTTGCCATCCGGAGAGATTTTGTGGTCCAATTTTTGGATACGAAATACTTCCGTGACTATCTGTGGCAGAGAATTGTTTGTAGATCTCATCGTGATCAAGCTTCAGGATTTCGATGGGATCTTAGGGATGGACTTCTTAGGTAAATACAACGCCAAGATTGACTGTCGAAAGCGTTGTGTAACGTTTAACCCGTACGAAGAGGAGGAGTTTAATTTCTACGGACAATCTCGGAATTCAGCAACCAAACTGGTTTCAGCAACGAAGGCTTGGAAGATGTTAGCTAGTGGCTGCCAAGGATATTTAGCTAACATGATGGATAAGGATTGTGAAGTGGAGTTGATACCGGAAGATGTGCCCATTATAAAGGAATATGTGGATATCTTTCCGAAGGATTTACCCGGACTTCCGCCAGAACGCGAGATTTTGTTCGAAATCGAATTACTACCTGGAGTTGCACCGATCTCCAAAGCGCCTTACCGTATGGTATCAGCTGAGCTTAGGGAATTGCAAGTTCAGTTACAAGAACTGCTTGATAAAGGATTCATCCGACAGAGTTACTTCCCATGGGGAGCACCAGTGCTGTTCGTAAAAAAGAAAGATGGATCATTGCGTATGTGTATCGACTACCGTGAGTTGAATAAGATTACGATCAAAAACAAGTATCCCCTTCCAAGGATTGACGATCTCTTCGATCAACTCAGAGAAGCAGTAGTATTTTCGAAGGTCGATCTACGTTCAGGCTATCATCAGCTCAGGATCAAGGAGGCAGATATCTCCAAGACGGCTTTTCGAACACGTTACGGGCACTATGAGTTTTTGGTTATGCCATTCGGACTAACCAATGCCCCGGCAGCATTTTTGGACCTTATGAATCGAGTATTCAAGGAGTATCTGGATAAGTTCGTCATTGTTTTTATTGACGATATTCTGATATACTCAAGGTCCAAAGAGGAACATGAGCATCACCTTAGATTGGTGATGGAGACGTTGAGAAGGAATCAGCTGTATGCCAAATTCACAAAATGTGAATTTTGGTTGGAAAAAGTTCATTTCTTGGGCCATGTGGTATCGATGGAAGGAATTTCAGTGGATCCTGTTAAAGTGGAAGCGGTTAGTGCATGGCCAGCATCCAAGAATGTTACGGAAATAAGGAGTTTCCTTGGATTAGCTGGCTATTACCGACGATTCGTCGAGGGATTTTCCAAGATCGCTACACCCCTCACCGCTCTTACCAGAAAAGGAAAGACTTTTGAATGGACTCAGAAGTGTGAGGAGAATTTTCAGGAGCTCAAGAAGAGGCTGACGAGTGCGCCTGTGTTGATTATTCCTGATGTAGATGCAGGAAATTTCGTGATCTATAGTGACGCTTCTAAGAATGGATTAGGAGCTGTCTTGATGCAGGATGGCAAGGTAGTGGCCTATGCATCTCGACAGTTAAAGATTCATGAAAGAAATTATCCCACGCACGATTTAGAGCTCGCGGCAGTAGTTTTCGCACTTAAGATTTGGAGACACTATTTGTATGGGAATAAGTGTGAAATCTACACTGATCACCAGAGCCTTAAGTATATTTTTACTCAGAAGGAGCTCAATATGAGACAACGTAGATGGCTGGAACTTGTTAAGGATTATGACTGTGAGATCCTTTATCATCCTGGAAAGGCGAATAGAGTAGCAGATACCTTAAGCAGGAAATCCGTAGGCATGCTGATGTCTATTGGAATGTTTCCTAAGCCACTACAAAAGGAGATTTCTTAGTTTAATTTGGAGATGATAACGGGGAAATTATCTTCTCTAACCATTCAGTCTAATTTGATGGAATCCATTAAGTCTCACCAAGGAAAAGATTCCTTTTTGTTGAAAACTCAGCTTTTTGGCGGTAAAAACAATGAGTTTAGAACCACTGCAGATGGCGTCATCTACTTCAAGGAGAGAATCTGTGTTCCCAACTTCGAAGTCTTGAAGGATCAGATTTTGTTGGAAGCACATATGACGCCATACTCAGTACATCCAGGAGCTTCCAAGATGTACAAAGAACTCCGAGAAAGTTTCTGGTGGCCCAATATGAAGAATGAGGTAGCAGAATATGTATCGAAATGCCTAACTTGTCAGAAAGTTAAGGCTGAACATCGACATCCGGGCGGAGAACTACAGAAGATAGAGCTTCCTGAGTGGAAATGGGAGCAGATTACTATGGATTTCGTAGTAGGACTACCCAGGACTACAAGTGGGAGTGACACGATTTGGGTGATTGTTGATAGATTAACTAAATCGGCTCACTTTATTGCGATTAAGGCCACCTTTTCTGTGGAAAAGTTAGCTGAAATTTATGTATCCCAGATTGTCAGATTTCATGGAGTGCCAAAATCGATCATCTCGGACCGTGATGGACGTTTCACTTCTCGATTTTGGACTAGTGTTCACAACGTCATGGGGTCGAAATTGAAGTTCAGCACAGCATTTCACCCCCAAACTGACGGTCAATCCGAACGAACCATCCAGACACTGGAAGATATGCTAAGGTCATGTGTACTGGATTTCAAAGGAAACTGGGATCAGAAGCTGCCATTGATCGAATTTTCATATAACAACAGTTATCATGCTTCGATTGGTATGGCTCCATTTGAAGCATTATATGGAAGAAAATGTCGATCTCCTATCCACTGGCAGGAAGTTGGACAGAAACAGCTACAAACCACAGATTTTATCCAAAAGACTTCTAAGGACATTCAGAAAATCAGACAGAGGCTCGACATAGCTTCTAGCAGACAGAAAAGTTATGCCGACAAACGTAGAAGGCGTTTGGAATTCCAAGTGGGTGATGCAGTGTTCATCAAGATTACTCCTATGAAAGGAGTAATGCGCTTTGGAAAGAAAGGGAAGCTTAGCCCAAGATATACGGGGCCATTTGAGATCCTTGAAAGGATTGGAAAAGTAGCCTATAAGCTTGCCCTACCGCCTGAATTGGCTTCGATGCATAATGTTTTTCATGTGTCGATGCTAAAGAAGTATATATCCGACCCTTCCCATGTGCTTAGTCAAGAACCAGTAGAGGTTCAAACGGACTTAACTTATGAAGAAAAGCCCGTTCAAGTACTGGATTGGGAAGAGAAGGTCTTAAGAAATAAAACCATTCCCATGGTTAAAGTATTATGGCGAAACCACAGGGTTGAAGAAGCAACCTGGGAGTTGGAAGATGAGATGAGGAAGAACTATCCCGACTTGTTCTAATTTTCGAGGACGAAAATTTTTAAGGGGGGTAGATTGTAATAACTAGAATTTCCCAACGTCACAATGTCTTGTATAGATATTGAATTATGCCCTGAAGGTATTTATGAAAAGCCCAGCTTAGGGTTTTTATTAGATATTGTGAGTTCTTATGCTTTTATAAGACTCCAAAAATTATTGCTTGTAAAGCAAGTGACCTTTTGAGTAAAACGGTATAAAACGTAATGATCAGCTCGTTTACAAATTTTGATTTCTGTTATGAACAGTCAAAGTTTGTAATTAAGAAATGTTTATGTGCTATGTTTTATCAGTAAAATTATTAAATTCTTGATTAAGAGATTTGATAATTTACTTATGAAAGACCTTTTTGTAGTAAAAGGCAAATCTATGATTTATGATTCTCTGTTAGTAGTTTCTAATTTTATGAGAACCCTACACGCAGTTCAGACAAAATCTGGATAATGGACCAGTGCAAGTATACTGTTTTTAGTCGAAAACAGTATCTGAATATGTATGCCAGTATGAAAATGAACTGTGTTTAGGAGATAAGCCAAGTGAGGTCTTAAAAAGAATGACAAATGTCACTTTGAGAACCGGCCACCCTATAGGGACTAAAGTGCAAATGTTTTGCCTTTAGGGGCCAAAGTGCAATTTTATGAAAATTGTGGTTTGATAGATAAATTTGTAAATTTATGGAACTATGGATTTTTCTAGTTAGATTTCCTAGTTCAATTTAGCTTATGATGATTTTTAAATTTGGTTAACCTAGTTGGAAACCAAGGAATCAAGTTAGGTTTGGATTGGTTCAAAATTGACCAATCATTTGCCTACACTTGTACTTAAGGGAACCGGCCACATCAAGGGTTAATGAGCTGATATTTTGCTCTTAAGGACCAATAGGCAAGGTATGAAAAATTTGAAGTTCATTAGAATTTGTTACCTCACAATTTTAGCCTTGCCTAGTAAGCAAAGTAATTTTGCATACTAAGTTATGTTGCATTTTGCAACTTTTATACCTAGCAAGGATTGGCCGGCCACCTTATGAATAATTGTAAGAAAATTTTATGACTTTAAGGGCTGAATAGTAGATAGGGAATTAGGTGTTTCTTTATGAGTTTGACACCTAAAAACCTAGCCTTGCTTAGCAAGCATTTTAGCTATGCTTACTTGGCTATTTGTGATGTTTCATCAAGCAAAAATTTGTCCATTTGGCACACCAAGGAACCGGCCACCACCTTGGCTAGACACATCATGAAACTAGCCTTGGTTAGCAAGCACTTTAGCCTAGCCTATTTGGCTAGCAAAGCCAAGCAAACCAAGCCACCTAAGGCCGACCACCATATGGTTTAAACACCTAATGGCCTAGCCTTGGTGAATCACCATTTTAGCTTGCTCATTTGGCAAGCCAAGCTCTTGCCAAACCTACACCAAATCCGGCCATTTGGAGGGAGAGACACCTCATGGTCTAGCCTTGATGAGTCACCCTTTTAGCTTGCCTCTTTGGCCAGCCAAGGCCTTGCTAAATCAGCACCAAAATCCCGCCAATGGAAGGATGACACCATGATGTAGCTTAGATGAATCAGCATGTCTAGCTTTGCCACCATGGCTAGCTAGGATTTTGACACATCATCACTCTAATGACCAGCCATCCTAAGGGCAAGGCACATCACCTAGTAGCCTTGGTGAGTCAATTTAGCTTTGCTTACTCATTTCCTAGGGCCAGCCATGGCCGGCCAGCACACAAGGATTTGCTGGAAAAAAAATAAAAAGTTTGGAGGACTAGTTGGCAAAGTAAGAACAAAAATTCATCTATAAATAGATGAAGGCAAAATCTGTAGGATTCTTTTAGTTAACCTCTAAGCCATCAAGCACCTCTTTACCCCTTAAAAGCCGAACAAAAAAAATTGAGAGAAAGCTGAAATCAGTTTCGGTTGGTGTTGGTTTAGTGAAAAAGAAAACCTCCAAAACCTAAGCTAGAATTTGTTTTGTGAAGCTTGAGGTAAACTCTTTAACCTCTAGTTTTCATTCACGTTTTTGATAAGAAGATTGTGAGTGTGATGTTATGTATAAGCATGAGTTTATGAAAAGCAAATTCAAGCACTATGCTTTATGTGTAGTTGATAGTTTTCGGTTTCGATATGCTAGTTTCGAAATAGAATTTTTATGCAAGTTTAAGATTTTTGTTTTACAAAAATTATATGAGTAAGATCTGATTGTATGAGTATGAAATGATTAGGTAACGCCTGCATGCTTGATATAGGCTCACGGGGTATCCGTTTGAGGTAGTGTGCACGTTAGATTACCTAAAACCCAAACCGAACAAAAACTGCCAGTTTCGGGTCAAACTGGACAGTAAATTTGAAAAGCGAATTTTGAGGCCTTTAGAGGCCGAATCATGAAAAAGTTAAAACTACAAAGTTGTAGAGAAGGGAAAATCCTAGGGGCTAACGGGGACAGTTTTTGAAAATAAGGCCTCTAAGACCTTCGTTTTTACAAAAATCCGAGACCAAATTTTAGGGTAATGAAAATGGTCGAAGAATTTTCAAAGGCAGAAACAAGCATGTTTAAGTCAGATTTGAGTTTTGAGTTAAAAATAGAAGTTGTAGGAACCTTCAAGGTCTACAACTTTCATGAAGGAAATATTTTCAAATTCGGAACAGATTTGTTAAAAAAAAAAAAGGATCAAATTTAAAGACTGATTTCAAATATAGTTTTTTTTTTTTTGAATTTTAGTGTTTTAAAAGATAATAGGATTTTAAAGTTTATGCTATGTTTTTGATATCCTTATACTGAGATAAGTTGATAACTAGGGTTATATGATACTATGATAGGATGATTCTCATCCTATGATTTTTCTGTGAAAACAGGAAAACTACTCGGTTAAGAAAAGCGCTAAACTTGAGATTTAGTATCTGGTAAGTACAACTCCGTCTACAGCATAGACTTTCCGTTGTATACTTACCCAAGTATGATGAATGATCACTATTAGAATATGATGTAAATGTATGCTAGAATTGTTTGATGCGGTGTTATGATTATTATGATGATATCAAGCTTATGATTATTATGATGATATCAAGTTTATGATTATGAGATAAGACATGTTGTTAAGATATGAGTATGATTTAAGTTTAGTGACATCACGAAGCATGTTCACTAACAAGATCAATTATGAGATCACGAAAAGCAAGTATGATGGCAAGCGAGCTTGCCGTGTCGTACCGACCCGCGTTAGGTCGGGTTGGACTGTGGTTTGAGTTGGAAATGGACTGGCCGCCCCAACCAAATCATAGTTGCGCGCCCGGTACGTACACTTATGTTATGGGGCCCATAAGCAAGATAAGTTAAGAATGAACAAGATGGCATAATAAGAGCATAATCGGTTCATGCATATATTATGCGATGTCATGAAATGGTATGTACGTTATGTATGAGTTAAGTATGTTATGTATGAATTAAGTATGTTATGATGAGTTCAGTACGTTATGTATGAATTAAGTATGTTATGATGAGTTCCGTATGTTATGTATGAGTTAAGTATGTTGTGCTATGAGAAATTATGCTATATTATAAGATTGTGATGGATTATGTTTTGAGTTGTATTGTCACGGATAATTATGTTGTACTTGCTGAGCGAAAGCTCACGTCTTACGTCTATGCTGTAGGTAAGCAACCTATGGGCAGTTGTTGATACAAGATGGCGAGCGTGGCAGGGCGAACTGTGAAATGTGGGATTAATAGCCGCTACGCGTTTTGTTTATGTATATGATTTTGTTTTCCGAACATCGTTATATTATTATGCTTTCCGCTTATCCGCGCCGTATATATATATATGGCTAATCGCTCGTACGCGTTACGTATAAAAAAAAAAAAAAAAATTTCCGCTGTTTACGCTAAATAAGTAAGAACGTATGTATGTATGTATGGTAACGGCCTGTGCAAGGCGGGTCGTTACAGTAACTCTGTCGGATGAATCCTTTATCTAGCAATTCTTGCAGTTGTACTTGGAGTTCCCTAAGTTCAGCAGGTGCCATACGATAAGGCGCCTTCGATACTGGAGCAACTCCGGGCATTAGCTCAATTTCGAATGAAATTTCGCGTTCCGGTGGAAGCCCTGGTAGCTCTTCCGGGAAGATATCCACGTACTCACTGATAACAGGTACATCTTCCGGTGTTAGCTTCATTTCGTGCTCTTTGTCCACCATGTTAGCTAAATACCCTTGACAGCCATTAGCTAACATCTTCCAAGCTTTCATAGCTGAAACCAATCTGGTTGTTGAGTTCCGAGCTTGTCCGTGGAAACTGAACTCTTCCTCGCCATAAGGGTTGAAAAATCACACAACGCTTCCGACAATCGATCTTAGCGTTGTACTTGCTAAGGAAATCTATACCTAAGATCACATCGAAATCCTGTAGCTTGATTGCGATGAGATCTACATACAGTTCTCTGTCACAAATAATCACGGAGGTATTTCGTATCCAAAAATTGGACCACAAAACTTCTCCGGATGGCAAGGAGGTCTTAAAAGGTTGGCTTAATCTATCCACACCTCTTCCTAACTTCTGGGCGAACTCCAATGATATAAATAAATGTGTGGCACCAGAATCAAACAGGGCAATTGCTTCATAAGTGGTGATAGAGATTTGACCTGTCACCACATGTGAAGTGCTTGCTTCCGTATCACCCCTTGTGTAGGCGTAGATTCGAGCTTGAGGCTCAGGAGCTTCCAATCTACCTTGGACAATGGAAGGTCCTTCTAGTCTGGTCTGGGCCGCATGAAGCTGACTTTTTGTGTTCCTGTTCTGGTACGGAGGGTTCTGGCCTTGCTTGTTCATGTTGCAATTCTTCGCAAAATGTCCCTCCTTCCCGCATAGATAGCACGCGTTGGTCTCCATTCTGCAGACGCCCGGATGTTTTCTCCCGCACTTTGTACATACCGGGTAGTCAGAGTTATTACCCTCATTTCCCCTGTTGTTCTTCTTTTGAGGGAAATTTTGTTGCTGGCCCTGTCCCGAGAAATTTCCTTTCCTTTTGTTCCTCCCAAACTGTTTGGAACTTTGAGCAGGGTTATTGTTCTGGCCTTTCTGATTCGTCTCAGCACTCTGACGGGGCTGTGTCTGCTTAACAACGGCCTTTTCTTCCTTCTTGGCTTTGAAAAACTGTGCCCTTGCTTCCCTGTCCTGGTTGATCCAATATTCTGCCCTTATCGCTCTGCTCACGCAGTCGGATACCAGGGTAGGTGGGCTGCTTCCGGCACTAACTTGCTTGGCTATGTCTGTCCGGAACATCTTCATCATTCTCCGGACTTTTTCAGTTTCGCTCGGTACCAGCTCCGGGCACAAGCGTGCTAACTGTTCAAACTTCTTAACGGCTTCCATCACCGTCATAGACCCTTGCTTAAAGCTGGTGAATTCATCCTGTTGAGTGGCAAGGATTTCTCTGTTGTAGTACATACTACGAAACTCAGCCACAAAATCTTGCCAACTCATTGCCATGACATTTCGACGCATCTGAACGGTTATCCACCAGTGTCTCGCGTCCTTCTTAAGGGCAAACGAGGCACATAGGACCTTTTCCTGTTCGGTGAGCCGCATAAAGTCCAGGATAACTTGGATGTCTATCAACCAGTTGTCTGCGGCTATTGGGTCTGTCGTCCCCTCAAATTTGGGCGCTTTCATCCTCCTAAATCTCTCATACAATAAGTCTTCTCTTGCCGGAGGTGGATCTGCCGGTACCCCAGCAGGTGCTATTGGTACCTCAGCATATTGTGGGAAATTGGGCACTGGAGGTGCCATTGGAGCTGCTTGGTCCGCGGGTAAGGGAACCTCATTGACCTGGGGTCTTCGGTTTAGCTGATCCAGTTGTTCTCTCAGCTGGTTTGTCTCTTGTTGTTGCTCTAGCAACTGCCGTTGTAAATTGGCTACAACGGTCGCTAGATCCGGCGCAGGTGGATTAACTGGTGTAGCCTTGCGCGTACGAACCATCTTAATCTTTCTATTTAAATCATAAGAAAAGATATTATTAACTATCAATATCCTTTCTTTGCATTCATATCTTAACATATTGTAACAATATGAATTATGTCACAATATTGTCATACCATAATATTATATACTTATCATATCATATCATAAACATTCATCACATTCATATCATATCATTCATAATTGAGATTCCATACATCTCACATTTAACTGTATTTATATATATATATACAAAAAGTACATCATATTTACTTTTACTTATAATTACATTTTCTTTACATCATATATACATCGTCAAAAATTCCAGATGGAAGTGTCTACCACTTAACCATCATACATAGGTACAAGCCTATTGTCAAAAATAATAAGCTGGTACATATAGTTTCAAAAATAAAAACATACATATTCGGTCTAGTGATCTAAACCTAATCTAACTCCACTACTGTAACAACTGAAACATCTGAGCCATCATCTTCATCATCGTCTGGGATCTCCTCGGGGTCCTCCTCGAAATCGTCGCCCTCATCGAGCCATCCTCCGAATCCTGGCTCGTGATTAGGCTCCTCCTCATCATCCTCGTCATCGCTAGATATAACGATGATCGGAGGGTCCTCGGGAGCATCCATATCCTCATCGGCATCATACCCATCATCATCGGCCTCCTGTACCGGGTCGACGGGTATCGGGTCCTCCGGGTCGGCTTGGCCGGGCTCATATACTGGCTCTGGCTCGTATGCTGGCTCGGGCTCATAAACCGACTCGGGCATATCAGCGTCGTCGCCTGGTATCTCAGGCTCCACTACATGGGCATCGGCCTGAAGATCCTGTGCGATGACCTCCGCAGCTAAAATGTACTCGATCATATGAGCCACTGTTATAATCTGCGTCGGTATGGGCGTGTGCTGACGGATCTGTGCAGGTAGTCCGTTCCGCAGGATTGCTAAAGACTGTAATCCTGGGTTTGGTATGTCCATGGGGATGTGAGGCAACATAGCCTGCTGGAACCTCCGACAGTAATGGTCCATCGGCTCATAGGGGTACGCTCGCCATTCATCAGCCATCATGTAGTACCGCTCGTGCTGCATATCCCGATAAATATCGGGATCTCGATAGTGCTCATCTGCCCCATCATCCAGCACTGGACCGTAGCGGGTAGTCATACAGACACGAAAATGTGTCCACGTACGGTCTGGCAAAGTCCCCTCGCCGCTCGTCATCCACCACAGTCGCGCGTCAGCTACCAGGCATCGACTAGCCAGCGAGACGTGCAGATGTGCCTCTATGTGGCAAAGGTGGAAAATCCTCTCCAGATCGTATAGCCAGACTGATAGAGCTACCGTTCGGGGTGTGCCGTCAAATAGCAGGGGCCGTGACTCGTAGAACGCTGAAACCGCGCGTCGGTCCTCTTCTACGGGTGCCGGGTCCATAATCGTAAATCTAATCATACATAATCGCATAATACATATTAACATATGAAAATAAAATTATAACTTACAATGATGGCGGCGATGGCAGGCTGACAGTGAAATTTAGTCGTAGGGAACCGCTCTGATACCAACTCTGTAACGACCCGCCTAACACAGGCCGTTACCGTACATACATACATACGTACTTACATGCATACATACTTATACGTAAAATAGCGGAATAAATTTTTTTTTTCTATAAGCCGTATAAACATATTTGCACATACGTAAATAATTATACTGATTAATTAAAAACGTTGCGCAGGCATATATAAAGCTTATAAAATAATCACATAATTAAACAAAACGCATGGCGGCATTGGTCCCACATTTCACAGTTCAGCACACCTCGCCCTCCATCTTGTATCACGGGTTGCTACTAGGCTGCTTACCTACAGCATAGACATAAGACAATAAGCTAACGCTCAGCAAGTACAACTATTAAATACCGCAATAACATAAACACAACACGATCTAACCTAACATAACATTTCATGACATATCATAACATAACATTTCTTATCATGACTTATCATAACATAACATTTCTTATCATGACTTATCATAACATAACATTTCTTATCATGACTTATCATAACATATGCATGAATCGTTTATGCTTTGTTATGCTTTCTTATATCATCATATCTTTCTTTCTTAACTTATCTTTACTTATGGGCCCCGTAACATGAGTGTTCGTACCGGGCGCGCTCTATGGACTTACTCTTGCCATAGCTCAACCCGACCTGACGCGGGTCGGTACGACACAGGCAATTACTTGCCATCATAGCTTAATCTTTCTTTGGTTAATTAGTGAACATGCATCGTGATGTTTCACTCAATTAATCTTAACATATCTTAACCCTAATCATGCTCCTATAAATCATAGCATACTTGACATTTCATACATCATGACATACATTCATAACATAAAATCATAGCACTTATTATTCATATAAAATCATAGTATTCCTAGAATATTCTATAGTACTTAGCATATAGCATGTAGCATTCATAAATAGCAAACATACTTAGGCAAGTATTCACAACAAGCCTATGCTGTAGGCGGAGTTGTACTTACCTTGTTTGTAAAAGCTGTGTCCAATGTGGAGTTAAATTCCGCTGGGACACTTCCGCGTATAACGTTCTGAGATAAAATGAAAGTAAGGGTTAGAACTGTTGGTAGTATAACCAACATTCTTTCATAACCTTAGTTATAGGCCCTTACTTATTTTTACATTATCCTAATTGGTTACTTTGGTAACCCTAATCAGTTTGTTTTTAACTTTGGTTTTAAAATCTTATTCTTAGAAAAGAAAACCTTAATTTTTGGTATAAAAATCCTTTTGTTTAACTTTAAAACTGAAAATCTTAAACTGAGACTTATAAAATTATTGACTATTAGAAACTGCCTTTGGAACAGTTTCACAATGTCAATTTGCAGTGAAATTGTGGAATTACACTTTTTCTGTGTTAATTTATAAATCCTGTACAGAGTTTTCCATAATTCCTGTACAGTTTTCCGAAATCCATTTTCATCTTAAAATCAAGACTGATTCTGAAAAACTTGTCTTCACGAAAGTTTTAGACATTGAAAAGTTCTACAACTTTCGTGTTTTGGATAAAACCCAGTTCGGACGTTTTCGTGGTCAAAAACCCTGTGGAACTAGTCCTGGCCGTGCACGGGTCCTGGGCACTTTAGGCACGGGTTTTGGTAAAAACCGAGGCCATTGGAGCCTCATTTTACAAAACTGTCCACGTTGATCTCTAGGAAAAACTCTACTTAAAAACTTTCATGTTTTGAGTTTCCCCTGTTTCGGCCTCTAGAGGCCTCAAAAACTGTTTTCCCCGAAACCGGCCAATTTCTACCCGAGTTGGCAGTTTTCGGTTTAAAATTTCGTTTGCGTCCTAAAACGTCCACCCTACCTCAACCGAACTCAGCGGGAGCCTAAATCAGACATGCATAAGGTTTCTAACGTTCAGATTTCAACATGCAAGTCAAATTGAACGTCATTCATAATCATACAAAAACCCTAAGCATACAATCAAACATCTAACATGCACATAATTGAACCACCAAACCCTATACCTAAACAAATCAAGCACATGCTCATAATTTACAAGCTAGGGCAGAACTTAAAAGTGGGCTTATACCCTTACAAACCATGGCTTAAATACATTTAAATTTCTCCATATGAAATTTAAATGAAAACTTGATTGGTTAGGGTCTTTACCTTACTCGGTTTGGCTTGGTGAGCTAGGATTTCACCTTCCTTCCTCCTCCTCAAATCACCGGCTGTTTTGGTGATTGGCAAGTGTAAACTTGCTGCCTTTCTTGCCCTAAATCCCGTCACCAAATGGCACAAAATCTGGCTGCCTCCAACTCCAAAACCCGGTTTGGATCCAAGCTTGGTTCCTCCCCCCTAGAACCGGCCTTGCTAGGGAATATGGGCACTAAAATTTTTTCCAACTTTTTGCTTAGTTTCCTACTTGAATCCGACCACCCCTAAGCCCTACACACTCTTGGTTTTGCAAAATTTTCTTGCCTTTCTCTTCCACTCTAGGTTCGGATGTTGTGGAGCAAAATTGCAAGAGTTTGGCTAACAATCCCAAATTGTGAATAATGCTCACCCCTATTTATAGAGGTTGAGAACTTCTTGTAATTGCACCTTTTAGTCCTCAAAAAAATCAGAATTTGGACTTTAGGGGGGGGTATGTGGCCGGCCATAAGCTTAGGTGGAAGACAACTCATTTTTTCCAATTTTCTTAAATCAACTAATGATGTCAAAATTCAAAAGTTAATGAGGTAAGCAAGGCTTAAGCTTGTTTGGCTCTTTTTGCTATTCAGCAGTCCATTTTTAAGTTATCACAGGTATTTTCAATACTGGATTCACTTATGCACAGTATTGGTTTACCGAACTGCAGTCCAAAATTCATCCGTGTAAAAATGGACGGTATGAAATTTTTCTTATTTCTTAAAACCCTTTTTGCCCTAAACTTCAACTTAATGTGCTTGATTTTCTAGGGTGGTTCTTATATCTTAAACATAACTTTTTATCTGTAAAAACACGGTTTTACCCGGTGCAATTTATACAGATAAACATTTAAACATACAGTCATTTTCTTGAACTTTTCGGGTCAACCATCGACTTTCTTGTCAATTAGTGACCTTCTTGTCAAATTTTGACTTTCATGGTCAACAGTTGACTTTTTGGTCAACCGTGACGTTTTTGGTCAAACTTTGACCATTTTACAAAATTTCATGATTTTGTTCCTTATTACCTAAAAGGTCGTTTTCTTAAATACATAACCATTTTTGAGTCTTATAAAGCCATAAAACTCACAAAACATAATTAAAAACCCTTAACTGGGCTTTTTCCATAAATACCTTTACGGTTCAATGTAAATCTTATACATAGAATCGTTCAGACATAAAAATCAGGTATTACAGTAACGGATGTCTACGTCATAATCCTTCACTAATTCGAGCCATCTTCTTTGTCTCATGTTAAGCTCCTTCTGTGTGAAGATATACTTCAAACTTTGATGATCCGTATAGACTTCACACTTAGCACCGTAAAGATAGTGTCTCCAAATTTTGAGTGCAAATACTACCGCCGTAAGTTCCAAATCATGCGTCGGATAGTTTTTCTCATGATCCTTAAGCTGTCGGGAAGCATACGCGATCACTTTTCCATTCTGCATCAACACGGCTCCCAATCCTATCTTGGAAGCATCGCTATATATCACGAAGTTCCCTTCTTCTACCACTGGAATCGTAAGAATTGGAGCACTAGTCAGCTTACTTTTTAGTTCTTGAAAGTGTTCTTCACACTTAGCAGTCCATTCGTACTTCTTTCCTTTCCGTGTAAGTGCGGTGAGCGGCGCTGCGATCTTAGCAAATCCCTCGACGAAACGTCGGTAGTAGCCTGCTAAGCCAAGGAAACTACGGACTTCGGTGACGTTTTTCGAGGCTGGCCATCTACTTACGGCTTCAATCTTGGCTGGATCTACAGATATGCCTTCTTTGGAAACCACATGTCCTAAGAAATGGACCTTTTCCAACCAAAATTCACACTTAGTGAATTTATCATAAAGCTGGTTTTGCTTTAGAATCCGTAAGGCAATCCTTAGATGCTCTTCATGCTCCTCCTTAGATCTTGAATAAATCAAGATATCATCTATAAAGACGATAACAAACTTATCCAAGTAGTCCTTGAATACTCGATTCATCAGGTTCATAAAGGCAGCTGGAGCATTTGTCAATCCAAATGGCATAACGAGGAACTCGTAATGTCCATATCTCGTTCGAAAGGCCGTCTTAGGAATGTCTCCTTGCTTTATTCGAAGCTGATGATATCCCGATCGCAGGTCAATTTTTGAAAAAATTGAAGCTCCTTTCAATTGATCGAACAAGTCATCGATCCTAGGCAATGGATACTTGTTCTTGATGGTAATCTTGTTCAATTCCCGATAGTCAATGCACATCCTAAAAGTGCCATCCTTCTTTTTAACAAATAAAACTGGGGCTCCCCATGGTGAATAGCTTTGACGGATGAATCCTCGATCCAGGAACTCTTGCAACTGAAGTTGCAATTCCTTAAGTTCAGCGGGGCCATCCTATAAGGTGCCTTGGATACTGGTGCCGATCCAGGAAGTAATTCAATCTCAAAAGAGATTTCTCGCTCCGGTGGCAGTCCTGGCAAGTCCTCAGGAAAAACTTCAATAAAATCCTTGACTATCGGTACTTCTTCCGGCCCGCTCTTGGTCTCTTGCGTCTTATCCACCATGTTGGCTAAAAATCTCATACATCCTTCTGCCAACAATTTCTTAGCCTTTAGCGCAGAAATGAGCATTTTCGGCTGTTTTGGAGTCGATCCCCTAAAAATGAACTCCTCACCTCCAATCGGCTTGAACGTGACAATCTGCTGTTGACAGTCTATAACCGCGTTGTATTTCCCCAAGAAATCCATACCCAAAATGACATCGTAGTCATATAGGTCGATGACGATCAAGTTGACATACATTTCCCTTCCGCATATAATTATTGGAACATGACGTATCCAATAATCAGACAACAAAATTTCCCCGGAGGGTAATGCAGTTCTGAAAGTTCTTCCAATCCTATCGCTTCCTCTACCTAGTTTCTTAGCGAACCTAGGTGATGTAAATGAATGCGTAGCTCCAGAATCAATTAACACATAAGCATCTTGTTCGGCAAAAGGAAGCTGACCTGTCACCATTGTGGATGGTCCAGCTTGAACATCCTCCTTAGTATAAGCATAAATGCGTTCTTGAGGTTCTGGAGCTTCAAGTCTGCCTTGGGAGATTTCAGGTCCTTCAAGCTTCATCTGTGCTGCATGAAGCTGATACCCTTGACTCCTTTGTTGGTGCTGCGGACTCTGAAAATTAGCATTGCAGTCCCTAGCATAGTGGCCTTCCTTGCCACACAGAAAGCAACGATTAGTCCCAACACGGCAATCTCCCGGGTGCTTCTTCCCACATTTCTGACAAGTGGGATTCATGCTGCTATCAGGGGTATTCCTCTTCTGGGGTAAATTTTGTTGATTTCCCTGTCCCCCTCCATTCCACTTTTTTTTTCTGTTGATTATTGCCGTATTGCTTGTTGTTACTGGGTTGACCGAAAGACCCTCCTTGCCCTTTCTGCTGCGGAGGTTGACTTGGTCTTGCCTGAATCTGCTTAGCTTGGACCTTTTCTTCTTTCCTTTCCTTAAAAAACTTAGCCCGTTGTTCTTTATTCTGACCTACCCAATACTCAGCTCGTATCGCCCGGCTGACACATTCAGCAACAGTGATTGGTGGGTAGGGGCCACTGCTAATCACTATGGCCAGATCCGAGCGGAACATCCTCATCATCCGTCTTACTTTGTCCTTTTCGGAGCTGATAAGGTGAGGACAAAGGCGTGCTAGTTACTCAAACTTCTTTACCGCCTCAGCTACTGACAGATTACCCTGGCGAAAATTATTAAATTCGTCTTGTTGAGCTTCCATAACGTCAGTGTTGAAGTATTTCTCCTTAAATTCCTCAACAAAGTCCTCCCAGGTCATTTGTGTAACATCTCGCCTGATCTGGACTGTTTCCCACCAGAGGCGAGCATCTTTCCTCAGCATAAAGGATGCACAGAGAACTTTCTCTTCATCATCGAGCTTGAGAAAATTCAAGATAACCTGGAGGTCAATCAACCAATTGTCGGCCTCAATTGGATTTGTTGAACCTTCAAATTCTGGGCCTTCATGCGCTGAAACCTGTCATATAATTGTTCCGGAGTTCGAACCAAAGGTGCTGGCGGAACAGCCAAAGGCACATCAGGCACTTCAGGAGCTATCGGGTTTTCTGGAATCACCGGGTTAGCATTAGGAATTTCCGGTGCAGCAAGCTGATTCACAGGTGCTGGTGGTACTCCGGCATCAGGAGGTCCCTGATTCTGTTGAGCCAGTTGAGCTCTAAGCCCACCTATCTCTTGTCGTTGGGCCAACATCATTTGTCTTAATTCATTTAACTGGGCCGCAAGATCAACGTTCTGGGTCTGAGCCGTTCTACGCTTTGGTGGCATGGTTCTACACAGAAAACTTAAGAAGTAAGCTTCTTGTTCAATAAAATCATGTCTTTTATATAGAACCATAATCTTAATTCCATATCATAACATAATAATGGAATATATCTGAATCCATCATAATCTTGTTCATATCTGCTTCGTAACATAGATGCATAAGTATAACATCTAGGAAAGTGTAAAACTTTCCCATCATGTTCATACGTCACTTAATTGCCACCACCAAGCGAAGGCATCACCCAACGTTATCCTCGTATCCAATATTATTCTTATATGGCAAAGTTCCATAAATACCACATATAACTTCCATAAAGTCGATCTAATGCCATAGTGCAAGAAGTTCCCAACATGACCATTGGCGAGAGATGCTTACTACGTACGCGAGCTTCTAACTAATTTCTAAGCATGAGAAAAATAACTTAACTTACTTGGGCCATGGCGGAAGTGATGTGAGGCAAGGTGAAGTAGGCTGGCAGGATACCGCTCTGATACCAAACTCAAATATTTACTGATAAAATTATGAATTTCGCATTGATATTCACAATTTTCATGAAACATCACAAAAACACATAATATGAACATAGATTTCTTATGTATAAGGAAATCATGAGTCCATGTAAATTTTCGGATATTACAGCTTCTCCGCAGCCTTCTCCTCTTTCTTAGCCTTAAATATCTGCGCCCTCGCCTCCTTATCTTGATTAATCCAATACTCAGCCCTAATTGCCCGACTAATGCAGTCAGACACTAGGGTAGGAGGGCTACTTCCTGCACTCACTTGTTTAGCAATATTCGTCCGAAACATCTTCATCATTCGCCTTAGTTTTTCTGTTTCGGTCGGTATGACTTCGGGACATATGCGGCCTAGCTGTTCAAACTTCTTAACAGCTTCCATAACTGACATCGATCCTTGCCTTAAGCTATTGAACTCGTCTTGCTGTGCGGCAAGGATCTCCCGGTTGTAGTACATCGCCTTGAACTCAGCTACAAAATCCTGCCAACTCATGGCCGCAATATTCCTACGCATTTACACTGTTATCCACCAATGCCTAGCATCCTTTTTCAGTGCAAATGAAGCACAGAGCACCCTCTCCTGCTCCGTGAGTCCCATGAAATCTAATATAACTTGGATATCCATAAGCCAGTTATCGGCTTCTATTGGGTCCGTGATACCCTCAAACTCAGGCGCTTTCATCCGCAAAAAACGCTCGTACAGTAAATCTTCCCGAACTACTGGTGGGTTCGCTTGCATTCCTACGGGTGCTAACGGAACTCGAAATTCCACGGAACCTCCTGACGAACCTTCGGTACTCGAGGCACTACCGGGGGTGCAGAGTTATCCTGAGGTGGAATTTCGTTCGCGTTAGGCATCTGGTTCAATCGGGCTACCTGCTCACGTAGCCGATTTGTTTCTTGCTGCTGTTGTAGCAATTGCTGTTGCAACATGGTTACAACATTCGCAAGATCTGGCTCTTGCGTGTTCTGGTTAGCTTGCTTTCGCATACGCACCATCTTATCACTCCTAATAAATTTCAAGAAAAGATTTCGTTATTCTCCGAAAATCTTTCCTTTCATTCATTTCCTATAAAACACATCATCATATCATACTTAATCATATCATATAGAAATCCTTCGGGATTTCATCATATAGAAATCCATATCATAAAACATTATGCAGAAATCTTTTACGATTTCTTCATAACGTATCATATCATAAACTTATCATAAACTTATCGTATACTTATCATAGAAATTTTTCATCATGACATCATAATCATCATGATACTTGTTTCATATAAAAAAAAATATTGTATTATACATTTTCAAAAATACATCATTTTTACTATATACATAGTCAAAATAGGATGGAAGTGTCTACCACTTAACCATCATTCCTATCCTATATACAACCCTAACGTCAAAAGAACAAAATGTCGGAGTTAGTTCTAAAACTATCTACTCGGTCGTCGTGTCAGAAAATACGTCCCAATCCTCGTCGTCGAATGAAATCTCCTCAGGATCTTCCTCCTGCTCCTCGGGATCGTCTAACTCCTCCTCTATATCCTCAAACTTATCCCATTCTTCCCACACCTCTTGTTCCTCATCATCACTCTCAATGAGGACTACTGGAGGATCTTCGGCATTGTCCCCTGGGTTATCTGGAGCCTCCGCAGGATCCATACCATCATCATCCGGTCCTGCCTCCGCCTCTTGCGGAGGTATCTGCTGAAGTGGAATCG
This sequence comes from Ficus hispida, assembly GCA_025413025.1. Taxonomy (NCBI): domain Eukaryota; kingdom Viridiplantae; phylum Streptophyta; class Magnoliopsida; order Rosales; family Moraceae; genus Ficus; species Ficus hispida. Next base: position 20,587,899 of record CM046366.1, on the reverse strand, counting down.
CCGGAATTGGATCCTCGGGCATAACCGGAACTCTCTCGAAAACTGGCTCTGGAATGTCGACGTCGTCGATCAGATCGACGTGGTAAACATCCACTGGGTTGGCCTCCTACACCATATATGCTATTATCTCGGCCTCCATAATAGCATTAATCATATCCTCCAAAGCTATTCCCGCAATCGGAGCGGGGACAAACTCCTTAACTTCCGGAGGTAGCCCGTCCCTGATAAGCTGTAACGCTCGCCACTCCGGATCAACGAGCTCCTGAGGGATATAGGGTAACATTGCCTCGCGGAACCTACGGCAATAGTGGCCCATAGTCTTATCCGGATAAGCGTGCCACTCTGCGGAGAAGTTGAGATATCACCTCCTGTACATGTCGCCGTAAATAGCCGGGTCGCGGTACGGCGCATTGGCCCCCTCACCAGGTGGAGGCCCATATCGTGCTATCATACGGGCACGAAAATCTGCCCATGGTATCCCGTGAATAGCCGGATCCCCCTGCGCCATCCACCAGACTCTAACCTCTCCCATCAAACATCTACTCACTAATAAAACCTGAAGATGGGCTTCGATATGGCATACCCTAAAAATCACCTCCATATCGAAAAGCCATCATGTTAGCGATATCGTCTGCTGAGTCCCATCAAATAGATAGGGCTTCATCTCGCAGAATACCTTAGCGGCATCTCGATCCTCATCCATACTCGAATCTCGATAATCGAATCTATCAATTTACATGCACATAATAAATACTTATCTATGTACTAAAAAATATAACTCTTACTTACAATGACGGTGGCACTGGCAGGCAGACGGTGAAACTGGAAGGCAGGATCCCACTCTGATACCAACTCTGTAACGACCCGCCCTTACGTAGGCCGTTACAGTTACTTATCTTACATATTAACTTAACATACTGTAACGACCCGTCCCTATGTAGGCCGTTACCATATTTATCATACATACTAGATTAACATACTTACTTACTTATGCGGAAATAACGTACATATTTTGTTTTTTTTTTTCTTTTCTTTTTTTAAAAAACCACTTGAGTAAAAACTTTACTAATTACATATTCCCAATACTTATTTAGTAATTACTTTTCAAAACTGTTGTAACGTAAAATAACTTGGACTTAACTAATATTTACTTATCAAAAGTATCGTACCATAAAATAACTTTGTACTAAACAAACCGTACACATATATAATTCAAAACGCGTAGCAGTCTCAATTCCCACGTTTCACAGATAGCCCTGCCAAGCCTCACTGCCTTGCATTAAGAATTGCCAGTAGGAAGCTTACCTACAGTATAAACGTAAGTTGTGAGCTTTCGCTCAGCAAGTACAACCTTGAACCCGCAAAACAAACTTAATAAAGCAATGCATGAACCAATTATGCTTTCATAGTTTTGGGCCCCTTATAAGTGTACGTACCGTGGCGTGCAGTCATGGAGTGTTTGGGACGGCCAGCCCAATCCAACTCAAACCATGAACCAAACCTGACCTAGAGCAGGTCGGTACGACACATCATACTTAAAAACGTTTTCTTAAAACAATTCTTGCTTAAAACATAATCTTCTTCTTACCATAGGAATTATTATTAATGAACATGCTTCATGATATCACAATAATAATAAACATACATCATACTTATCACATCAATGCATGATCTTTAAAATTATGCCAAGTTATAAAACCATTTGCCTATAATGTACAGGTAACGCTAGGTCCTGGAGTTTGTCATTCCGACAAGTTACCTCAAAAGATTACCTCATGTTTCCAAAAAAGAAGTAAGATAAGAATCATCCTATCTTACCTTAACTTATTTCATTAAATGTTGGTACCCTAATCAACATTTATCTGTGACCCTAGATATATGTCCCCCTCATATGCTTAATAATATCCTTATTGGTTACTAAGTGTAACCTTAGGGCACAAGCCCTAATGGTAATCAAACAGTATCCTGTTTGATTACATAATGAACTTTGGGCTTAAGGCCCAATGATCTTAATATGGGCATACTATTAGGTTACTATGAGTAACCTTAGATATAGGCCCATCTTGGGTGAAAATTTAAAAAGCCTGTTGGGCTACTAAGGCCCAATAATTAAAGTGGTATCCCTTAAGATTACCTTACATAAATCTTGGACCCAAGACCCAACATACAATATTTGTTCTTAATTAACTAGGCCCAATTAAAATTAGGTAACCTACCTAACTATATTAGGTTACCAATTGGCTTACTTTGCTTAATTTACTTAATTAATTCATTTCTTACTAGACTGGGTTTAATTAACCAATTAAAACTTCTTTTAAATAAAACTGTCTTGGTTTTGTAGAAATTTGCTGAAAACAGTTAAATTGTCAGTGCATGTGCAGGAATTTCCTGTGCATGCATTGTTTTAAAATTCTGAATCAGAGCTTGCTATACTGATTTAGTTTTACTTTAAAATCTGTTTAGATTTTGAAAAACTTTTCTTCACGAAAGTTTTAGATATTGAAAAACCCTACAACTTTTGTGTTTTGACAAAAACCCAGTTCTGAACTTAACTTATACTTTTTCTTTGTTGAATCTGCCTGGCCGTGCACATAGGTCTGGGCGGTCCAGGCACGGGTTTTCATAAAAACGAAGGTCTTTGGACCCTTATTTTCAAAAACTGTCCTTTAACCCCCTAGAATTTTCAATTTTCTACAACTTTTCTGTTTTGATTTTTCTCAAATTCGGCCTCTAAAGGCCTCAAAAGACCGTTTCCAATTCACTGCCCAGTTTTCACCCGAACTGGCAGTTCTTGGTTTCGGTTCGCTCTCACGTAAAACTACGCACATCCTACCTCAAACAGTCGCAATCGTGAGCCTACGTCAAGCATGCAGCGTATAATCTAACGTTCTCTTAATCGTTCATTCAATCTCATTCATACAATTATTTTATCAAACCCATTTGGTGAAATTCACCAAACTTGGGTTTTCTCGGGTTCTCTAGGGTTTTCTTGAACCCTAGTTCAACATACAATCATTCAATACCATAATCAGCCATTCATCAACAGATTAAGCACATGGGGACATATATCAAGCACCTAATGGTCACACATATCATCTACCTAATTTCTAGAGCATACATTCACAATCATGCACCAAATTGAAACATAAACGTGCTAAAACCTAAATCGAGCACATGCTAAGCAAATTAACCGCAATAAGGACATAAATGAATGAGCTTAAGCTCTTACAAATAAGCTGGAAATACACTGTAAAGAGCTGAAAAAACAGAATTTAGAGGTTTAGGAGGTTGAGAGATTACCTCCAAACCGAAAGGGAAATCTTTAGCTTGAGCTCTGAAAATGGTTTTCTAGCTGTCCCTCACTAAAATTCCGACCACCACTCTAAGGTTTTTGGCTGACTTATGGCTCGGCTGGGCAGAGAGAATGAGGAGAGAAATGGCAAGAGTTTGGGTGGGTTTTTCAATTAAAATGAGCTAAAAAAAATCCACCCATGACACCGATTTATAGGTGAAATATAATTTTATTTCTTGATTTATTTTTATTCTCCAAATTACTCTCCAAGCCCTAAAAAAAATTTATTTGCTGAAAACTCCCCATGAGGTGGCCGGCCATTAGTGCTGGAAATTGTTCAAGAAAGTTCTTGAATTCTTTCCAAAATTTTCAAAAATACAAATAATAACATAATTATCCTTGATGAGGTGTCCACCACCAAGGGCTCCGTTTGGCTTTAACTTTTAAAAACAGTCTATTTTCATACTAATACAAATATAACAAATACTGTTTTTCAATAAAAACAATACTGTCATACTAAACTGCAGTCCAAAATTTATCTGCATAAAACTGGACTACGTTTAGGTTTTTCTTAGAACTTAAAGCTCATTAGTCCTTATTGTCCTAAATATTGTGCTTGATTTTTCTAACACAATCCCGTACCTTAAACTTGCTTATCTATCCGTAATGATGGTTTTTCGCGGTATAATTTCTATACTGCCTGTTATACAATAGTACCATCATGCATTGACTTTTCTGGTCAAACTTTGACTAACATAAAATCGTAAATTTCTATCATACCTTATATCATTCTGGCCAAACCTTGACCGGAATACTATCATAAATTCCTACAATAGCTCAAATCATTCTGGCCAAACTTTGACCGGAATAAAATCATACATAAATCCTAATTCTGATAACTCAGATCAGGCAATTCATACACTTATAGATAATACAAATTTTGATTCCTTGAAAAACAAGAAATCGTAATTTGTAACAAGGTCAGTTATCACACCGTTTGGCACTATTTTTGTCCATTTCACGATGATTAAAAAACTGTCATAGAAACCACGATAGTTAGAAAATCATCATGGTGTCCTCTTTTTGTAGTAGTGCTTACATATACATAAATATTTACATGATTTGTTTCGAAGTTGTCTATTTTTGTATCGATATTGAAAAACATGTATCAGCATAAAATATTTGAATACGCATATATAATTATAGACAAAGTCTTAAATATGATATTTAATGGTAATCGACAGTGTGAACTTTAATTACTAAGAATGTTAATTCGTGAAGAAAGAAATATAGCTAAAGCGAATGCGAATTCCCCTTATTTTTACATTTTCTTCTGCGTGAATTAACATTCTTAATAACTGAAGTTCATATTCATAATAACTGAAATTTATATTGCCGGATACCGTTAGATATAGGATACGAGACTTTACGTGTGTATATATATATATCTAAACAGTGATTTGCCTCTTCAACGAATATAGCACCTGTAGATGCATATATTTTGTAAGGTCGATTATAACTTAAATAGTTGTAATTGAGAACTTTACGAGTGTATGAGAGTTTTAGGATTTGTACGGTCCAAGTTTTAGTTACTTTGACATTGGGGTAGAAAGAAAATTTAGCAATAAATATGTAAGCTAGGAAATTAAATCACAGTTCCAATATCTTCCATTTGTGCCTCGGGGAGCAAGCTAGTACTTAACTGTTTTTGGTATTTTAAAAGAGATGGATCTTATTTATATTAGACGGTTTTACTTTAATTTGAACCTTTTCAACAGTTACTTCTCTGTTGCTAAGACATTTTGATGGTGTTTGGTAAAGGTTTTGAAAATGTTTTTTTTTTAAACCTATTTTTTAGTTTCAAAAGTACAAAAAACAAAAATGATTCCAAGATTAACCATGCATTATGATAAGTAAAGACTCATTAAATTATATCGTAAGGATTTTGATATGTATGTGTTATTTTTATATGTGAAAAGTGTATCATAATTTTAATTGTAGTATCACTATGCTATTGATGATTAAGTTTGCATTAAGTCTCATATTACCATCCTTATTGCATTACAAGAATATAATAAAAATGGTGTTTGAATAAGAAACCATCGTACTATAATTTGTAATGTCAAGCCTTGTACACTGCTTGTCTTCTAGGTTTTGGGTAGAGAAAGGAACGCAGTGGAAGGCGGTCCCGACTATGAAGCCCTCGATTTAAGGGGGTTGTCCTAATACAAAGAGAAATGAAGACTTGAAGCAAGGGGGCTTTCACAATGCAAACGGACCATGTGTAACACAATGTGGGAAGTCCTTTCATTGTCGATTGCAAGGGAAATTAAATGTGATTTTAAAACCCCCCACACGATGGTATCTATCTTGTGACATATTGTCACTGCGAATCATTCTATTTCTTGGTCATCATGAAACAAATCGTGCTAAAAAAAAAATTTGCCTACGTCCCCAGAGATGAGCATTGCACCATGTGGGCCCAGCTAAATGTTTTTCCAAGAACAGTTATGAAAACATTTCCAAATATAAGTTAATGTAAAATTACAAGTCTCTACACTCATTTTCATACATGTCCTTACTTGCTAAGCATTAGCTCATTTTTGTTTTTAATTTATTGTGATTTTTTGTTGATAACTTGAAAAAATAATTTGATAAATTAACATATCTGCAATAATAATTTGAAATATATATTTAACATATATGTTAAAAATCTAGTAGATAACAGAAATAAAAATATGGCAATCCAATATAATATACTAAATAATTCAGTGGAATACCAAAAGTGTTCTAGTAGAATATCAAAAAAATATTCTACCAGAATTCTCTCTCTCGCACTGATCTCCATTCTTCACCTATCAGAGAACATGTTAAATATCAAAAATATTCTATCAAAATACTCTTCAACAACACGCACTGGCGACCGGAGGCTATTATTGGTCTGTATTGACTTGGGTTGTTAGAGGGTATTTTGGTAGAATATTTTTGGTAGTTTATCTTTTTGGTTGGCTTGGACTAATTTTAGAAAAGCATATTACATTGAAATTTGACTTTTCTAAGAGGAAGTCAAAGATCCTGAACTATTAAAATTGTGATAATATTTTAGAGGTGTGATTTTTGAGGGGCAATTCTCAAAATTACCCTTGAATATCTCTTGTTAATTTGGTAAACATGATCTGGCTTAGGAAACAACAAGCCCATCTATGGAAAGAAGTCACAAGACCACTGGGCTTGTCAAAGAGGGCCCTTTTAAACCCAATTTCATTCTCATATGCAGTGGCAAATTTTTGTAACATTCTATTATTCGATGGTGTTGTTCTTTTGATCTTTTCCTTGTTTAGCCTTCTAAAAAGAAATTACCAAACATCGTTTTCCCTTTTTTTTTTTTTTTCTTTACTATGTATTGTCTTAGGTACGTACATGGATTGCCCAATCATACTGTTCCCTCTTGAATTTACACTAAAAAAATAAAATAATGACATAATATCAGTAGTATCAAATACGTTGCTTCAATATCTCATGAGTTGTTAATCTTGATATGTTTTGATTTTTTTCGAACGTAGGCTAACTTATAGTTACCTTAAAAACCCTAGAAGCATACATAACTGTCATTTATCCATTTTTTGTTGGCTCTATATATGCATATTTTTTGCAAATATTCTTACCAGATCAAATAATTTCTCATCACTATAGCAATGTCACCATTAGAATTATTGCTCATGTAACAAGCAAGAAAGTTAAGTGATTTTTAGCTTTTTTTGTTCCTTCTTCAATATCTCTTCCTTTTTGCTCTTGTTCTGGTTTCTTTCTTTGGTTTTTTTGGCCCCATTTGGTTGTTTCCTTTTTTTTTTTTTTTTAATTGTATATTTTTATTTTTATTTATTCAAATTTTAGGTGGGGACTTGGTATAGGATGAGACAGTTAGTAAGTGCCAACATATTTAGGATGTGCTAGCATTCTCTGACGTTAGTCATTTTATCACGTCATTTATATAAAAGTTTTTTTTCATATTAACTTATTATAGTTGATGCTTGGTGAACCTTAAATATTTGTTCCGTTTGTTTCTTATAGAAAAACATTTTTTCCCTCACACATATTATACTTATGTTAAAAAATATATAAATCTGTCAAAAAGTAAATAGTATTTTATAGAAAATAATTGAAGTAATAACAGGGTTTTAAATTATTTAGAGAAAATAGCATTAACTAACACATTTATGAGATAAGAAATCATCTATTTATGTCTTGTAAATACGTTTATTTAACTAGTAAATTTTCTATTTACTGAGTAAAATTTTCATTTACCTAGAATATTTATTTCAAATATTTTTTTTTGAGAAATACTTCAAATATTTTAAAACGTTGCTTTTTACTCTATTATTCTCGTAAAAATACTATTTACTACAATTTCACATAATTATTATATTTTTTTACGAACATAAAATTTTAAAAAAAATTCTAAATGACCAAATAGAAAGAAAAAAAAAATGTAGTTGGGGTATCATCAGAACTATGTATAAGGAAGAAAATTAATTTAATTATATCTGCTTTAATCGTGGCGACAAGATTGGAGAAAGATTAATACCTTTCATCCAACTAGTTTAAGATGGGAAAAAGTTAGTACGTAATCTAATATATTTGTCGTTTTATGGTCATCCTTTTCTCTATTTCTTTTTCTTAACATCTGTTTCCTTTCCCTAAAAGAACAAAAGGGCACCAAACAAAAGCTTTGATTCCTCTCCCAGTTTTTCAAATACGCCAAGAAACTATTGTCCATGCGCATGGCTATATTGTACTATATGTATATCCTATATATATATATATATATATATATATATATATAACTAGCTAGAGCAGTTAGTACTATTAAAGGTAGTAAAAGTTTTATGTTCATTGAATATATTGTTCGATCAATATCTATACACTACATTATTTGCATGTTCTAGCTAGGAATATTAGGGTTTTATATTCATCAACATATATATATATATATATGTAAAAATATCACCCAGCAACAGCAACAAAAATGTTAGTACTCTTCAATTCTTCCAGCTATATGATTTCTGTATAGCATAAAACACTATTATGAGTCATATATATATATATATATATATATATTGTCTCCGTTTATACGTACATACATACATATATATATTGTCTCCGTTTATACATTTTTATCCATACATACATACATATATATATATATATATATATATATATATATATACTAAGAAATGAAATGAAGGGTGGAACGTATAATTGCACGTTGTGGTTGTGCTTTTGTGTAAAGAAGTGGGCTTTTATTTTTATTTGATCTTTTGGATTTGATGCTTTGACTTCTGGATTTTCACTGGAAAACTTCTCTTTTTGGATTTAAAGATAAGTCTCCCCCACTCACATGGTTTGTTTCTTGAGCCATCACTGTTCAACTTTTGTTATTGGCCGCGCGAAGGGAAAAAATTCTAAGGACTAATATGGATCAAAAAAGATGCCCCAAATTAGGTGGGCCCCAACTTCTAAATTTATGATTAGGGTTTGTTGGCCCAACTTTTTCACATTAATTATTATATATATATACTCTCTATACATACATATATATAAACACACACACATATATATATATATATAGAGAGAGAGAGAAATATAAAGGGCTTTATAATTCATTCACAAACAAAAGCTAGCCGTGGCCTTTAGATCCTTCCCTGCAAAGCATATGTCAAGTCATGGGGAAGCTTTATTGTTGTAAATACATCACTTTTTGGTATCTTTATTCTTTCCTTTGTGTGTGACATGTTACCACTTCTAGCTTCTTTGTGGTCACTTTTTGTTTGTTTTACTTTCACACACACACACACACACACACACACACACACACACACACACACACACACGTGGCTTCGCAACCAATAAGCGAAAGCATGTAAATTCTCTTCGATCTTCTGGCGTAGGATGGTGACACGCATGCACGTGGCATGTTGCCCAAACCCTAGCTAGCTCAAGCAATGAAATTATATATGAAAAAAAAAAAAGGAAGCCATTCTATCGTGGGTGAGGATATCCCTATTCTTTTAGGGCATTTGTCTTTCGTGTGAGACATTGGATATTGACGAAGTTATAGAAAGTAATATATATATATATATATATATATATATATATATATATGCACACACATATATATATTGGTGAAGAAGATGAAAGGCGAAGGTGATGGAGAGGCACATGGAGACTAAAAGGTCGACCTTTTCCGATAAAGAAAATTAAAAAAAATAAAGAAATAAAAAGAGTACACACATTACAAGCCCAAAAAGTAAAAGAAAAGAGAAAAGAGATGAAAAGAAGACGGAAGAAAAAGAATCAACAGCCCACGCTCCTCTGTCCAGTCCTACATTCAATCCCATACAAATAATTGCACTAAAAAAATAAACTTTAACTTGATAGAAACTCTCATTTCCTCTTCTTTTTTCCCTCCCTCAATGCATACTTTTTTCATGGGATAAGAACAAATTAAGGATTTGTTTTAGGATTATTCTAGATCCATTTAATCATTATTGCAATAATTTTTCTTTGTTCCTTTCTATAAGAACCCGTTAATTCTTTTGTCAAATTATACAAAAATAAATAGTAAACACTAATTATACACACACACACACACACTAGTCTTTGACAACAGTTTTGAGAAGTAACTAGCTAGCTAGGTGAAGCATGTTTATCAATAGTGATTACTCTATGATCGGGATATTTTTTAAAAAAGTAGTTGTTCTAATAGTGAAAACAATCTCGACTGATTACCTAAATGCTATGTTATCCAATCTGATGAGAGAGAAGTTAAGGAAAGAGTCTTTGAAGAAGCAGTTGGAGGAGAACAAATCAGTTATTAAGTATCTCTTTTTTTTTTTTTTTCAAAAAGAGAATGAAGTCTGGGGAGAGATGATAAGACGATACTGGAACATCAATTTGGAAGAGATGATGGACATAGGAGTTCAATTGAAAGTTAAATTTTTCGATTCATCACTTAATATAATTATTATTATACTTAGAGACCACAGTCCTAACAAAAATAGAATAACATAGGTAAGAAATTGACCAAGAGTGACCACTGAATGTGGTAGTCTAATGGTAATAGATTATCGTGATGAGTCAATAGTCAATGGTTCGGGTATTGGATGACCCTCTTAGTAGTCTTAAATATGATAGCTTGTTTCCTGCTAGTATAGTCTACTCGATGTAGAATACCTAGGATCATGATACTCCCATGTATTTTGGAACAGTGGTGGCACACTCCTTGTTGAGGGATAAGACTCACTCGTAAGGTCTTTAGTAAACATTTTGCATTTGGCAATAAGGTAAGGTAGCAAGTGATGATGGAAAAGGGATTGCATTTGGCAAGGATATGACAGAGGCTTGCCTGCAGCGAACTCACTGGAAACTCCATGAAATCTGTCCCTTTGTTGCTTGGCTTATGTCCATTAAGGGATAGTGATCAAACTACATTCTTATTAGATTTTTCTTTGTAGAAGTATTCTCTCTACCAACCCACCTTGGGCCATATTACCCCTTTGTTTGTGTCTCATTCACTGCTTTTGTAGCTTTGTATATCAAAACTCTTTGTGGGTGGGGAGCAATATACTTTCTCATTCTCTCTCTCTCTCGTAATAGTTCAGTCATGCATGCATATACACATAAATTGATTCTTGACATTTACATAAAACAAATTAATAAAATAAAGCACTACCTACCGATGGTGCAACCCATGCTGTGTTTTTCCCTTGTCATCAAATTCTTGTAATTGATCATGTCCTTTCTTAGGTTGTCACACACACGCACACACACACACACACACACACACACACACACACACACATATATATATATAATTCGTCATATTGAACTGTTTCTTATAACTAATTTATATGTTTTTTCATTGTACTATTTTCTCCGCGTGTAATTCGTTAATGCAGTGAAATGCTTGCTCTCTTATATTATTTAATTTATACAAAGAGAAAGTAATTAATCAAAGAACTTAACCCATCTTAATTAGATTGATATCTACTAAATAACTCAGGTTAATTATAACCCCCATTAAAGTTTATGAATTAAAAAAAATCAAAATACATAAAATGATAAAATTCAAAATCCAACCACAATGGTTAACAGAACGCGAAAAAAATAATAATTAGAACGAACGAAATACAAGAAACAACCCTCCACAATAAACCGACAGAACCAACCGGAATGAAAAAGATCTACACTCTTTTAATTAAAAATAAATAACTAAGAGAGGCCTTGTTGAAATCCTCTACAAAAAAAAAAAAAAAAAAAAAAAAAAAAAAAAAAAAAAAAACCAATTGGGAAAAGCCTAACAGAGTTAAAAAGAGTACAACATACAATCCGACCTTTTGTAATGCAACTTTAAACCTTCTTAGGGAAAGAGCATTATTTATCTTTTTTTCATCAAAATATCAGGTTTGGACACTTCAATTTTACTTGATTTTTCATGACCTCCGATATCAGCCAAATCAATCGAAGACTGTTTACAATCAGGTCTTTGCAAAGGAAGATATTATGAAATTTAACAATATTCTTTTGGCAATATCTCATTGTTGACTTCAAATAGTATTGTAGCGTCAGTAAAAATCGGTGTATAACTGGAATGAGAACATTTCGAACATAATTTGCAATGATTTATTGATTAATATTCTCCATATGAACTTTTTGTCTCATTTTTTTTTCTTAAGGTATGAGGTCTATAAATTTTAGTTATTAAAAAGAAATGAAAATGCTTTCGGAATCAAATTAAAAGTTCATATCCAAAATCCTTGGGAACTCCACTTCTTGTCTCATTTGAATTATCCGATTCTTCATAATTTCTCATTGAAGAAATGAAATGCTAGCCCTCTAAAGTTCGTTGACTAACATATACATCTGCCTCTCTCTCTCTCTCTCTCCATATCTGGCCAAGGTCCTGTTACTGTCAAATCGTATTAAGAAAGTTAGTATTAATATTAAAAAAACATTATTTTGTATATAATTATATGAAGAATTTTGAATTAATTTATATTTAGGATTAGGTGTTTTGTTAGTATTTAGTAATTTAATCAATTTCATATATTGTAACTTGTATTTATATGAAAGCTTATCAATAGTATTCATTATTAATAAATTATTTATTTTTAGTATGTGGATAGAAACAAATCACGTTAAATATATTTGTGTTCCCTTCTCCCCTTTTGTTTTATTCTTTTCTTATCGTTTTTTAATTCAATTTCTAGAAATCGTACCCCACCATACTCAGAACGTCTCACAAGTTACCATGCCAACGACTACAACTCTATTGATCTTTGAAAGGCCAACAACTTATTATAGAAATTAAATAAGAAAATAATAATAATAATAAAAAGAGAGAAGGTAAAACAAAGATATTTAACAGCTTCCATATAAATACAAGTTACATTATACAAAATTAAATAAGTTGCATAATACATACATATCTACTAAATCAAGACATATTGTAAATTACAATAATTACAAGTAAATCGAAAGTTCCTAATAAAGATAATTACATAAAAAATAATAACTTTTCTTAATATTAACACTAACTTTCTTAATACATTTATCAATGCACTAAATCCTAAGTAGATACCGATCATTGATCACAGTGTCAGCCAGATTTCTTTGGAAGAATATTTCTCTCAAAATGGGAAGAATGATGGAAGGTTTTGGATCTGAAAACTGAATTCACTACTACAAAATGCGGATACCACGAGGAGCTTTCACGACTATCTTTAAAAAATGGTCTTGGAAAGTACGCAAAAAACACGGTAGAGAACAAGGTTTCTGAAAACCATCATGGAAGCTTCTGTTTCTACGACCATTTCCAAAAACCATCGTGGAAGCAGAAGCTTCCATGACATTTGCTTCCACAACCGTTTCTGAAAAACGATTGTGAAAGTTTCTGCTTCTACGATGGTTTTTTAAAAAAGATCGTGGAAAATTCGTGACAAATTCAGACAAAACTGGAGTATGTCTTCATTTTTCCACATCAATACCGTAGTTGCAGTTACTAAAGTCAAATCAAAATGCTCCAAAAACAATACTACACCACAACTGGACGTCACCATCACCATCTACTATCCATCAATCTCTCTTGTAAGTAATCACTAGCTTCTTTTTGTTGTTTTTCTCTATATTTAGATTTGTGATTTTAGGTTTTGTATATTTTGAGGTCACTTTGAGTTAATTGTGCTATGGGTGTTAATTTAAATGATCACAAAATTTTTTTTTCCTCGGTATTTTGACTTAATTATGATTTTAATTTTTATATTTTTAGTTTTGTTTTTGCAATTTTTGAGTGAATTTTACAATTAATGGGTGTTAAATTAATTTGATATGCATTTTAAAATTTAGCACTTTGACTTCTAAAATTTTGATATTTTGATTTAGGAGTTGCAAATCATGGATAGGAAATGGATGTAGTTTAATTTGATAGATTGTCTAAAACATATGAAGATAGTGTTAAAGAATTTTTATCATTTGCCAAAGCCTACATATAAGGTAATAAGATTTTGTGTTCGTGTGAAATTCATGGAAATCATAGATCCCATTCCATTGATGATGATAGAGAGCATTTGTGCGCATATGAGATTATTTGTTCTTACCAAACATGGTATTTACATGGTGAAGATTTTTTTCAATATTACATATTCATTGACGAGTAAACGTAAAGAGCCTATTGTTGAGGAAGACATTATTGGTAATAATAAGTTCAATATGATAAATGATTTGGAAGAACACTTTGGGTACCGTTCGGAGTTATTTGAGGCAATGATTAATGATGCTAAGACGTCCTTGTATGTTGGGTGTACAAAATATATAAAAATAGAGGCATTGGTTAAATTATAAAATATGAAAGCGTCGGAAGGATGGATGAATTCTAGTTTCATGACTTTTTTAGAATTTCGAAAAGATGTTTTACCGGATGATAACAAAATGCCTCCTAGTATATACGAAGCGAAGAAGACTTTGAGCACTGTGGGAATGAAATATGAAAAGATACATGCTTGTCCAAGTGATTATGTCTTTTAGAGGAAAGAATATGGAGATTTAGATGAATGCCCAGTTTATAATGAGTCAAGATGGAAGAAGGGCAAGATGCCATCGAATGATAGCAAAAGAGTACCGGTGAAGGTGTTATGGTACGTTCCACCGACTCCATATTTGCGTCATTTATTCCGTAATGCCAAGCATGCTAAGAATTTGACTTGGCATCATGATAAACGTGTTGATGATGGCAAGCTTAGGTGTTTAGCCGACGCACCACAATGGAAGACTTTTGATGACAATCATCTAGATTTTAGTTCAGAACCAAGGAATTTATGTCTCGGTTTATCATCGGACGGGATGAACCCACATAGTAATATGAATAGCAGGCATAATACCTGGCCAGTCATACTTATTAACTACAATCTATCTCTAGAATTATGCATGAAGTAGAAGTTCTTGATGCTAACTTTATTGATCTCAGGTCCTCAACAACTAGGGAATGACATTGACGTGTACTTGACACCATTAGTCGATGACCTAAATAGCTTATGGGAAAATGGTTTAGAAGTCAAAATGCTTACCGTAAAGATATATTCTATCTTCGCGCAAGGTTGATTTGGTCAATTAATGACTTTCCCTCACTTGGCAACCTATCCGGTTATTCAATGAAGAATTCTATAGGTTATCCCGTTTGTGTGAAGGAAATATCATCCATCCGGTTGAAAAAAGGTAGGAAAACTGTTTACATTAGTCATAGGGGATTCTTGTCAAAAAAATCATCGATACCGCAAATAAAAGAAGGCTTTTGATGGCAATATCGAAGAAAGAACCGCTTATCAGATTTTTACTGGCAAGATGTATTTGAGACGGTCAAAGATGTTAAAGTAGTTTTGAGAAAGAGCAAACGGAAGGATCCAATGGTCGATGGACCTAGGAAGAAGAAGTCAATCTTCTATGAACTTCCATATTGGAAGTTACTTTATATTCATCACTGCTTAGATGTTATGCATATTGAGAAAAATGTCTGTGAATCGATAGTGGGCACATTGCTTGACATTATAAATAAAACTAAAGATGGTATAAAGGCGTGATTGGATCTTAAAGAGATGAAGATTAGACCTATTGAATGGCGCTTACTTACCTCCGGCAAAGCACACATTATCAAGACAAGAAAAA
>CM046366.1:20268656-20572291 GCA_025413025.1 Ficus hispida | reverse complement strand
ACGAAGCCATAAGAACTCATGAAATTTAAATAAAAACCCTAAGCCGGGCTTTTTCATAAATACCATTATGGTACAATTACATTTCTATACGAGAAATCATAACGTTGAAATTTCTAGATCTTACAATCTACCCCCTTATAAATTTTCGTCCTCGAAAATTAGAACAAACCGGGGTAATTCTTTCTCATGTCGTCCTCCAATTCCCAGGTTGCTTCCTCAACCTTGTGGTTTCGCCACAATACTTTAACCATAGGAATGGTTTTATTCCTTAGGACCTTTTCTTCCCGATCCAGAATTCGAACTGGCTTCTCCTCATAAGTTAAGTCCGTCTGAACCTCCACTGGTTCTTGACTAAGCACATGGGAAGGGTCCGATATATACCTTTTAGCATCGAAACGTGAAAACATTGTGCATCGAGGCTAATTCTGGCGGCAGGGCAAGCTTATATGCTACTTTTCCAATCCTCTCAAGATCTTAAATGGTCCCGTATATCTTGGGCTAAGTTTCCCTTTCTTTCCAAACCGCATTACTCCTTTCATAGGAGCAATCTTGATGAAAACAGCATCACCAACTTGAAATTCTAAAGGCCTCCTACGTTTATCGGCATAGCTTTTCTGTCTGCTAAAAGCTATGTCGAGCCTTTGTTTGATCTTCTTGATATCCTCGGAGGTCTTTCTGATGAAGTCTGTGGTTTGTAGCTGTTTTTGACCAATTTCCTGCCAATGGATAGGAGATCGACATTTCCTTCCATATAATGCTTCGAATGGAGCCATACCGATCGAAGCATGATAGCTGTTGTTATAGGAGAATTCGATCAACGGCAGCTTCTGGTCCCAATTGCCCTTGAAATCTAGTACACATGACCTCAGCATGTCTTCCAGTGTCTGGATAGTTCGCTCTGACTAACCGTCCGTTTGGGGATGAAATGCCGTACTGAACTTCAATTTCGTCCCCATAGCGTTGTGAACACTGCTTCAAAATCGAGAGGTGAATCGTCCATCACGATCTGAAATGATCGACTTTGGAACTCCATGAAATCTGACGATCTGAAAAATGAAGATCTCTGCTAATTTCTCCACTGAAAAGGTGGCCTTAATGGCAATAAAGTGGGCTGATTTGGTTAACCTATCCACGATAACCCAAATCATGTCATTCCCACTTGACGTCCTGGGTAATCCTACTATGAAATCCATAGTAATCTGCTCCCATTTCCATTCAGGAAGCTCTATCTTCTGCAGTTCTCCACCAGGATGTCGGTGCTCAGCCTTAACTTTCTGACAAGTTAGGCATTTCAACACGAATTCAGCTATCTCATTCTTCATACTGGGCCACCAATAATTCTCGCGGAGGTCTTTGTACATCTTGGAAGCTCCTGGATGTACTGAGTACGGCGTCATATGTGCTTCGGACAAAATCTGATTCTTCAAGACCTCGAAGTTGGGAACGCAAATCCTCTCCTTGAAGTAGGTGACGCCATCGGCAGAGGTCTTAAACTCATCGCTTTTTCTACCAAAAAGCTGAGTTTTCATCAAAAAGGAATCCTTTTCTTGATGTAACTTAATGGATTCCAACAAATTGAACGTAAGGGTCAGGGAAGATAATTTCCCCGTTAAAATCTCCAAATTAAACTCAGAAATCTCCCTTTATAGAGGCTTAGGAAATGCTTCAATAGACATCAACATGCCTACAGATTTCCTACTTAAGGCGTCTGCTACTTTATTCGCCTTGCCTGGGTGGTAAAGGATCTCGCAATCATAATCCTTTACGAGCTCTAGCCATCTGCGCTGTCTCATGTTGAGCTCCTTCTGCATGAAGATGTACTTGAGACTCTTATGGTCGGTATAAATTGCACATTTGTTTCCGTACAAATAGTGCCTCCAAATCTTGAGAGCGAAAACTACCGCTGCGAGTTCCAAATCATGAGTGGGATAATTTCTTGCGTGAGTTTTCAGCTGACGGGATGCGTAAGCCACTACTTTCCCGTTTTGCATCAGTACAGCTCCTAATCCGCTTTTCGAGGTATCGTTGTAGATGACGAAGTTTCCTGCATCTACATCAGGAATTATCAGCACAGGTGCACTTGTCAACTTGCTTTTTAGCTCCTGGAAATTTTCCTCACATTTCTGGGTCCAATCAAAATTCTTTCCTTTTCTGGTAAGAGTGGTGAGGGGTGCAGCAATCCTAGAAAATCCCTCTACAAACCGTCTATAGTATCCAGCAAGTCCAAGAAAGCTCCTTATCTCCGTAACGTTCTTAGGTGCTGGCCATGAGCTGACCGCCTCCACCTTTGCAGGGTCTACGGAAATCCCTTCCTTTAACATGACATGACCCAAGAAATGCACTTTTTCCAGCCAAAATTCACATTTTGTGAATTTAGCAAACAGCTGATTCCGTCTCAATGTTTCCATCACCAACCTAAGGTGATGCTCATGTTCTTCGTTGGACCTTGAATAGATTAAAATATCGTCAATAAAGACAATGACGAACTTATCCAAGTATTCCTTGAATACACGGTTCATGAGGTCCATGAATGCAGCTGGGGCATTGGTTAATCCAAAAGGCATAACCAAAAACTCATAATGCCCATAACGAGTTCGAAAGGTCGTCTTGGAGATATCGGACTCCTTGATCCTAAGCTGATGATAACCTGAACGCAGATCGACCTTCGAAAATACTACCGCTCCTCTGAGTTGATCAAACAGATCATCGATCCTCGGAAGAGGATACTTGTTCTTGATCGTTATCTTGTTTAGCTCTCGGTAGTCGATACACATACGCAAAGATCCATCCTTCTTCTTCACAAACAACACTGGCGCTCCCCATGGAGAGTAGCTTTGTCGGATGAAACCCTTGTCAAGAAGTTCCTGCAACTGCACTTGGAGTTCCCTAAGCTCGGCTGGTGCCATTCTGTAGGGTGCTTTCGATATCGGTGCGGTTCCAGGTAATAACTCGATCTTGAACGATATTTCGCGCTCCGGCGGAAGTCCTGGTAGTTCCTCCGGAAAGACATCCACATATTCCTTTATAATGGGAATATCTTTCGGTGTCAACTCTATTTCCCGATCTTTGTCCACCATGTTAGCTAAATATCCTTGACAACCATTAGCTAACATTCTCCAAGCCTTCATTGCATAAATCAGTCGGGTTGCCGAATGGTGAGTCTGTCCGTAGAAGATAAACTCTTCCTCGCCACAGGGGTGGAACGCAATGTAACGTTTTCGACAGTCAATCCGGGCGTTGTATTTTCCTAAGAAGTCCATCCCTAAGATCACATCGAAATCTTGAAGCTTGATTGCGATGAGATCTACAAACAATTCCCTATTACAGAGAACGACAGAAGTGTTGCGGATCCAAAAATTGGACCATAAGATTTCGCCTGATGGTAAGAAGGTTTTGAAAGGCTGCTTCAAAATATCCATCCCTCTTCCTAGCTTCTGGACGAACTCCAGAGACACAAAAGAATGCATACTACCAGAATCAAATAAAGCAACAGCATCATGAGTGGCGATAGAAACCTGACTTGTTACCACATGCGAAGTCCCTGCTTCTGCATCTCCCTTAGTGTAAGCGTAGATTCTGGCCTGGGGTTCAGGAGCCTCTAATCTTCCTTGAGTGATCGAGGGTCCTTCCAATCTTGCTTGGACTGCATGGAGTTGGCTGTTGAGGTTCCGGCTTGGATAGGAAGGGTTCTGGCCTTGGTTGTTTAGGGTGCAGTTCCTCACGAAATGCCCTTCCTTGCCGCAAAGGAAACAAGCATTAGATCCCAATCTGCACGTTCCCGGGTGTTTCTTTCCACATTTCGCGCATACAAGGAATTCAGCACGGTTTCCCTCATTCCCTCTGGAAATCCTCTTCTGAGGGAAATTCCTCTGTGGTCCTTGGCCGGGGAAATTTCCTTTCCTTTTGAACTTCCCAAACTGCCTGGAGCCTTGGCCAGGGCTGCTTATCTGGCCTTTTTGGTTCGACTCCGAACCTTGGCGGGGCTGTATTGGCTTAATCACGGCTTTCTCCTCCTTCCTTGCCTTAAAAATCTGAGCCCTTGTCTCTCTGTCCTGGTTGATCCAGTACTCTGCTCTTATTGCTCGACTCACGCAGTCAGATACCAGTATAGGTGGGCTACTGCCAGCACTTACTTGCTTGGCAATGTCGGTACGAAACATTTTCATCATTCGTCTAACCTTCTCGGTTTCGTTGGGTACCAATTCAGGGCATAGCCATGCTAACTGCTCAAACTTCTTGACTGCTTCCATAACAGTCATTGATCCTTGTTTCAGATTGAAGAACTCGTCTTGCTGGGCTGCTAAGATCTCCCTGTTATAAAACATGTTGCGAAATTCCGTGACAAAATCCTGCCAGCTCATGGTCGCAACGTCTCGCCGTATCTGAACGGTCATCCACCAATGCCTTGCGTCCTTTTTCAGAGCGAAGGAAGCACAAAGAACCTTCTCTTGCTCCGAAAGCCTCATAAAATCCAATATAACTTGGATGTCTATCAGCCAATTGTCAGCGGCGATCGGATCCATTATTCCTTCAAATTCCGGCGCCTTCATCCGCCTGAATCTCTCATAAAGCAAATCTTCTCGTACCGGTGGTAGATTCTCTGGAATCCCAACTGGTGCTAGCGGAACTTCTTGTCGAATTTCTGGTTGTACTTCAGGTACCTGCGGTGATACCGGGGGTACTCTATCGTGATGCGGGGGAACTTCGTCCACACGCGGTCTATCATTCATCTGAGCCAACTGCTCTCGCAGTCTATCCGTCTCGCGTTGCTGCTCTAGCAATTGCCGTTGTAAATTTGCTACAACGGTTGCAATATCAGGCTCAGGAGGGTTGACTGGTACCGTCTTACGTGTGCGCACCATTTTCAATTCCTATAAAAATCATAAGAAAAGATATTACCATACTATCAATATCTTTTCTTTCATGTAAATTATATCATATTGTACCACAATACTTTGTGTCATAATAATCGTACTCGATTATAGCCATATCATCATACTTATCATATCATAACATAATAGCATCCTCGTATCACATCGAATACTTATTATAACATAACTTTCATAATCATACATAACATAACATAACATGATTTGCATAATCACATCGTAACATGTTACTTCCATTCTTGAGCTGCTTTTTGTATTTATACAAAATACATCATATTTACAACCTAGTAAATACATATCTTATACATACTGTACATACATGGTCAAAATATTTGGATGGAAGTGTCTACCACTTTACCATCATACATACGTACAAGCCTATCATCAAAAAGAATAAGCTAGTACAAGATAGTCTAGCATCAAAAATACATATACATGGTCATCCTAGTCTATGTGCTCAATGGTGACGACTGATGACGCATCAGAATCGGACTCCCCCTCTCCGTCGGACAATGGAATCTCCTCCGGATCCTCATCGAAGTCCTCCTCATCAACCAACCAGCCTGTGTGCTCTAACTCAGGATCTGGCTCCTCATCGTCCTCATCATCACTCGATATATCAATAATCGGGGGATCCTCCGGTGGATCCTCCGGCACAATGATAAGGTCATCGGGGTCGGAATCGTCAGCTGCCATATCAGCCTCGGCCTCCTGGTGTGGCACCTCCTGTACCGGGACGGCGGGGATCGGATCCTCAGGAAATACTGGACCCACCTCATACATCGGCTCTCCCATCCCGACGTCATCAATGGGCGCCTGCTGACCCTCAGCTAAATCCGGGGCTGGCATATCATGCAAAACGGCCTCGGCTCCTAATATAGCCTCAATCATGTGTCCAACTGACAAACCGAGCATAGGTTCAGGAACGTACTGCCGGATCTGAATAGGCAATCCGTTCCTAAGAATAACTAAGGCCTGCAGCTCGGGACTCTGCAGATACTGAGGAATGTACGGCAGCATCGACTCCTGGAATCGTCGGCAATAATGGGCCATCGTCTCCTGAGGATACGCGTGCCAATCAGCCACGTAGCTAAGGTAACGTGTGTGATGCATATCCTCATAAATCTCGAAGTCACAGAGTAGATCACCCGCTCCCTCGCCTAACATCGGTCCATATCGAGCCATCACTATAGTACGAAAATGCTGTCACGTGCGGCTCGGCAACTGACGCTCTCCTAGAGTGATCCACCAAATCCGAGCGTCGACAGCAAAGCACCGGCTAGCCAGAGAAACCTGCAACCGGGCCTCAATATGACAGATATGGAAGATCAACTCCATATCGTACAACCATGCAGCTATAGGCACCGTCCGTCGCGTGCCATCGAACATGAGTGGACATGACTGAAAGAATGACCTCGTCGCCTCTCGGTCCGGGTCCATATCGTCGAGTCTACCATAACATAGGCGCATAATAATTATTTACTATTTAAAATAAAACTCAACTTACAATGATGGTGGCGATGGCAGACAGACTGTGAAGTGGGATAGCAGGAAACCGCTCTGATACCAACTCTGTAACGACCCGCCTAGCACAGGCCGTTACCGTACATACATACATACATAACATACATACATGCTTAGCATACACAGCGGAAATTTTTTTTTTTTTTATACTGGGCGTACAAACGACAAACTATATATACGAACGAAGGGTATTATATAAAAACGGTGCGTTCGAAACGAAAAGCGATATACGAAGATCGAATATTAAATAATGTACATAAGAAACAAAACGCGTAGCGGCAAAAATATCCCACATCACTTCACAGTTCACCCTGCCCCGCTCGCCATCTTGTATCAAAAATTGCTGACAGGTTGCTTACCTACAGCATAGACGTATGACACGTGAGCTTTCGCTCAGTAAGTACAACATAATTATCCGCAACAAATAACGATACAAAACAGAATTCAATCAAACATAACATAATCCATTCAACCTAACATATTCAATCTAACATAACACATTCAATCATAACATAACATAATCTATCTAACATAACATATTATATCTAAATCATGCATGAGCCAATTATGCTTCATTATGCTTGCTTCTTTCATTCATAACTTGTCTTATCATACTTGCTTATCTTACTTATCTTGCTTATGGGCCCCATAAGTGTACGTACCGGGCGCGCAACTATGATTTGGTTGGGGCGGCCAGTCCATTTCCAACTCAAACCATAGTCCAACCCGACCTATGAGCGGGTCAGCACGACACAGGCAACTTGCTTGCCATAATTTCTTATCTTATCTTATTCTTATTTAGAATTAGTGATCATGCCTCGTGATGTCACAAATCCCTAAGACATAAATCATATCGTGTCTTCATGCATTTTAAACATATCATATGTCATAGCATAATCATTTCATAAAGCATTCACATAACATCTCATAACATAACCTAATATCAATCATATCTAACATACGTAGCAGCATCTATTATAGCATTCATAAATCATACTTGAGTAAGTATACAACTAAAGCCTATGCTGTAGGCGGAGTTGTACTTACCTCAAACTAAACGTCCACTGATAAGCCGCTCCTGCTCGGGGCGAGATAGCAGATTATTTCCTGCTATGACAAAGGACATCGTGTCAGGATTCTAAAATCCTAACTTTTAAATTGTTGGTAATCTGTACCAACGTTCCATTTATTCTGTGTTATATGCCCCCACCTAACCGTCTTGAAAACATTCTTAATGGGTTATTAAAAATAACCCTATAGGTAACCCTTGAGTCAAGGGCCCTGATCCGTAGACTTAATCTCTTATTGGGTTACGTTGGATAACCCTTGGGCTTCGGGCCCAAACCAATAACTCGGCATCTTTTTCCGGTTATTGCTCACCGAATTTTGTTTTTAAACTACCTTTGAAAACTTAGGGTTTTTCTTTAAAAAAATCCCTTAAAATCATATGATTTGGTTTTATAAAATATTAAAGGCGGAAAACTGTCCTTGAAATAGTTTTAGTATTTAAAACATTGGGTTTTAAACCACCAAAAACGATTAAACACTAATAACTGCCTTTGGAACAGTTTTTCTATTTTGTTTTAGAAAATTCTGTGCAGGAATTCCAATTTCCTACACAGTTTTAAAACTTCAATTTTTAATTAGAAATCCAGACCGAATCTGAAAAACTTTTCTTCATGAAAGTTTTAGATCTTAGAAAATCATAAAACTTTCATGTTTTGTGCAAAACCCAGTTCGGAACATAACTCATTCATTTACCCGGTTTAAGTCTCCTGGCCGTGCATAAAAACTGGGCACAGTCAGGCTCGGTTTTCCATAAAAACGAAGGCCGTTGGAGCCTTATTTTTAAAAACTGTCCACGTTGTCTTATAGGAAAAACTATTCTCAACAACTTTCATGTTTTACGTTTTTCAAAAATCGGCCTCTAAAGGCCTCAAAATTTACTTTCCAGAAAACAGGGTAACTTGAACCCGAATGGCCAGTTATCTATCTCTTAATCGTTTTTGGTCCTAAAACGAGCACACTACCTCAACCGAACTAAGCGGGAGCCTAAGTCAGTCATACAGCGCCTTTCTAACGTCCAGTTCTTTTTAAACACAAATTAAAACTCATCCATGCAAACCATTATTCTTTACCCAAATAATTAAGGTTTGCAGAAAATTCAATCTTGCACAATTACACCAAATCTGCCATTTGACCTAATCCAACATTCTAGCTCATAACTTAACCTATTAGGGGCATATAATCTTGAAAATCAGCTAGCATACAATCCACATACATCAAGCAAGCATACTTAAATCATACCATATTTAAAATCAGCAACCACCCTTAATCTACAAATCAAGCACATAACCTAAATTAGGGCCGAAAAATAACTTAGAGCTTATGCTCTTACAACCAACAACTTGAAATACAATTTAAACTTTCCAATTGAACCCAAATTGAAAGTTGAAAGCTGTGGAAGATTTTACCTTAATGAACCCTAAAGTTGGTCAGGGTTTGGTCCAAAGTTTCTTCCCCCTTGGCTCCTAGACACAACCGGCCTCCTCCATAAGCTCACCCACAAATTTTCTGTCCCTTGGCTGCTGCTCCTCACCAAGACCAGCCACTAAATCCGGCCACTCCTTCAGCTTTTCTCTTCCTTTTCCAGCTCACTAACAGCCGGCCAGCTTGCCCAACAAAGGGTTCCAATTTTTTTCCAGCACTTTTCCTTGCTTCTAAACTGAAATCCGAACTCTCCCTAATGGATTCTCTCTTGGATTTCTGCTTTTGTTCTTGTTTTTTCTTGGCTGCTAAGGGTCGGTTTTGGGCAGAGAAAAATGGGCAGAGTATGGCTGAATTTTTCTGATTTTTTGAATAGAATGGCCACCTATTTATAGAGGTTGGGAAACTTTGCTTAATTGCACAATACTCCCTCAAAAACCAACATTTTTCACAAAAAGGGGGGTGAGGTGGCCGGCCAACTCAGGGTCTAGAAGCCTCCAAAATACTTTCCTAATTTAGCTTAAATCCAAATGATGTCATAAATAATGGATACGGTGATGTCATTCTCCCTTAAGGCTTGTTTGGCTTTAAACCTTGATAAGCAGTCCATTTATAGCCAAACAGGTATTGTTAATACTGTGTTACTTAATACACAGTATCATAAATTAAATTTCATTCCAAAATTTATCTGTCATAAAATGGATGGTACGAAAAACTTTTCTTTCCGCTTCAAGTCCTTTGGCCCTTAATAATCTATTTAAGGTGCTTGATTTTTCTATGGCGGTTTTAGATTTAATTCTAACTATTTTATCCGTAAAAACGATTTTTCTCAGTATATAACCTATACTGCTTAACATACTTAAGTTCCGTCACATAGTTGACCTTTTTTGTCAATCTTTGACTTCTCGGGTCAACTTTGACTTTCATGGTCAACTTTGACCTTCATGGTCAACTTTGACTTTTTCGGTCAAACGTTGACTTTCAATAAAATCATAGAATTTTCTATCTTTTGAACACAAAAGATCATAGGCTTGACTAAGCGATTGTATTTGAGTCTTACGAAGCCATAAGAACTCATGAAATTTAAATAAAAACCCTAAGCCGGGCATTTTCATAAATACCATTATGGTACAAATTACATTTCTATACGAGAAATCATAACGTTGAAATTTCTAGATCTTACAAGCTAAGGCATTGACACCCATTCACCCTAGGGCCGGCCACCTTGAGAGTAAGACACCACATATCATAGCCTTGGTGAGTAAGCCTACCATAGCTTTGCTGATTTGCTTCCTTGAACCATGCTTAGCCGGCCACCTCACAAGGATCTTGAGCAAATAGATTCCACTTGAGGACTAATTGGCAATGCAAGAGAAAGTTATTCACCTATAAATAGGTGAAGGGATAATTCATTGTGTTTGTTTAGTGAATTTAGCAGCCAACATTTCAGTTCTCTCCCTTATAGAAACCGAACCAAACAAGAGTGAAAAGTGAAAAGCAAATCTGGTTTTGTTGGTGTTGATTTAGCACAAAAGAAAAACCTCAAAACCCTAAGCTAGAACCTTTCTCGTGAAGCTTGAGGTAAATCTTTTAACCTCTAGCTCTTCATTCACGTTTTAGTTAAGAGAATTAAGAGTATGATGTTATGTAAAAGTATGAGTTATGGTTGCTAAGATTTATAAACCATGTTTTATATGTAATTGTTAGCATTCGGTTTTGATATGCTAGTTTCAAATAAAGGTCTTATGAATGTTTAAGATTTTTGATTTAAAAGTTGAGAGATGTAAGTATGACTGTAGCATGATTTTAGTATGTTCTCATGTTGTTAAAAATGAGAATCTATGAATGGTTTGAAAAAAAAAAAAAAAAAAGGAATGTTGTATGTTGCAAACTAGGGTTTGAGAAACCCTAAAACCCTATTTTGGTATGAATTGCCAATTAGGTTTACACAAAAAGTTATATGAGTAAGAACTGATTATAAGGTTATGAAAAGGTTTTGTAGTGCCTGCATGCTTGACATAGGCTCACGGGGTACCCATTTGAGGTAGTGTGCACGTTAGTTTACCTAAAAACCAAACCGAATGAAAAACTGCCAGTTTCGGGTCAAATTGGACAGTAAATTTGGAAATCAAATTTTGAGGCCCTTAGAGGCCGATTTTTGAAAAAGTCAAAACTACAAAGTTGTAGAGAAGGCAATCTCCTAGGGGCCAGCTTAGACAGTTTTTGGAAATAGGGCCTCTAAGACCTTCATTTTTACAAAAACCCGAGACCTATTGTAGGGTTAATAAAAATGGTCGAAGAATTTTCAAAGGCAGAAACTAGTATGTTAAAGTCAGATTTGGGTTTTAAGTTTAAAACAGAAGTTGTAGGAACCTTCAAGATCTACAACTTTCATGAAGAAAACGTTTTCAAATTCGAAACAGATTTATTAGAAAAGGATCAAATTTAAGGACTGATTTCAAATACAGTTTTCAGAATTTAAGGGTTTTAAAAGATAGTAAAGTTTTAAAGTTTATGCTATGTTTTTGATACCCTTGTACTAAGATAAGTTAATAACTAGGGTAATTATGACACTATGATAGGATGATTCTTATCCTATGATTTTTTTTGTGAAAACAGGAAAACAACCTGTTTAGGTGGAGCACTAAATTTAAGATTTAGTGTAACTGGTAAGTATAACTCCGCCTGCAGCATAAACGAAAATGTTTATTTCATGATGATTAAGTTATGTTAATATGCTTACGATATTATGTTGATATGCTTACAATGTATAATGATCAAGTTATGTTGATATGCTTACGAAGTATGATGATCAAGTTATGTTGATATGCTTGCGATATATGTTAGCATATGACGATCAAGTTATGTTAAATGTTATGATGTATGCTATGATATTATGACATCACAAGGTTATGCTGATGTACTGATGATATATATATTATGATGATATGACATTACGAAGCATGCTCATTAATGATAAGTCACTCGATAATGAGTAAAATACGGTTTCAAGTTAGAAACTGTTTATAATGATTCAAGTATGATGATAAGCAGATGGTAATCTGTAAGAATAAGGTTTCAAGTTAGAAACTGTTTATGATCATGAAAAGATTCAAGTATGATGATGATGAACAAATTTCTTGTGTCGTATCAACCCGCGTTAGGTCGAGTTTGGTTCATGGTTTGAGTTAGACAGGGCTAGCTGCCCCAACCACTCCATGGCAGCGCGCCACGGTACGTACACTTATGTTATGTAAGGGGCTCAAAACCAACGCTAACTTATGAATGAATAATGAAAGCATAAAAGGTTCATGCATTTGTTATTATGAAAAGTTTTGCGGTGCAATAGTTATACTTGCTGAGCAATAGCTCATGACTTACGTTTATGCTGTAGGTAAGCAACCCTATAGCAGTACTTGATGCAAGGCAGTGAACGTGGCAAAGCAAGACTGTGAAGCTATGGGTTGGGAGCTACTACACGTTTTGTTAAAATTACGTTATGTTCATGTAGTATTTAAGTACTATGTTTTGGTACTGCAAGAAACAAAATATGTATATATATATATGTATATATTTATATATATGTATGTATAAATAGTTAATGTGGAAGTTTTCATCCTTAGTTAAGTGATGATTTGAAAAGCAAAGAACTAAGAAAAGAAAAAAAAAATTTGTTCAAATTTTTCGTATGTATGTATGTAAGTATGTATGGTGACGACCACATAAGGGTGGGTCGCCACAGAGTTGGTATCAGAGAAAAATTTTCCTGCCTTCTGGTTTCACAGTATGCCTGCCTGCGCCACTGTCATTGTAAGTTCTAAATACTTTGAGTAAATTTATTTATTTCATTATGTTATATAGATCCGTGAACGATGGAAGAGGATTGTGCCGCTGCACATGTATTTTTTATGATGTCTCCATTAGTATTTGATGGAACGAGGCGGACAATAACTTTAGCGGCTTGGCTTCACGATATTGAGTCGATATTCAGAGTATGTCATATTCCAGCCCATTTACTAGTATCATTAGCCACACGATGTCTTGCGGTAGATGCAAGGTTATGGTGGAGAACCATAAGAGAACCTAGCTTCATGGTGGATCATGGGCGGATTTTCATACTCTGATTAATGCTCGTTTTGGACCTCCATTGGAGAATAACGATGCCATGCACCTTAGGGATTAAGAAATCTATCGTGACATGAACCTAGTGCGATTCCTAAGCTATGTATATGATTGGCATCCGTATCCGAATGAATCGATGGCTCATTATTACAGACGATTTCAGGAGTAATGTTGCCTCATATTCCTGATATCAGTGATCCAGAGTTACGGGCTCAACAACTGCTCAGAGATGGTTTGCCATCTGAAATCCGGGAGCATGTTCCACAACTAGTAGTAGGAGCGACATTGGACCATATGATTAATGATATTATGGATGCTGAATTAGCAGCTCATATGGTTCATATGGATGCTGTGGTAGAAAATAATATACAAGAGCCAGCTAATGATAATGGTCATGAGGAACCACATTTTCAATGGGGTCCGCCAATACCAGAAGATCCTATTCCAGTAGTACCACTGCAAGAGATTCCTCTACAAGAAGAAGTGGTCGCTGATAACATGAACCCGGAAGAATTCCCAGAACCTTTTCATGAGAATCCTCTAGTGATTAACATCGATAGTGATAATGATGAAGAAGTGAATGTAATGGATGATCCGGAGGAAATATTGTTTGATGAAGAGGACTGGGAAGTATTCTCTGAAGTAACCTCAGAATAGATATTTAGAGATAGGACGTATATGTATATATGAATAATAGTTAAGTGATTGAGCACTTCTATTTAATGTGTTGATATTGTATGTATAACAATGTCAGAATGCATATGATATGTACATTATGGTATGAATAAGAAATGTTTATATGATAATGCAATCTATGATGTTATGATATGATTTATGATCTGGTCTATATTATGATCAGTTATGAGATATGATATGATACGATCCATCATATAGTTATGATATGATCGGTTATGAATGGTATGATGAGAATACGATGTGATTATATTATGATTAAGAATTATTCATGATAAGTTATGATAAAGTTTTATGATAAGATATGAATGGACGAAAAGATATTTGAAGTATAACAATATCTTTATCGTGATTAGATAAGGAACAGAAGATGTCACGCCCGCGTACATGAGCAAATCCTAATCCGTTAGAGCCTAATTTGGCAAATGTTATAGCCGCCTTACAACGACAATTACGAGAACAGCAGCAGGAGATGAATCTGCTTCGAGAACAAGTAGCCCAGTTAAACCAGGTACCTCGTGCTAACGAAGTGCCACCCCAAAATGAACCTATACCCCCTACAGCACCTCAAGTACTGGAAGTTCCTCAAAGAGTTCCTTTAGTACCAGGAGGAATACAAACAAATCCATCTTTAGTAAGGGAGGATCTATTGTATGAACGATTTAGGCGAATGAAGGCGCCTGAGTTTGAAGGAACTACAGACCCAATAGTAGCAGATAACTGGTTAATTGATATCCAAGTAATTTTGGATTTTTTGGGACTTACGGAGCAGGAGAAAGTTCTTTGTGCTTCTTTTGCACTAAAGAAAGATGCGCGTCATTGGTGGATGACGGTTCAGATATGCAGAAATGTGGTGAACATGAGTTGGCAAGATTTCATAACTAAGTTTAGGACAATGTATTACAATCGGGAAATTCTTGCAGTCCAGCAAGATGAGTTTAATAGTCTAAAGCAAGGATCGATGACGGTGATGGAAGCAGTTAAAAAGTTTGAACAGCTTGCCCGTCTGTGTCCGGAACTGATACTGAATGAAACGGAGAAAGTAAGAAGAATGATGAAGATGTTTCAGACAAACATTGCCAAACAAGTTAGTGCTAGGAGTAGTCGTCCAACTCTTGTAGCTGATTATATAAGTAGAGCTATGAGAGCAGAATACTGGATTAATCAGGATAAAGAGGCGAGGCCTCAAATATTTAAAGTTAAAAGAGAAGAAAAGGTTGGAGAGAAACAGTTGCTGCCCAAGCAGAATCAGGATTCGAACCTGAGAGGTCAGACCAGTAATTCTGGTCAAAGTTCCAAGCAATTTTGGAAAAATAAAAGAAAAGGGAATGCTCCGAACCAGGGTCAGCAGAGGAATTACCCTCAGAAGAAAAACAACCATGGGAATGAGGGTAATATCAACAACTATCCCTTGTGTGCTCAATGTGGAAAGAAGCACCAAGGTGTGTGTAAACAGGGGATCAACATTTGCTATCATTGTGGCAAGGAAGGTCATTATGCGAGAAACTGTACCTCTAACAGTCAGAACCAGAACCCACAGTACCAGAATAGAAATGCAAACCGATAATTGCATGCTGTGCAAGTAAAGGTAGAGGGCCCTTCAACTACTCAAGGAAGGCTAGAAGCTCCTGAACCCCAAGCAAGAATCTATGCTTACACAAAAGGGGATGCGGAAGCTGGAACTTCTAACGTCGTAATAGGTCAGATCTCTATAGCCGCTTATGATACATTTGCCCTATTTGATTCTGGTGCCACCTATTCGTTTGTTTCAATGGTGTATGCCCAGAAGTTAGAAAGAGGTATTGAAAACTTAGGGCAAACTTTTAGAGCATCTCTTTCGTCAAGAGAAGTTTTGTTATCTGACTCCTGGATACGAAATGTTCCAGTAGTCATTTGCGGTAGAGAATTATACGTAGACCTAATTACGATTAAGCTTTAAGATTTCGATGTGATTTTAGGAATGGATTTCCTAAGTAAGTACAACGCTAAGATTGATTGTCAAAAGCGTTGTGTTATGTTTAATCCTTCCGGTGAAGAGGAATTCAATTTTTACGGACAGTCTAAAAGCTCATCGAATGGATTAATTTCAGCATTGAAGGCTTGAAAATGTTGGCTAAAGGATGCCAAGGATACTTAGCTAACATGGTGGATAAGGAAAAAGAAAAGGAACTACAGCCTGAGGATGTTCTCATCATTAAGGAACATGTAGATGTCTTTCCAAAAGATTTGACTAGACTTCCTCCAGAGCGAGAAATTTCTTTCGAGATAGAATTGTTGCCAGGAGCAGCACCTATATCGAAAGCACCCTACCATATGGCCCCAGCTGAGCTTAGAGAACTCTAAGTACAGTTGCAAGATCTGTTGGACAAGGGATTTATTAGACAAAGCCATTCCCCATGGGGAGCACCAGTGTTGTTCGTTAAAAAGAAGGATGGATCGTTGCGAATGTGTATAGACTATCGTGAGTTAAATAAGATTACAATAAAGAATAAGTACCCTCTCCCGCGAATTGACGATCTTTTTGATCAACTCAGGGGAGCATTGGTATTTTCAAAGATTGATTTACGATTGGGTTATCATCAACTTAGAATCAAGGAGGATAATATTTCTAAGACGGCGTTTCGAACACGCTATGGGCATTATGAGTTTTTAGTCATGCCATTTGGTTTAACTAATGCTCCAGCTGCTTTTATGGATCTTATGAATCGAGTGTTCAAAGAATATCTAGATAAGTTTGTTATCGTCTTTATTGATGATATTTTGATCTACTCAAGGTCCATAAAAGAACATGAACAGCACCTAAGGATGGTTTTGGAGATATTAAGACAGAATCAACTCTATGCCAAATTCACAAAATGTGAATTTTGGTTAGAAAAAGTACATTTTTTGGGCCATGTGGTATCAAAGGAAGGAATTTCCGTGGATCCTGCGAAAATAGAGGCAGTTAGTGCATGGTCAGCGCCTAAAAACATGTCAGAAATATGAAGCTTTCTTGGTTTAGCCGGATACTACCGACGCTTCGTTGAAGGATTCTCCAAGATAGCGGCGCCACTAACAGCCCTTATGAAAAAAGAGAGAAAATTTGAATGGACACCGAAGTGTGAAGAAAATTTCCAAGAGCTCAAGAGGAAGCTTACTAGTGCACCGGTATTAATAATTCCTGATGTTGATGCAGGAAACTTCGTTATTTATAGCGATGCGTCTAAGACTGGACTAGGAGCTATCCTTATGCAAAAAGGAAATGTTGTTGTATATGCCTCACGTCAATTAAAGGATCATGAACGAAACTATCCGACGCATGATTTGGAGCTAGCAGCGGTGGTTTTTGCGTTAAAGATCTGGAGGCATTATTTGTATGGAAATAAATGTGAGATTTTCACGGATCATCAAAGTCTCAAATACATCTTTACTCAAAAGGAGCTCAATATGAGACAACGTAGATGGCTTGAGCTTGTAAAGTATTATGATTATGAAATCCTTTACCACCCTGGGAAAGCAAACAAAGTGGCAGATGCGCTAAGTAGGAAGTCATCTGGTATACTTACGTCTATTAGAATGTTGTCCAAGCCACTTCAGAAGGAAATTCCAATTTTAACTTGGAAATGGTAACTGGGAAATTGGCTGCATTGATTCTCCAGTCCAATCTCCTAGAATCCATTAAGTTTTATCAAGGGAAAGATTCCTTTTTGTTAAATACGCAACTTCTTGGTGGAGAAGACAAGGAATGTAGGACGTCTTCGAATGGGCTAATTCTTTTCAAAGGAAGGATTTGTGTTCCTAACTTTCATTTTCTTAGAAAACAAATCATGTCTGAAGCGCATGAAACCCCATATTCAGTTCATCCTGTAGCTACTAAGATGTATAAGGATCTTAAAGAGAATTTTTGGTGGCCAAATATGAAGAATGTAATTGCTGATTATGTGTCAAAATGCCTAACTTGTTAGAAAGTTAAGGCTGAACACTGGCAACCTGGCGGAGATCTTCAGAAGATCGAACTCCCAGAGTGGAAATGGGAGCAAACTACTATGGATTTTGTGGTTGGTTTACCCAGGACAGCAAGTGGAAATGACGTGATTTGGGTTTTATGTATCCCAGATTGTTAGACTTCATGGAGTACCTAAATCCATCATTTCAGATCGAGATGGGCGTTTTACTTCTCGATTTTGGAAAAGTGTTCATACCGCTATGGGATCAAAGTTGAAATTTAGTACTGCGTTTCACCCTCAGATGGATGGACAATTGGAACGTACTATCCAAACACTGGAAGATATGTTGAGATCATGTGTTTTGGATTTCAAAGGAAGCTGGGATCAGAAGCTACCATTGATCAAATTTTCTTATAATAACAGCTATCACACCTCAATTGGTATGGCTCCATTTGAAGCATTATATGGGAGGAAATGTCGATCTCCCATCCATTGGCAAGAAGTTGGACAGAAGCAACTTCAAACCATGGATTTCATCAGAAAAACCTCAGAAGACATTAAGATGATTAAGCAACGACTCGACGTAGCTTTTAGTCGGCAGAAAAGTTATGCTGATAAACGTCGAAGACCTTTAGAATTTCAAGTTGGAGATTCTGTATTTCTTAAGATTGCTCCTATAAAGGGAATTATGAGGTTTGGTAAAAAGGGAAAGCTTAATCCAAGATATATAGGTCCATTCGAAATCCTCGAAAGGATTGGAAAAGTAGCTTACCGACTTGCGTTGCCGTCAGCATTAGCTTCTGTACATTATGTTTTTCATGTTTCTATGTTGAAAAAGTATATATCTGATTCTTCTCATGTACTAAGTTAAGAACCAATTGAAGTGCAAACGGATATGACTTATGAGGAAAAGCCAATCCGGATTTTAGATCGGGAAGAAAAGGTTTTAAGAAATAAAACCATTCCGATGGTTAAAGTGTTATGGCAGAATCATAATGTTGAAGAAGCAACATGGGAAGTAGAAGAGGAAATGAGAAAGAACTATCCCGACTTGATTTTCGAGAACGAAAATTTTTAAGGGGGGTAGATTGTAATGACCAGCTTGTTACAAATTTTGATTTCTGTTGTTAAGAATCAAAGTTTGTAATTACTTATGTTTATGAGTTTATGTATGTTTATGTGTTATGTTCTATCAGTAAATTATTGAATTCTTGGTTGAAAGATTCGATAATTTACTTATGTAAGACCTTTTTGTTGTAAAAGGCAAGTTTATGATTTATGGTTCTCTGTTAGTAGTTTCTAATTATAAGAGAACCCTAGACGCAGTTCAAATAAATTCTGGATAGTGGTCCAGTACAAGAATACTGGTACCGGTTGAAAACAGTATCTGAATATCTATGCCAGTATGAAAATAAACTGTGTTTAGGAGATAAGCCAAGCAAGGTCTTAAAAGGTGACACCTCGTCTTAAAAAAAAAAAGAATGACAAATGTCACTATGAAAACCGGCCACCTATAGGGACTAAAGTACAAATGTTTTTGCCTTTAGGGGCCAAAGTGTAATTTTGTGAAAATTGTGGTTTGATAGATAAATTTGTAAATTTATGGAACTATGAACTTTACTAGTTAGATTTTCTAGTCCAATTAAGCTTATGATGATTTTTAAATTTGGTTAACCTAGTTGGAAACTAAGGAATCAAGTTAAGTTTGATTGGTTCAAAATTTACCAATCATTTGCTTACACTTGAACACAAAGGAACCGGCCACCTCAAGGGTTAATGAGCAAATATTTTGCTCTTAAGGACTAATAGGCAAATTATGAAAATTTGAGGCTCACTAGAAATTGACACCTCACAATTTTAGCTTTGCTTAGTAAGCATAGTAGCTTTGCTTACTTAGCTATGTTGCAACTTGCAACCTTTATACCTAGCAAGAAATGGCCGGCCACCTCATGGAGATTTTCAAGTAAATTTTGTGTTCTTAAGGACTGTTAAACAAATAAGGAAATAGGTGTTTCTTTGTTAGTTTCACACCTAAAAACCTAGCCTTGCTTAGTGAACATTATAGCCTTGCTTACTTGGCTATGTGTGATGCATCAACAAGCATAGTTTTTCCACTTGGCATCACTATGGAACCGGCCACCACCTTGGTTAGACACATCATGAACTAGCCTTGGTGAGCAAGCACCATAGCTTTGCTCATGTGGCTAGCAATGGCAAGTACACCACACCACCCAAGGCCGGCTACCATGAGGTTAAGACACCTCATGGACTAGCTAAGGTGAGTAAGCCACCCTAGCTTCACTCACTTGGCAAGCCAAGACTCTCACACCTCACCATTCAATAACCGGCCACCATGAGGAAGTGACACCACATGAAGTAGCTATGGTGAGTAAGCTCACTAGCTTTGCTTGCTTGGCAAGCCAAGGCCTTGCCAAGCCAACACCAAGACCGGCCACCATGAGGGAATGACATCTCATGGCCTAGCTATGGTGAGAAAGCTTACTAGCTTTGCTCACAAGGCTAGCTAAGGCATTGACACCCATTCACCCTAGGGCCGACCACCTTCAGAGCAAGACACCACATATCATAGCCTTGGTGAGTAAGCCTACCATAGCTTTGCTGATTTGCTTCCTTGAACCATGCTTAGCCGGCCACCTCACAAGGATCTTGAGTAAATAGATTACTCTTGAGGACTAATTGGCAATGCAAGAGTAAGTTATTCATCTATAAATAGGTGAAGGGATAATTTATTGTGTTTGTTTAGTGAATTTAGAAGCCAACGTTTCAGTTCTCTCCCTTATAGAAACCGAACCAAACAAGAGTGAAAAGTGAAAAGCAAATCTGGTTTTGTTGGTGTTGATTTAGCATAAAAGAAAAACCTCAAAACCCTAAGCTAGAACCTTTCTCGTGAAGCTTGAGGTAAATCTTTTAACCTCTAGCTCTTCATTCACGTTTTAGTTAAGAGAATTAAGAGTATGATGTTATGTAAAAGCATGAGTTATGGTTGCTAAGATTTATAAACCATATTTTATATGTAATTGTTAGCATTCGGTTTTGATATGCTAGTTTCAAATTAAGGTCTTATGAAAGTTTAAGATTTTTGATTTAAAAGTTGAGATATGTAAGTATGACTATAGCATGATTTCAGTATGTTCTCATGTTGTTAAAAATGAGAATCTATGAATGGTTTGAAAAAAAAAAAAAAAAAGGAATGTTGTATGTTGCAAACTAGGGTTTGAGAAACCCTAAAACCCTATTTTGGTATGAATTGCCAATTAGGTTTGCACAAAAAGTTATATGAGTAAGAACTGATTATAAGGCTATGAAAAGGTTTTGTAACACCTGCATGCTTGACATAGGCTCACGGGGTACCCGTTTGAGGTAGTGTGCACGTTAGTTTACCTAAAAACCAAACCGAATAAAAAACTACCAGTTTCAGGTCAAATTGGACAGTAAATTTGGAAATCAAATTTTGAGGCCCTTAGAGGCCGAATCTTGAAAAAGTCAAAACTACAAAGTTGTAGAGAAGGGAAAATCCTAGGGGTCAACTGAGACAGTGTTTGGAAATAAGGCATCTAAGACCTTCGTTTTTACAAAAACCCGAGACCTATTGTAGGGTTAATAAAAATAGTCAAAGACTTTTCAAAGGTAGAAACTAGTATGTTAAAGTCATATTTGGGTTTTAAGTTTAAAACAGAAGTTGTAGGAACCTTCAAGATCTACAACTTTCATGAAGAAAATATTTTCAAATTCTAAACAGATTTGTTAGAAAAGGATCAAATTTAAGGACTGATTTCAAATACAGTTTTCAGAATTTAAGGGTTTTAAAATATAGTAAAGTTTTAAAGTTTATGCTATGTTTTTGATACCCTTGTACTAAGATAAGTTAATAACTAGGGTAATTATGACACTATAATAGGATGATTCTTATCCTATGATTTTTTTTATGAAAACAGGAAAACAACCTGTTTAGGTGGAGCACTAAATTTAAGATATAGTGTAACTGGTAAGTACAACTCCGCCTACAGCATAAACAAAAATGTTTATTTCATGATGATTAAGTTATGTTAATATGCTTACGATGTTATATTAATATGCTTACAATGTATAATGATCAAGTTATGTTGATATGCTTACGAAGTATGATGATCAAGTTATGTTGATATGCTTGCGATATATGTTAGCATATGACGATCAAGTTATGTTAAATGTTATGATGTATGCTATGATATTATGACATCACAAGGTTATGCTGATGTACTGATGATATATATATTATGATGATATGGCATCACGAAGCATGCTCATTAATGATAAGTCACTCGGTAATGAGTAAAATACGGTTTCAAGTTAGAAACTATTTATAATGATTCAAGTATGATGATAAGCAGATGGTAATCTGTAAGAATAAGGTTTCAAGTTAGAAACTGTTTATGATCATGAAAAGATTCAAGTATGATGATGATAAACAGATTTCTTGTGTCGTATCGACCCGCGTTAGGTCGGGTTTGGTTCATGGTTTGAGTTGGACAGGGCTGGCCGCCCCAACCACTCCATGGCAGCGCGCCACGGTACGTATACTTATGTTATGTAAGGGGCCCAAAACCAACGCTAACGTATGAATGAATAATGAAAGCATAAAAGGTTCATGCATTGGTTATTATGAAA
This sequence comes from Ficus hispida, assembly GCA_025413025.1. Lineage (NCBI taxonomy): Eukaryota > Viridiplantae > Streptophyta > Magnoliopsida > Rosales > Moraceae > Ficus > Ficus hispida. The sequence continues at coordinate 20,549,982 of CM046366.1, read as the reverse complement.
AGTTTTGCGGTGCAATAGTTGTACTTGCTGAGCAATAGCTCATGACTTACGTTTATGTTGTAGGTAAGCAACCCTATAGCAGTACTTGATGCAAGGCAGTAAACGTGGCAAGGCAAGACTGTGAAACTATGGGTTGGGAGCTACCACACGTTTTGTTAAAATTATGTTATGTTCATGTAGTATTTAAGTACTATGTTTTGGTATTGCAATAAACAAAATATGTATATATATATATATATATGTATATGTTTATATATATGTATGTATAAGTAGTTAATGTGGAAGTTTTCATTCTAAGTTAAGTGATGATTTGAAAAGCAAAGAACTAAGAAAAGAAAAAAAAAATTTAGTTCAAATTTTTCATATGTATGTATGTAAGTAAGTATGGTGACGACCACATAAGGGCGGGTCGCCACACACAATCTCCCACCCACCTCACAACAATATTATCTATTAAAAAAAACAAGATTGTTTTTCCTGTTAAGAGGGGGGGGGGGGGGAACCGTCATCATCCTTTTATTTTATTTAATATTCTATCATAGCAATTATACTCTAACGAGTCATTGATCATTTGATCCTATGCGTCGTTGTGACTGCGTAGAGGAGTTCTGATCTAGGATGCAGGACTGTGGCTACGTGGAGGAGATCGAATCTCCCCCCTCTGCTCGTGACAGTGAATGACGAGATATGAGATCAGCAGTGGACATCAACAGGATGGTGTTTTGGTGGTCTGGAGTGATGGTTGGCGTCATTACGAGGCGGCAGTGCATGGTGGCAGCGATGGAGGAGCATAGGGAAAATAAATTTTTTGCATTTTTCATGGTGCTTACTGGATTTTTTTGATTGAAAATGAATATTTGCGTTATATTTTCAAAACTCCAGTGCGAAAATATGACGAATTTGGCAATAACCTGCTGGTTTCCTGTCGACGGAGCCGTTACTTGTTGGTAATCAACTGGTATCTTGTTGGTGAAGATAGTTACTGGAGGATAATCAATAAATATGTTGCTAACTAACCGATAACCAACTAATTACAATCTATTGGGGACTATCGACTAACTATTATCACTATGGATATCGATCGGTATCATTCTGAAGACCACAAATAAATGAAGGGTATAACTGACATTTTAAAATAACTAAGTAAATAAATAAATAATGATATTATGTTGTGATATTTTTTAATATAATTTTTTTAATGTTATAAAAATCAATGCATGACATGTATTTATGGCATTTCTCTAAAGTTCCCCAATCTATTCTTATATTAAATTTCTAATTATTATAAATTTAAAGAGGAAAAATAAGAATTTTGCTTAAGTAAAGAATCAAACATATGTTACTTATTTTGCTAAAAAGGCAAAAAGAAAAAAAAGATACAATCATTATTCTTAATTATAGTTAAAATAAAACTAATACTAATACTAATACTTTTTTCATTTTAAAATACCAAAAGAAAAAGCAGTGTAAAATAACAAAAACTTGAAGTGTCATTACATCCCATTAGAATGATAATTCTTATGTTTTAAGTCAATTGAGCAAAAAAGTCAATTGAGTTAAACAATTTTTTTTTTTTTTCTTTTCTTTTTTTTTTTTTTTCAAAAATGAAATAGCTCCATTTTTAGCTTTCTTTTTTGCGGAAATAATTCAACAAATATGTCTAACTTAATACATTATCTATAAATAAATGTCGACAGCTAGCAATTCATCTTGTTTCATCGTTTTTTATTTAAACCCTTTTTTTTTTAATTTTTTAGTCCTTTCTTTATTTTTTCTTTTCGGTCTAAATTTATTTATTTTTTCTCATTTTGGTCCATTTTTCATAATGGTCCTTTCTTCATTTTAGTCCTTATTTCATTTTTGTCTCTTTTAAGTATTAGCCTTTTGCTGATTTTTCCTTAAGTTTTTTTTTTTTTTTTTTTCATATTCTTGTTATATCTCTCTTACTAAATTATTTATTCTTTTAGTTTTTTTTAAAATAAAACTATTTGTTTTTCAAATATGTGCAATTCATTAAGATTAATACATGTGTATAACAGGCACTTCTAAATAATGAGTATTTAGCACTGATGCCCTTAAAATTGTAATCCTTATTTGATAATGTGCCCCCCAAATTTTTAAATTTGACAATTTATCACATGAACTTGCAAAATTATTGCAATGTGCTCTTTTGGTTGATTTTTATAAAAAATAAAAAAAAATAAAATTAGAAAATTTGCATTAAGGTTTGTATTAAATTTAGAAATTTTTTGTTAGAAATGAGTTTATTCGTCTTTACATGAGACATATGCGGGTGTTTCATAATTAATTTAACAAAAAATTAGTTCATATATGATACATTGTAATAATTTAATAAATTTAAAAGGTAAATTAATAAAATTATAAATTTAAAAAATAAGTTATTAAAAAATAATAAGTTTAAGGGACATCGATACTCAATGCCCTCCAACTAATATTACAACAAACATCAGTTTTATTAATAGGGTGTCACGCACATGTTTTACTAGTACATAAAGATATGTTGGTACGAAATTGATGAGCGAAACTTTTTAATAAAACGAAAAGGTTGAGCAATTTTGCATTGGCAAGATAGAAGGATTAATGAACGTGGAAAGCAAAAGAATTGTTTTGGGGTGGGACCCAAGTGAGGCCCACTAGGTGGTGGCCCTGCCCCACACCCAAAATGTAATGTGAGGCGGATAAAAGTTGAAGGCCCACAATGAGAACCGCAGGTTTGACGGCTGTGAGTTACGTGTAAGTCATCTAGTGGTTGTCTTTATCAAGTCGTCCGTTCATCTCTACAATCAAAATTCTGAAAAATCCTAGAGACACGTACTCTAATTCTTATTTTTTAATATCAACTTATATAACATATAATTTATTATTTTTTTATTAATAAATATTTAAAATATTATCATATTAATTGATCGTATCAATTAATAAAAATATGAAGTACTTAGGATAAAAGTTAATGTCTCTACTATTATTATGATTTACCAAATCATAAAGAGATAAAAATGAATAAAAAAATTATGGGATGACAAATAAAACAAATTAATAAAATTGAGAATTATTGATTTTATTTTAATGTTTATTTACCTCTTAAATGGTGTAAAGAAAAATAATCACAATCTCTTTTTAGTGTTTAGTAAACTTGGTACTGTTAATTATTACTAAATTAACTTTTTACACAATTAAAATATCATTAGTACATTAAAAGTTATTAAGATTATATAAGTAAATTTGGTATTTATTTCTTTTGATAAGAAATCAATATCAAAGGGATACAATGATTGACATTCCTCTTCTTCATTTTCTATTTTGTGTGAGACCTACTAAATTCTCATTCTTTATTTTATAAGTAAATACATGATTAATTAGGAGAGTGGATGACAACTTACTTTCTCTTTCCTTTTTCTGCAAAGCAAACGCAACCTAACTTTTTAGTATCAATTCATGTAGTGATGAGTTATCATCTTTTTATTAATATATGCAATCAACTGATGAGCAATGCTTTATATGTCTACTAATAAAAGAATGACAACTCATATACTATATAGATTGGTAGTCAAAAGTTTATATTATAACTCGTGTCTCTAGCGTTTTTTTCTTAAGGATATGCTATTAAAAAGAATGATGCCGCTATCTTTAGTAATAGTTTGAATTTCATAACCTTTATTTTAATTTAATTGGAAATTTTTTTTATTTTATAAAATTTAATAGTTTTAATTAAAAAAAATCAAATTCTTAGTACCGAGAGTGAACAACCATGTAGGGTGTTTGGTGTTTGAGTTTGAGTTAAGATTTGTAAGTTTAAATAGTGATTTTGGTCCACCTTTTTAGAAAAGACAAAAAACTTTTGGAGAAAAAGACAAAAATTGAGTTGATGGTGGTGAGTTTAAACTCACCAACCAAACGGGCATATATTTTGGTTCCTTCAATATAAAATCAAAATTTCGGTTTCCATTTTAATATTTTAGCTTAATCTTTTGTTTATTTTTTTCAGCAAAATATCAATAAAGTAAACATAAATAAAAAGTAAGACAAGAAAACAAAAGAACTAAAATATTTGAACAGTGCATTTTTTTTTTTTGGGGGTTATATTCTTTGAATGTTATGTTCATTCTAATCAACATTTTATAATTTCAATAACTAAGCTGGCAAGGGACTTAGCTAGGAGATCCGATAGATGCATAAAATCAAAACTAAATTAATTAATCCAATTGAATTCATCCATATTATTAAGCTCCATAATAATTGCACTAAAAAGTATGAAGCTGAATTTTCTGATTTTACACCGAGTTACGAATGTTCATTAATAATACTATAGTTCATGATATATATTATGATGTAGAATCTATGTAGGATATTCATAATTGAGATTCAGTTTTACCTTCTCAATTATTTTATCATTAGGGTGGAGGCCGGTTAAGAGGAGGTTGTCATTAGTAGTAAGGGCCATGTAGTGCCTGGCTTCCTCCTCCACCTCATATGCGGCCCGGACCATGTTCTCTTCCTCCTTCGAGAAGACCGGGGTTCATGTAGGAAAGACTAGAAAGAGAAATAAGGCAAAACATCCTCCTCGAGTCCCGGTCGTACGATCAGCGAGAAGGTAGATCTAATGGCTTGGATTAATTCTTCTAATCTACAGTCAAGGCAAAAGTGGGAGTTTAAAAGTGAATCCAATGTCTGAGATTGAATGAACTAAATCGACGCAAAAGCTGAATAACTCGACGTGACTGCTGTTGAGACCGAGGCAGACACTTCATTTTCCAGGTCATCATTAATGACGATGACTATCTAGAAGCTTAAACATTAAGCATTCAAGCTACCCGACACTAGAGCTCGAAGCACTCTATAGGCATGAATACATTAAGCAGCACTACAAGTTGGGAGGCAATTGTTGATATGGTGCCAAGAACAACGGAGGTCACTCACGGGGGACGTGAATAGGCTCTTCCAAGAAACTCGTAACTGAATCTACCATTCAACATTCAAACCTCAATTGAAGATACGGATAATGATAGTAACATTGGAGAATCTCCCAATCAATTTATTTAATATATCTAATATTTGGAACAATCATGTACTTATCCAATTAATACAATGGTATTCAATTTATTTAATATGTCTAGCTAATATTTGGAGCAATCATGTACTTATCCAATACTAACGTATAAATACACCTGGGTGCCACATAGAAACTCTGGAGATTTTGTAAGTTCTGCATTGTACTCTTTTGAAGACCAGTGAAACAATTCTCCCCGACTCCAAAGATGATGTAGCCTGTGAATAGTAGGTGAACCTCAATAATTTCTCGTGTTCTCCTCTTTCTTTTTTTTTTTTTTTTTTTTTTTCTTTCTATACTTTGATTTCTCGTTCTTCTTGCGGTAGATTAGTTTAACAATACGCATATTCGATTCCAATTTTATTATGCGAGTTTTACTTGTCAACAATGATCTTTACCCGCGAATCTTCTTTATTTTTGTAGTCCATGGTTGTTGATATATTCTGATATATTAAACCTTTATATTCCGTTTCCTTTTTTATTATTCTCTTCTTCTTTTATAGCAACTATCTGATACTAAACCAAGCCCTCCATTCTCTCATGATATAAAATAAAATAAAATAAAATGACGGTCCAAAACTAATAATAGATTCATACCCCTAAAAAAATTTACCTATAATTTTTTCAAGAGCTAGAATTTTTGGAAATGTGGAAAATTAGTATATGTTCTTCACTTAGAATATCTGGTCAAATTCCCATATATTGTATTTGATACTAGATTCAAATACAATATACATATGTATTTTAATATGCTTTTAAATATCATATTTTGACACTTGAATGCATATATTCCAATAGAAAATGCGTTTGGATGTCAATAATGGATTACTTTTTAAGTGCTTTAAAAGGTGTGTGGTTAAATGATGTAGTGCTTATATTTAGATTTGTTTGAAAAGATGTGTATTCAAATGTGAAACGCAGACAACTAAATGAATATTATAGTGAAGTGTAAAAACATTCAAATAGAACGGGTGATCCAAACGCCTTATCAGCTGTTTATAGTATAATGCAGTACAATTACACGACAGATCTTGTTGTGACCGGAATGTCCTCTCAGTAGTGTTGAGTGACTACTTGAGAGTAAATGTATATTACTATTTGTTGTATATAAGCTGCTTTGGGGGAACAGAGTAATGGCATTGAATTGATTCCAAATCCATCGAATCCATGTTTTCATATATATATATATATATACACACACATATACATATTCATATACATATACATATATGGTAAGTTTGATGCCTTTGTTTCAGTACTAGAACTTCTGTCAGAGCTTGTAGTGGCCTTCGCGCATGGCCTCTCAACGACAAACTTACTCCATAGCTCCTCAAATCTCTCTTCTACACATAATGCTTCCGCTCCTCTTTATATGCTAAACAATTTACTATTGTTTTCATTATTATTTTTGTTCTTTTCTTGCGTATATATATTTATTTATCTATACACATATATTAACTGAAGAAAGGCAGGAACTAGCATTAGAGACCGCTAAACCATCCAATTAATTTGACAATCTAAAAAGAATTCCCTCTCACACCATCCAACTCAATATAATTATAGAAATAGAAGAAAAAATTTCAAAAAGTGTAGTGAAAAATAAATACAACCCCAAGGGGCACAAAGTCCCCAAGATAAACTATAATGATGTATTAAAACCAGACTCAACTAATTAGACCTATCGTTAAAATGCTAAGTCAAAATTATACCTTTGAAAAATCAATTTATAATAGTTTTTATTAAAAATCTTACAAGTACCAAAACTCAGATGGAAAAATCTAATAAGGAAAAAATATGTTTATGCTAGAAGAGCACCTTAAAATTATCGATGATCGATAACAAACCAATAATAGTTAATAAGGCAGGAAGACAAATACCGAATGAACCCATGAAGATAAGAGCTCCGGCATGAAGATCCACCAACGGAGGAAATCATCGAGCTGAAGAGTAGTTCAAGCAAGTTAGTCAGAAACCATACTTCCTTCTTTGTAAATATGAGAAACTCAAACAGTTAACCTTTAGGCAATGTGCAAATCCCGAATCCATCTTCTTATTTTATTTTAATTTTTAATTTTTAATTTTTTTTAACTTTCAAATTGAAGGACCATAGCAGAATTGTTATGGAACATTGTGACAACATAAGCATAAGTTAAAAGCCATAAATTTTCCAATTGAAACTCCAATGCCTTTTCAATTGCTAAAATTAAAATTGACAAGTTTAGTTTCAACAGGGAGTGGAGAAACAATCTTAATAAAATCTCTGTAAGTAAACGAAACTACAACCTGCTCTCCTGGGAACACCACTAGCCAAATAACCATCAATATTAACCATAATCCAATAAATAAATAAATAAATATATATATATATATATAAAGAGTAGTGTTAGGGACACCAACTCTGATCTTAACTATTTGAGTAGTAACCAATATGTTATATTTTCATTAGTACTTTTTTGACGCAATTAGTTAAATTTGATAATACTTTAAACAATTACCAATAAAAAAAGACAATTTGTATATCATATAAATTTGTAGTAAAAATAAGGATTAGAGTTGGTGTCTCTAATATTTTTTTTATATAAGAAAGGTATTGTATTCAGTAATTTGATGCATTCGGCAGTTATAATATTTTATTTAAATATTTCTAATAACTAATCGATTTACATACAATTTTTGTTTTAAAATCTTGTAATATGATATTATTTAGATATTAATATGAATTAAAAGTATCATTAAAAAATATTACATTAGAATAACTATAATATTATTATATATATAAAAAAATTATCAGTGTCGTTTTATAAGCATGATGGATAGCCGCTGATCATCTTATTTACATTTGCATATACACCCCACTAAATGTTCGATGAGTGTTTCACCAACCCAGCTTCGTATCATGCATACATACATACATATATATATACATACATATATATATATATATATAGACACACACACTTGAATGTTATGTCCTTAATGAGATGTGTGTGGTAGCGTGACTGTAATGATATCCACACGTGGTACCAAATGTTACTTTTTTCCTCTCTTTTTTCCCCCTTCTTTTTTCTTTTGTTTCTCTTTTTCTTTAGTGGAAATCAAATTTTAGGGGAAGAGTGGTAAAGCAAAGGTAGTTCTGCAAGCTAGTTTCTATGCTAAAAAGATTTCACAATGTGTACGTCGGTAATTAAAGCTACAATAATGGTACGAGATGTTATAAATTGTGTCTCCAATTCCAGGCTTTAACTTAATTACTATTAAAAGCTTTTTGTTATGAATCAGCATGAAGAGAATTGTTATGTCTTCTTCGCATTTATATCTATTTATTCAAAATAAAGTTTAATTTTTAAACCAATTATTTACATCGCTTGAATTTTTTTTTTTTTAAGTTCCTTTGGGTTTAAAAGATTGATATATCATTTCTATATTTGTAATATCACTGAATCATATATTTCATTTATCCTCTCTTATTATTTATTTTGAAGAAAATAACAAATTAAATAAACTCAAATGACTTTTAAGTGTATGGGATTGCATGCATTATACCCGCTTTTATTTTTTTATTTTTTAATTGAAGATGGGAATTTAAACTCTGTACATTTAAATAAAATTATATTGATATTATGGTTAATCTATACTTGTAACCACATTATCATCATTTTAATATATATGATCAAACATAAAACATGATATATAACTATCTCCCTACCTTTTCCCCCCTTCCATAAGGGAATATTTGGGGATTAAGTATTATAATTACTCTCTATGGATTCTTTTGTGATCTATATCGATCTCTTTAAAATTTTTCTATGGGATTATGTTTCATACCAAGGTTGAGTTCTCGAGGTTCTAACCTAAAATGTTAACCTCCACAATTATAAAGGAATTAAAACAATTATCTCTATGTTGTGTTTGATAGGGTGGAGAAGAGAAATGAATAACATGGGATGAGTGAAAAGTGGAAGAAAAATAATGGAGTTGCTTGTTTGATAAGACGTAAAAGATCAATACAAAAGAAATATAAGACAAATAAGATTTTTGTGCGGCCCATAAATTTTTTTTTTAATTAAGTGAAAAATAGAGATGACATTTTTATCCATGGATGCAGTTATCCGTAGGTACCCACCCCATTGAGGGTAGGTATATAGGCAATAATATATGGGTAAGGGAGCTGGTCTGGGGTTAAGATTAAACCCCACGCGGGTGCGGGGTAAGGGTGGGGGAATCTCCCCCACATCCACACTCGTCCCATTTATATTCACACTTAAAAAAATATATTTATTAATATATATACACATAATTTGTGTTTTAATGTTTTAATGTTATATTTTTTTTCTTTTATGATTTTACTTATAGTTTTCTAGAGATTGAATTGGTTTTTAAGATTTTATTTTTATTTCATTAATTATTTTTTTGAACTTGGGGGGATTCAAATTCTACACCTTTAGGTGTAATCAGGTGTGGTATTGCCGCTAGGCTAGCTATACTTGCAATCACTTTATTTTCAATTACATTTATAATTGTGTTATTAAATTTTATGAAATTTGGAGGTTTTTTAATTTTTTGTTTAATTCTTATTAAGTAAATATGCAATGTATAGGTATAGCACCCCTAGTGGAGATTATCCGTACTCCCATTCACATTAAATAAGATGGATACGGAGGGTAAAAAGAGTGACAAGTATAGAGGTGGGGGAAGCATATCCACTCTCGCCCCGCAACATTACTATCCCTAGTGCAAAACCCATTCGTTTTAATGTAAAATAATAATTGCATAAAACATTTATTTTATTTTGTTCCTATCTGTAGCAAATAACTTTAAAAAAGCTAATTTTCTTTCTATCATTCTTGTTTTTAATTTTTAATAAATTTTCCCTCTATCCTATTAAACGGAGTAGGGCATGGACATAGAATCCCGTGAGCTTCTACAAATTATACTCTGGGTATGTATGACTATTGCAAAGACGCAGAAAATTCCAAAAAGACATTGGCCGGTAGCTATATGCCAATTATGAAATCCAGAAGAATTATATCAAATAGATCAGGAAACTATCAAATAAGATATACTGTGCATATATATATATATATATTTATAATTATTAATTAGTACATAATGTTATTAATTAGTACATAATTAATTATTAATTAATATTATTTTCTTTCTTAACGATTTGTATATTTGTTAATTTCTTAGCCGTCAAAATAAATAATAATTAAGAGCATCAATCTCTGTAACAAATATTGCTTTAGTATTAACACACACATATATATATATATATGTGTATTCATATATATTGTAGATGGCCTAAGAACATCAAAAGTATAAATTTTTTTAACTACAGAAAAAAAGGGTTATAGTGATAGAGGATGATATACACAAATAACCATAGTCAGAAGAGGTCATACGTGATATATGTTATCCTTCTCGAAATAAATTATCTATATACCCTGACTATCACAGTCGTGACGAGTTGAACTCAAGATCCCTAATTGAGAGAGCAAGCCTTACCACCCCGCTTGGTTAACACCAAATTATAAAATCTATTATAAGCTTAGCTTATTAATGCTAGGCTTGAAGAAAAAGAGATATATTTAATTTTCCATTTAATCAAGTTCATAAACAAGAAAATAGCAAGTAGTCGTGGCCTATTATAAATAAATAAAATAAGAAAGAACAAAAAACGAAAGGGACAAAGGCATCGGGAAACAGTGCAAAAGGGGGACCTATGAGCTGTGCATATACCCATCATGGGAATTATTGAGACAGAGATTACCATTATTTTCACCCTCCCAAACATTCATACCCTCTCCATATCCCCATCCTTATAGCATGATTTTTTTTTTCATTTTATCATTATCTCTAATATTAAAATTAACCATTATATATAATTTTCTCTTCATATGATCATCTGTTCTGTATACGATTTGGTCTCTCGCCTTATACTTTTTTTTAATGGAGAGGAAAAACAATATCTTCTTTTCAAATTTATTAAAAAGATTTAAAAAAAATTTCAGAAGTCAACCTCAAACGCAAACTATAAAAAGATTAAAATAATAAAAATAATAAGAAACAACCATTTAGATAAAGCAATTGATGCAACCGAAAACAAGATTTGTGTATACACTTTTTTTTCTAACAAAAATTTATGTGTAATTTTCTTTTTAGAATTAGCAATTATGTCTCGTAGTATATTATTAAGTTCCACTTCTCTACTGACTATACATATACGATAATGACAAATACATATCCCTTGTATTTCAAAGCAAAATCTATTCATTAATTAAAGGATGAGAGAGAATAACTTACACAAATAACAATTAGCACACCCCAACTAAATTTACGTCCATTAATCACTAAATCCTCCACAAAACTCCCTCCTCTAATTTATAATAAATAAAAAAAATTACGAAAACAGTCCAAGATTATCTGCCCAATATAGACATGATTAGACAAAAAAACAAAAATAAATTGCTTCCTCTGGTTTCTATATTAAATACAAAAGCATAATTTTCAAAAAGCAAGAAATTTTATGAAAGCAAAAAAAAAAAAAAAAAAAAGGGAAAAGGGTTGTACAAACGAAAACAGAAAAAAAAAAAAAAAAAAAAAAAAAAAAAAAAAAGAGAAAAAAGGAGGGGGGTCAAAAGATAAAATTAATGAAAACTAGAAGCAAAATTAAGAAAAAAAAAATGTAAAAAGGATATCTCAGAGAAAACCTAATTATTTCTTCAATAAAAATCTAATTTTACTTTGAATTTCGAATTTTGTAAGATTGTTTCTTCGCAAAGTAGTTGTTCAGTTTTTTTTTCCCCTCAATTGGCTGAGCTATGACAATTTCATAAAAATCGATAGTGCAATATTCATGTCTTTCTGAGTCATAGTTTGATTGTTAATCATCAAATCATAATCTGCCTAGACATTTCAAACTTTAGAAGGATTTATATTTTCTAGTGTCTTCTATATTCGCCTAGATTATCTTGTCATATTTGTCTCATGTAGTATCTAGTTGAAAAACTTTAACCACGTTAAAAAAACATATGAGTTTAACTTTTTAGTCCAGTATAAACTGAGTCGTTAATGTTTTATGTTACTTTTCAAGACTGCCAATCTCTTCTATGAGTTAACTAGATCTTTCAGGATTTGTGATTGAAGTAACAACATTGCCAACAACTAAATTTATCATCGAATTTCATGTAGTTTTATCGATATTATCGTGATCTTATTTAGAATTATTACAATTCCTCATCAATTTTCTTAGTTGTCTTGGACTTATCTTGTACATTATTTGAAGTAATTTGAAATTTTTGATCGATTTAAGGCTTATAAGACATCTTTTTTTGGAACAAAATTTTCTTTCTACGTCTGTTCTTTTAGTGGATTGTTCCAATGAACATTTCCCAAAGACTAGCCAATTGATTTGCACTATTAAAAAAATAAAGCTGTATAATTTCTTATATTCAACATGAGTTTCTTTTCCAACTAACTCCAATTGCCTAAGGCCCCACCTAAACTTAAGGCCCCCCAATTAATTTAGGTTTCTATTGTATCTAAAATTTAAAAAACAAGAAGTTCATATTTATCTATTTAAAGAGAAGATAAATATATATATATATATATATATATATATATATATACTAAAACATTACTTCAAGAGTTTTTCAAGTTCTCAACATTCTTTTTAATTAGATAATATCTTACCTATTTATTGTCAATTTATTGATTAGTATTGTTTAAGTTTCACAATAAAAAAATATAGCTATTTTATTCTTGTTATTTTTGTGTTTTTACGCAATTATTTAGTTTTAAACTTAAGTTATTATAATAACTTGAATATAAAGATTTAATGAATAATTTTACACCTCAAAAGGCATGAATAATATATTTTAAACAGGGTTTAATTATCTTTAAAATTCGTTTTAATTTTCAAGAGTAAATTTGAAGAATGTCGCTTTTAAAATTTTTGCCTAAGGTCCCAAATTTTCTTGAGGCAGAACTGATTGCAATACACAGTGGCATAGGCGGGAGGCATGGTGGATCACAATGGCACTGGAGTGGTGGCGACACTGGTAATTTCAAACTATAGTACTTATTTGCCAAACATAAAAAATACAAACAATTGTGGTTCTAGTTATAGTTTAGTAATAATTTCACACCTAATTCTAATATTAAAATATGTAGAATTCGAATCTCCCACCCCAAATTCAAATAGGAATAAAAATTAAAAAAAAAAAAAACAAACAAACAATTCACACAGTATAGATTCTCATTTTTTTTTTTTATCTCATTTTTTTTTTTTTTTTTTTTTCTGAAAATCAAAAATATAAAAAAATTAACTCAAATAAACAAAACCTTAGTCTCTTTATTTATCTATCTCATGTAAAACTAATTTTCTATATCCTTTTTATTTTTCCTTTACTATATATATTCTAGATCATATCCCAATAACACTTATAAAGCAAGACAGACCGCTTGATTTGGATGAATAAATATCAAAATTTCTGTGAACCAAAGCACCAGCCAAACGGTAAGCCAACATGTCATCTTATCATTCTTGTATCTCAATTTTGAAAACCAAAAAATATTTATTTCGATCTTTGTCCTTATTTTTCTTTTTTCCTTTTTTCTGTGGAGTGTAAAATAAAAACACACACAAACATACATATATACATATATATTCATACAGTATCGTACGTCACATGACCCCATATGAATCCATTTTTCAAATTTTCTGTGAAAAATCATCCACATCATATTTGAACTCGTCTTTATAGGATAGATACATACTTTTGTACACATAAATATCTATATATATGTATATATAACTGCGCTAGCTCTTTGTGCATGAATATTATGATTGTATACACAGTACAGAATGATAATGATATAAAATCAAGAAATGGCGAAAAGCAAACCCTGGTGTGTTAACTAAGTATAATAATAAATTTCATAAAACAAAAGGAAAAAAAATTAAAAGATGGCCTGTTAATTTTTCCTCTCTTTTTTATTATCTTAATATATTGTTGTGGAAGGGGGTTATTAAATTAATTAATTAATGGGGTATATATGATGGGATCCAGATTCTCAAACACATGCAGCATCAAAACTGAATGTCCTTTTGTAATCATCTCACCCAAGTGTAGTCCTCGATCCCAAATCTAATCTTACTTTCTCCCAATAATACTTTAACTTATTATATCTAATCAATATACATATATAGATATATACATATATCAAAATATAATTACCCAAGTACATTAAGCAAGCCGATGAAGGAAGTCCAATTAGTTAGTTCAAGATTTTCTGATCATCTCTTTTGTTCCATGCTCATATGGGTCTGATTTTTTTTATTAATATGTACTTGTCTTCTAGTTAGCTTTAATTGCAATTAAACAAAGAATATATATACATATATATATATATATAGAGAGAGAGAGAGAGAGAGAGCTGGGAATGGGGGATATAGTGAGGTGGTGAAAATTATGGTAAGTGGGAATATTAATAAAGATATGTCCCACATCTTTTAGAGGCCCGGCAACCACCAACAAGAGGCCATATTTCTGGTGTCTAACTTCTCCTTTTTATTTCTTAGATTCTTTTTCACCCAGAGACATGATTCAATGATGCTTCCATGCATCACTTCTTCTTCTTTTACAAGATGGCCCCCCTTCATCATATATATATATATATATATGTAAATTTACTAATAATTAAACTTCCTCAAATAAAATATTCGTAATATTCTTTTATATTTATTTATCTTCAAATTTCACTGATCAAACAATATTGCATTCTCTTAATTTAGTTTTTGAATAAAGTTTTAGTGTGATTTTCTTAATTTAGTCAGTAAATTTAATCTTGCTTTCATCATGAGGTTATAACAATATTGAATTAAGAAATATTCAAAGCACCTAAATGTCCTGTTAAGAAAATTCTTTAGTCGTAATCGAAATGACTTTTAAGCTAAATATCGTTGTTTTTCTTACTCGTTTTTTGGTATTCCATTCTAATTAATTAATACAGGTATTTTTGGAAGATTTTGTTCCATATGATCTTCTAAAACCAAACCGTTTCATTAGTGTGTTATAATTTTCTCGTAGTACATGTTATAGAATGTAAATTTAGGAAAAGTTAATGGCCTGATGGACTAGCTTGTAGAGGATTCCTTTTCGATATGTGACAACTTTTTAGCAAAGGAGAGATAGCTAACTTGAATGGGTACTCTAAATTTATTTGACACTTCTTTTATTTAAATAAAACACTAATATATTTTATGGATGATGTTCATGTATTATAATGTGAACTTCCCATCTTATTGGCATGTACGAGCAACTCCTAAACTCCCAACTCACATTATTAAAAGAAAGAAGAAAAAGGTACAAAAAAGAGTTTATATTTTATGATTTCTTGGATTTTAGTTTAGAAAAAGAATTTCCACCACCCAAAAATTCCAATTATTTCAGCATTTGCAATTTTAACTTCAACAGGAGGTAAGCAACATGAATTTAATTTAAAGCGTGAATGAATTAGCAATTTTTTAATCCCGTTTTTAGTTTTCGATCTATATATCTAGGTCAAATTTCATTTCGGTTCATGACCTTTAAAACTTCACTTCACAGAGTAAGTTCCTAATATATAAAGATGTCCCAAATTGGTGTTTATGTCCATCTAACCGTTAGAATCGCAATGGGAAAACGAATGGTCCTTCTTAACAATTGTGTGCTAACAATGATCGATGGTGTCTGGGTAAACTATTTTGGGACAAATAGGGATGTAGGCAGTGAGGCCTGATGGGGTGGGGGATTTGGCCCTCAAATTTTTCTTAATTGCATTTATATATATATATATATATATTTTTTTTAATCCAAAATTAACAAATAACAACTTAAAAAAGTTAAAAACTTCAGTTTATTTCTCCAAAAATAAAAAGCTTGTAATCATTAGCTCCCTCACCGAAACTCTTCACTTCATCACTGGGTTCAAACCTTTTATGCTATAGTGTTTTGTTTCACAAATGATCCAAAAAGTTATGTTCAAACCATTTATCCAAAATCACTAAACAAAATTACAAAATTAACCACTGTTAAACCGTAACTAGTCCTCATGTACCTTTCTTTTATCAAGATATTAATATTAGATTAAAAAAAAACTAATTTCGTACTATTTCATAGATCAAGGACTCGTTCTTACACATTTAAAGCTCAAGCACCAAAATGAGATTTAAGATTCAGTTCAAAAACTAAAAATGAGATGTATCCATAGTTTTTGTGCACTTCCTTAGAGGGGATATTGGTAAGTGGGGCCAACTTTTTGTTTCACAACTCAACTCCCTGACGTCATATGCAAGGCATTTGTCTATGTCAATAATATGTTTATTACAAAAAAACGTAAAAAAAAACAACATATCTTACTCTATATTTGAATATGTAATGTTATTTATAATGTCATATCTACTTTTTACCATCATTTACTTTGGAACTTATAAAAGTAAAGTTTTAATATTTAAATATTTAGAACTAAAAATATTTGATTACATGAAAAAGTGAAGACACTAATCAATAATAATTAAATATTAAATTTGATATTGACTATAATTTGTGATAAATTTATCACAGAAGTAGTAAAATTGATATCAAAGATTCATTGGAGAGCACCTTTTTAATCCAAATGCTAAAATGTACTATTTGTACCATAATCTAACATTGTATTGGAGATATTCTAAGTTGAGATGCAAAGCATTATTAATAATTTTCCTACTTTGCTCTTTTTTCTTTTTTTTTTTAAGCCTTAGCATTTAAGGATTTTCTTTTAAGAAGAAGGGCAAGTTATTTCATCGTAGTCTTCTTGTAGAATGTCATAGTAAATTTAGACATAGTTACTTTTAAAGGGAAAAAAAAAAAATAGACAGAGTTGAACACGTAGAAATGAATGATTCAGGAACGAGGCAATTTTAGGATTTCATCTACATAAATTTTAAAAAAATAAAAAATAACTGAATCATCACCACATTTTTTTCTTTAAAAAAAACAAAAAACATAGTTGATAATAACTTGATAGACTAGCTAGTTTGCAGAGGATTCCTTTTAGACGTGAGACAGCTTTTTGCAAAAGAGAGATGAGTCAGGAGTAATTTAATTGGAATGTACGTACCCTAAAATTTTTTGATACTTCTCTTAATTTTTTTTTTTAAATAAACCAACATTCTTATATATAATGAACGTAATAATATTTTGTTGAATTTGTCTCTTGATTGTCGGATTTGTCTAACAATTATAATATTTTATTTTACATCTTAAAATTATTAATTATTTTACATATATTTTTTTATTTAAAATTTTGTGATATGAACTATTTTAAATTATTAATATAAATAATAAGTATCATAAAAAATATTATATTAAAATTAATTAGATATTACAATAACAAATAAAAAAATTATAAATATTGTTTTGTAGGGGTGCTGATAAGAAAGTACATCTAAAAAATATAAGTAAAAGTGCATGTGTGTGCCTATTTTACTTGGGGCTTTAGAATTAAGTGAATATAGATGAACTGAATAATATGATTTTCCTGATTTAGGAAGGATAAAAACTTGGGAAAACATCCAAATTCACCCGCAAAGAGACACCTGCCAATTTTAAATACTCACTGTAATGCTGATGCACTCAGTTTACCAAAAAGTAAGCATCTTTTGCACAGAGAATTATGATTTCATTGACCGGTATGCCCTTGAGTGTGACTTTACATCCTCAACAGCCACCTTTATAAAAGCTGCTTCTGATTTAACAAAATCCGAGTATCTGGACCTCATCGAGCAAGTGGCATTTTCGTCCATGTGGAAGACCATGAAAAATGGGGAACATATCGACTAGAATTAAACCCATAAAAGAAATTTTTTTAAAATAAAGACATATGAAAATAAGAATGAATTCCTATATTAGTTATTAAATTTATAAGTTTGTGTAGATTTGGATCATTTTTTTTTTAAATAATCATAAATTATTAAAAATGTTACTATGATTATTTTTTTAATTAATTTTTAAATAAAATTTATGTATTAATATCATTTTTTTAAGATATAAAAAAAACAGAAATCAAAGTTTCATCAATTTGAAAACTTATGAGCAAAACGAGTAATTTGTCCCGATAATAATTAGGAAGCAATAGTTTTAGCTTACGTGTATCATTATAAATGTATATATATGTTTGGAGGTTAGGGATATTGGCGTATTAATGCATGCAAATATGCAAAGGCAAAAAAATTTACTGTGCAGGGAAATGAATTATGAGTGTGTTTTTTGTTTCTTTGTGGGGATGTTTTCCCCTTCTGGAGCCCATCGCTGCTTTGTGGGATCAAGTTTATTTCAACCTTACTGATTGGCTCTCTCTCTCTCTGTGTCTCTCTCTCTCTCTGTCGACCTCCTTTTGAACAAGTTTTTTAAGAAGGCTAGACTCTCTCTCGCAAACATGTCACAATTAATACTAGTATTCTCGATGAGGAAGATGAGGGAGAGTTTGGATTATTGGAAAGAAACAAAGAAAAAATAGGAGAAAAGAAAGCAAAGAAAGCTGGTTGAGGGGGGGAAAAACTAAGAAAAAAGCTGAGACAACTTCTCAAAAGACAACAACATATTTATGCAAAAGAAAAAAAGAAGAAAGCAGCTTATTTGAGCAGCCGAGAGAAAAGAAAGAGCCTTTTTTTTTTTTTGCCTCCACTCCTTCTCATCCTCCTCCTTTTGTACTCGTACTCCTACAGAGCTATTAACCTTGACCTTCTTCTTCTACTCATCATCATCATTTCTTTATATCTATCTATACCTCTCTCTCTTTTTCTACCCAATTATCTCTTGGCCTCTCTCTCTCTCTCTCTCTCTCTTTCTTTCTCTCTCTCTCTATTAATTTTTGATCATATATCAAATTAATTAAGACCCATGTTAGCCAATAACTCTCCATCCCCACTTCCTTCCTCGGAGCCCTTTTCTTGCTTAGAAAATGGAACTAACAACAAGAGGAAAAGAAGGCCTGCAGGAACTCCAGGTGTGTGTGTGTATATATGCATAAATATTTTATATTTGTTTGACATTAATTTTCCAAAATTTGTGTGTTTTTCTTTCGTTTTCGAATTAGGTTAAACCTGTGCGTGATGATAATTTGATCCTCGATGGATTGATTAAGATTTTTTTTTTTGGTATGAATATTTGATAATTTAGTATTTATTCATTGATGATTAATTTTTGTTATTGAGATGTGCTCATGATATGAATATGATTTTGACACATATGGATATGTTGGTACAGATCCGGATGCGGAAGTTGTGTCTCTGTCGCCGAAGACGCTGCTGGAATCGGATCGATACGTATGCGAGATCTGCAATCAAGGGTTCCAGAGGGACCAGAATCTGCAGATGCACCGGAGGAGGCACAAGGTGCCGTGGAAGCTGCTGAAGAGGGAGAGCCCGGTGGTGCGTAAGAGGGTTTTCGTGTGCCCCGAGCCGACGTGCCTCCACCACGATCCCTGCCACGCCCTCGGCGACCTCGTCGGAATCAAGAAGCACTTCCGCCGCAAACACAGCAACCACAAGCAGTGGGTCTGCCACAAGTGCTCCAAGGCTTACGCCGTTCAGTCTGATTACAAGGCCCATCTCAAAACTTGTGGCACCCGCGGCCACTCTTGTGATTGTGGCCGTGTTTTCTCCAGGTTCCTATTTCAATTTTTTTTAAAATCTTTTTTATTATCATCATTTTTCAATATCTTACTCTTAAATCAACATCTTATTATATATTGTTTAAATATACAAATACGTCCTATATCCTAGGAACTAAGTAGTTTTCAATTTTTTTTAAAACTTCAATCATGTATGTATTGTGGGTTTTGACTTGAAAAGAGAAAGAAAAAGAAAGAGAAAAGAAATGTGATAAAAAGTTTGCTCACGACTGATGGAACACCTCATATATCCCAAATAGTTTTCTTTTTTTTTTTTTTTTGGCAAACCGTTTTTGCTTATTCTATTTTCTTTTTGGTTAGGGCAGGTGAACACATTTCCCCAAATTCAGTTTTCTTTGGTTGGAGAGATGTTTTCTTGCCAGCCTTCATTATTTCTTTCGGCATCCCAAGACCCAAAATATTAAACAGCAAGTCACTATATATATATGCATATATATACACCATTTCAATATTAATTATTGGATATATTCCTGTAGGTATATATATGATGTGAGATTTGAAATATAATAATATAATATTTGTATACCTTAAAATGATTAGCTTTTCTTTTCAGCTATGATGGAACATTGGTTGATTCCTTTATTCTAAAAATAATCCATTATATAATCCTCCTTTACCAATTGATGATCAATCCCATTATATATATATATTAGTCAACACTAATTGCTTGATCCAAATAGTACCACTTGCTTTTGTATTTGGCTTTTATCTTCATTATTAATTGACCATAATCTATATTGAACCTAGCTAAATCTATACCTATGTTTGACACAATATATATTGACCATGTACTTCTTCATCTATTTTATGCCTCGTATACTGTTTTGTTGATTTTTTTTTTTTCTACTAACAATTTTTACATCCAAATCTATATCTATACATGTAGAGTGGAGAGCTTCATTGAACACCAAGATGCATGCAACATGGGCCGTCTTTGCTCAGATCAATCACAAGTAGCACTTTCGAAGCCGAAGCCGCCACCTCCTGTGGTGGCAGCGGCACCGTGCTTGTCCCGAACGGCTTCGAGCCCGAGCCGGTCAAGCACTGACACCAACAATTTGGTGAACAATCCCACAGACACCACCACCACCACCAATGCCAGCCTAGTAATCATCAGTCCTAAAGCTTCACAAAACCCTCCTCGCTTTCATAATTTAGACCTTCAGCTCTCTACTGCCACTACTACTACCGCTACTACAGTGGAAGAAAATCTGCAGTGTCCTACACAGTTACAACTCTCAATAGGGTCGTCGGATTTCGGCGAAAAGAACTCGCCGAGGGAGAGCAGCACTACTACTAATACTACGAATACCAACAATAATTGCAACGCGGAGAAGGCGTCGGCAGCGAGAGTGATAAAGGAAGAGGCGCGGGAGCAGCTGAAGGCGGCGATGGCTGAGAAGAGTTACGCGGAGGAGGCGAGGCGGCAGGCGAAGCGGCAGATGGAGCTGGCGGAGAAGGAGTTCGCCAACGCAAAGAGGATGCGGCAGCAGGCGCAGACGGAGCTTGACAAGGCGCAGGCCCTTAAGGCCCACGCCGTCAAGCAACTCAACTCCACTCTTCTCCAACTCACTTGCCATTCTTGCAAGCAAAAGTTTCAGTTTTACGCTCGTACTGGTACCGCCGCCGCCGCCGCCGCTTATAACATGATCTCCAATTGTCATCAAATGATAGAAAATGATCATCACGTAATTCTTCGGAGAGATCATGATCATCATCTTCGGATTGTTGGGAAATCTTCTGATTAATTACCCCCACATGAATATGATCATCATCTTGATTTCTCTTTCTCCAATATGATCTCATTAATGTGATTATTAATATCATATGTTGATCATGACCGTCTATCAAATATTTGCTTTCTTCTTTCTTTCGTTCTTTCTTTCTTCTTTTTTGTAATTTTCAAGTTGTATTAATATTTACAATATACGTTTATTTGTCATACTTGTATGATCAGGTAAATTCTTCATTTAGTAGTAGATAGTGCATCATATCGAGTGTTGTATCCTGCCGCTTCACATGTGATGTTTCTTAATATTTATTTGTTCATTAATCATATAATTCTGTGTAAATATCTCAGACGCTCTCTTGATGGTTGTTTCTATGTCTAAGTAATTCTGCGTTTTACAGTTTCTTTCTAGACCTAGCTAAAGTCTCAATATATTTGTACATATATTAGATATGTAGTCGATGATTACATCAACTGCAATTATATCTTTTTTACAGAATTTCTTTAACTATGTCGTTGAATGAGAGTACGGATATATATACGTATACAGTTTGTATATATCGTATACATAGCATAATGTAATAATATAAGAAATATCCCTAGATAGTGTTGGCCATGAAAGTCTTGATGGAGTTGACGTTACTCGTCTGCGGGCATTAAAGAATGACACTGACCACAATTCATAATAATAAAAAAATCTAATTTACATGAATATTATTGTACCTATACATACATACATATATATATATATACCTATAACTATTTGAAAGAGATCAGGAAGAGAGGGAGAGAGAGAGAGCTGGGCGTAGCTGGGTGATGAATATCAGAGAGAGAGAGCAGTGCTGGTCAAAACATAAATGTAAAGAAAAGGATGAAAGAGAAAAGAAAAAAGTAGGAGCATGGTTTTCAGTGCCAACTGTTGTGAGAGAGAATGAGAGAGAGTGAGAGAGAGGCTTAAATGACAGAGACTCACTCGTCGCTCTCAACGTCTCCAAAAAGCCGCACACACAAAAACAAACAAACAGACTCCAATTCATGAACAATCACTTGGACTTGGTCTAGCTAGACATCAGCCTCTTGTACAATACATATACATATATATATATATTCACAGGCACACATATCTTTCTCTCTCTTTGTTTCTCTCTCATCCAGTAGTTCTCATGGCGTGCATAAGAATCAGAGCCATGGCAGTGCGTGCAGAGCAGAGAGCAAAAGATTTCCCCACCCCTCCCTCCCCCCCCCCCCCCCCCCAAACGAAGCGCATCTTTTCCTTATTTGTGCCAGACCATTGAAGGCCTTTTTAGGGGACCACTGGTCACAATTAACCCAAATAACTATGCCTCCAAAAACTGCCTCTCCTCTTATGATCTCGTCTATACACACACACACACACACACACACACACACACACACACACATATATATAATGTCTGCAAACCAAACAAGAGGCCCATCACCTAGCTAGCTCTTCTTCTTCACCCCTTCTCTTGTTTGAGTTGTTTCCTTCACTGTGCTTTGCTTTTTCAGTTCTGACACACCCTTCAATTTTAGTGATCTCTCTTTTTTATTTATGATTTGATTTTTTTTTTTTTCTTTTCGTCCCTATCTTTCAAAGGACCTAATTTTCAACTTCTAAGCGATACACCCAGTAAGAAACAAATACAAAAAGCCAAAGATGGATGATAATTGTACTGTACGAGTAAAGCCAACTTATTAAATGCTGTAATTTGTTTTTCTACCTACTTGTGCTTACAATCTTCATAATCACTAGAGTGTTTATTGTACAACTACTGTCTGTATGTAACTTTTTCCTTCTCTTTTATCGTTTGAAAAGAAATTCATTGGCGAACGGATATCCAGAAGTAGACCAATGGTGGGTTTGGATGTCCTATTGTTTTTGATACTGTATTCAAATGAATTAATGATTGTATTTCAATATGTATTTGGATGTCACAATTTTACACTTTAGTGTATGTCCAATGAAATATACAGTTGGATGTCAACATTAGAATACATTTGAATGCATGTACAAATAAAGGTGTATTTGAAAAAGGTGTGCGTTGAAATAGTTTGTATTCAAATACAAAAGATTAACAGCCAAATAAATATGGAAAAAAATATTACAAGTGAATGAGTGATCCTAACTCCCCATAAAATTAAAGTTATTTATTTTAACTAATAAAAGAAAAATTAGAGATTTTTCAAGGAGATATGATAAGTGCTTTAGGGCTCATTTTGGAAGTTTAGAAAATGATTTTTGTTTTGGATATGAAAATAAAAATGAGAATTTTTTGAGAATGATACTATGATTGTTTACAAAATTATGTTTGCTTGTGTTTTTAGAGAGGTTGGTTTGAATATAAGAAAAGTGAAATTGTATTTGTATATGTTTATAAAAATGCGTTTTAGGTTATAAGCTCTAAGTAATGAAAATAAAAAGGGGAAAATAACCCTAAGTTATTTTCCATTTCTTTAACAAAAATCAAATTGCTTAATATATTTATTTGTGTGTGTATATATATGTGGCATCAACATTTATTATTATTATTATTATTATTATTATTTTGTAATAGATGGAGAGGAAACTAACTCCACTCGTATATTTTGAAACTAAAAAAAAACAAAAAAAAACAAAAAAAAAAAAAACAAAAATACAACAATGTTCTAAAGGATCAATATTCACAAAGCCCGTGTTTATTAGGTAAACTGTAAATCATAAATCTATATTTCATCAAAATTGTATAAGGAAACTTCAAAATTGTTGAGTATGTGTGAACAAAAAGATCTTTTTTTAATTAGATATGGAATTAAAAATAAATTTAAACGGGCTTGAATTACACCTCTTAGTAGGTTAAGTACTTTTTGAAATGAAATTTCAGGATCCCAACAAGTAGTATCAAAGTCAGATTTCAGATGTAGTTATATGTATACGTAAAATAAACTCCGAAGAAAAATTAGCCAAAAGTTGGTAGCCCCCAGAGAGATTGTGATGCCTATAAAACTCGTGGTGAAAAATGGACTTTCAAAATTGAAACTCCATGGTAACGTGATATCTTGACGGAGTTATGATCTTCATGTTTCCCCTCTTTGATGAAGATGGGACTGATGAATCATCGTTTGAGAGGG
Source organism: Ficus hispida (assembly GCA_025413025.1). NCBI lineage: Eukaryota > Viridiplantae > Streptophyta > Magnoliopsida > Rosales > Moraceae > Ficus > Ficus hispida. The sequence goes on along the minus strand of CM046366.1, from coordinate 20,525,341 downwards.
AGGTATCCATGAACAAAAAGTCACACATTGGCTAGACATGAAATTAAATGAGTTTAAAAGGGCTTGAGCTACTTCTACTAAAGTAACCTTTTCGTATGTAACTAGAAGACTCCAACAACAATAAAAGGAGAAAGAATTAAATAGTAATTTTCAAAAAATAATTGAAGTAAATAGTAGGTTTTTAAAATAACTAGAGTAAATAGTAGATTTACTAAGTACAAGATTTATTTATGTCAGATTTACTAGAAAAATGATTTATTAATTGCATCATGTAAATGTGTCATTTACTAAGTAAGGTTTTTATTTATTTGTTTATTTTTTTGAATTGATGATTGAAGGATTTGAACTCTACACTTTATAATTGTGTCAGAATTGCTATTAAGATATACCTGCAATCACAATAAATTTTTTATTTTTCTAATAAATTTACTATTTACTTTAAATAAATAGATCAAGTCCTTCCCCCTCCCCCCCCTCTCTCTCCCCGGCGGTTAAAAAAAAAAAAAGAAAAAGAGAGAGAGAGAGATCGGATTAGTAACTTCATCCAAATGAGAAATAAAAATTTGAGGGTGTTTGGTGAATGAGTTGAGTTAAAATTTTTAAGTTTGAGTTGAGTTGATTTTTTAAAAAGTAAGTATAAACTTTGTTGACTTTTTAAAAAAAGATAAAAATTAAAATAAAAAAATACAGTTTAATTAAAATTAAATTGTGTTACTAAAACCGTCTTTAACCGATCACTAGCTATATCGTCCCAACAAAAAACCATCCTCTAGACTCAAAAGAGGATCACTGTAATATGATCCAGAAACCAAAAAAAAAAAAAAGGATTGGCCATTGTACGAAGCTAATTAATTGCCTTGATTTTAGTTGTACCTACGTACTCATGATCACCACATGTTGTTAATCATTGCTTCCTGCTTATTTGAACGACCAGTACGGTCCACACACGACTTTTTTTTTTAATTATTTTTCTTTTCGGCAATATTTATGTTAAAATATGGACATGATTGTTTCAACTGATGGAGTAAATTTTTAACTAGTCTTTTGTAGATACTAATGTTGCTTTTGTGAGTATTCACGTAAAAAAATTCATAATATTACATATAAAATTGTTTACCCTCATAAATTAAATCATTAAAAAATTAGTCTAATAACAAAAATAATAATACACCTATTGATCAAATAAAAAGATACAAAATATAATTATTACCATAAAATTTTCTTTATTTTATTTGAAAGATATATAAATTGGTTAATTATGATGTCCACGAATATTGATGATTATTATAGATATCCACATTTCAGGAAAAGATGAGAGATCCAGGACTAGATTTTAATAGACTCAACCGTATGTATATGTAATGAATGGAGCCTGCATTTTGGGTAATGAGCTTGTTAAATGTTAATGATAGTATATTGTACTTAATTCGACCGTCCTGATTTAAAATGATTTGGTAAATAAGACCCACTTTTAAAATTCTAAATAAAATCAGAACTATATTCATCAATTTGTAAAAGGATTTCTGAACTTCCTTTATGAAGTTAAAAGTCACAACATTGTCTATTTAATTACAAATTCAAAATAAAATACGCAAGAAAGTTCCTTAGTTATAATATATAGTGCGCACCCCCCACTATTTCTATTAGAAACTTTATTTTTTTTATGTATTTTTTTTAATAAGCAATATTTGTAATAATGTGAAACTATAGTCCCTTTTTTTTTTTTTTTTTTTTTTTTTTTAATGTACGTTACAAACATGTTCATTGCCCAAACTCAAAACCTGAACCACGCCTACTGTCACTCTCCTTTCAGAACTCTAACAGTCTCGCTTTGGTCGCTTGCACTTCTGCAATTGCCTCCCTCAATGGGCGTGGTTCAAAAATCACATTAAAACGGGGCGGCAAGTTCATATCTTTATTACTTGAGCAAGGCGAGAGGCTTGGAAGCAAGGGACTAAGATGACATTCCAAACAATATTTCCTTCTAGCTTTCTCACAGCATGGACAGGCTGCCCTTGCCAATGGTTTTGTTTATGCCTTGCCTGGATTGGGCCCATGCTTTTAAACTCTTTTCTGGCCTATTATCTAGGAGAAGGAGGCAAAATTGAAAATATTTCCATGTATAGGGCAATTGTAAATTGGGAGAAATAAGTAAAAATATCACTCTTCAATTAATAATTAAAGTAATTAAAAGGAAGATTTTAAAATACCTTAAGTAAATAGCAATATATAGAAATTTAATTAGGTAAATAATCTATATTTATTATTGGCCACTTCAAATTTTTGAAAATCTTACAATTTCACTTCTTTTAATTTCGTAAATTAAAAAGCTATCTTGTATTTACTACTACTAAGAATAATAGCATATTTTTACAGAAGCAGAATTTAATAGCATATTAAAATGCTAAAATTGTTATAAAAAAAATGACGATCATTGACACGGGGTCTCTAATGGCTGTCACCGGAGAGTAATATGGTATGTCACCAAAGGTAATCTACTAGAACATTGATTTTTTAATTTCAACAAAGATCGCCCATCTCGACATTCATTGTTAGGTCATGAGTGCCGGTTGTTGAAGAGTAAACTAGTAGATTTTATTAAAGATCTACCGTAATATTTTATCTTCTCAACAAATATGTTTGCTCGTCATTGCCTTCGGTGCCAGATAGTAATCTGGTAGCTTATTACTTTATAAACTACCATATTATTTTTTATATGCTACCAAAATATTTTTTAATTTTCAACAAATCATAGCCAACCATCTTAAACTCCAGCGGTCGAAGAGTAATGTGGAGGATTATTTTTTAAAATCTATTAGATTATTTTCCTTTTTTCAATGAAAATGATCGTATTATCTGATGTTCCGGTACCCAGTTCCAATCATAGAGAAGCAATTTGGTATATTAACAAAAATAATACACTAGCTAGCTCCCTTCTCAAAAAAAAAAAAAAAATGATCGATCATTCTCGACTCTCTTCTCAATGATAGGACTATCATGAAGTTTTTGCAAGAGTTTTTTTCCTGTGGCAAAAATCAATCTAATATTTCAATTTTTGGCATTTTTCTAATGTTACCAATTTTTGGAATAGGTCCATTTGTCTTTCATAATATTCTTCCTTCTTTTTTCGCAGTGAATCCACATCTTCTATCCAATTTTGATATCTTAAATAATGTTTAATCAATTATATTTTAACACATCTTGAATAAAGTTAGATTTTAAAATATAAAAAATTAGTTATGAAGTAATTGAAACTTTTAAAATGACATAGTATAATATTATTAGTTAGACACCATTTGAGACACTAAAAATTGGACATAAAATTTGGATTCTTTAGCGGCAAATCTACGCTTCCTCCCCAAAAAATAGATGTCTAACAATTATATTTTGCTACATCTTGAATAAAGTTATATTTTAAAATATGAAAAATCAATTATGAAGTATTTAAAACTTTTAAAATGATGTGACAAAATATTATTATTTAAATATCATTTGACACATAAAAAATTGGATGGAAGATTTATATCCTTTCGCGGCAGATCTACCACCCCCCTCCCCCCATTTCTCGACCGTTCTCTCCCTCCCTCTGATGTATTCACTCTTCATAGTTTAACGATTTTGTTTTTAATTATCTTTTTAACTCAACCTTCTATAGGGATATGTGTAGACCCTAAGACGGGTCAATCTACGTCCACTTGAGGTCTATAGAATTTTTGTTTAAAAAATCTAAATCAGATGAAGTGATTGGTTTTGCCTACCTCTTTTAATAAATGTGACAATTATTTTGAAAGAAAATGACAACTAAAGATCAAAACGGTAATGTGTTTGTCAACCAAATCCTGTCAATTAATAATATTGACCATCAAGTCCGTCAATCGATTATTAACTGAAATTATCAAATAAGTTTCATTAAATACTAATTAATATGGGTTAATCACAGACTATTTTGTTAATTTAACAAAAGTATTTATTAAAATACTGTTTTAAAAAGTCATTTTCACACACACCCTAATGTACACATATTTATATGAGAAATTTCATAAATCTGGCAGTCGAAAAAGTCCGACAGTTATAAAATTCTATTTAGAAATTGTTATTACTAATTAATTTATATAAAAGTTTTTATTTAAAATCTTGTAATTTGGCATAATTATATTAAAATCAACTAGTCGTTATAATTTCATACTAAAAAAATTACAAATATTGTTTTAATCTGATCATTAATTACTCTATTGACAAAGTGGTGCGAAACAGAATCAGTGAATGGACAAAGGTAATTATCCTTATCTTGACAGATAAGAACTTTCAGCAAATTAATGAAATGATCAACTGAAATCATATTATCAGATCATAAGAATTAATGACAAATTACAAGACACAACAATACTGAAACATAAAATGGAAATTTGTAAAATAACCAAATGGCTGATGAAAAGAAATTAGGTCATTAAAAATTAGGCTATTGGGTGGGGAGAGAAGAGACATTGCCAGTAGAAATTGAGGAATTATTATTATTATTATTATTATTGGTAGAGGAAGAGGAAGACAAGCTCTTGTGGTTATGCATCCACACCTTGAAAACCTGCTTACTCACGCCAATCCCACGGCAGAACCTCCCGATGTCGTCGTCGGAAACCGGAATATGATGGTCCTTATTCCTCTGCAGCCGCCACCCGAGCTTCTCGGCGAAGGCCAGCATCTTCTGCTTCTGATCCGCCGTGAATTTGGTCCTCATCCGCTTGTTGTTGTTGTTATTGTAATTCTTGTGCACCATTTGCTCTGCACTGGAATTCCTCGTGGTAGTGTTATCATGAGTAGTAGTAATTGGCGATGAAATAGTGAAGTATTGGTGCTTTGGTTTGGTGAGCTTGCAGTGGAAGTTGCGGTGGCAGCCGCAGGCAGCGCAGTGGAGATCCGTCGCCGTGTCTCCTCCTCCGCCGCCGCTAAGCGTGAACTCGCCGCAGCCGTCGGTGGCGTAGCTCCCGATACTGGCTGCATGGTTTCTCAGGCACTCTCTGTAGACTACTTGCACTTCATGATCAATATCATTTGTGTTCTCTGTATTATCGTAATTGGCTTCCTCCATTATCATGTCTTTGCCTCTTCATGGGATTATATATATACATATATATATACACACACACACACACATGTATTGACAGGCCGACAGGAACGCTTGAATGACGATAATGAATCTAGAGGCGTTCAATAGTTACAACTAATACTACACAGTCAGCACGACCAGATTAATTTGAAAGCGCAGCTTATTCTTTTTTATATATCCCAATTTTTTATATAAATAAATATTTGAGTACTATCTATTTTAATATTTGTTTTGATTTTTAATTGGACGATATGTTTTTTGGGGTGATAAGTGAGCTTTTACTCACTTATTTATTATCTTAAAATGAGAGAATTTACAAAATCTTCTAGTTTTTAGATTGGTTTAATGTGTTTGTGAGTGTTTCAGATAAACAAGGAAAAAAAATTGGATTTTAGAAGAATTGGGGATGAAAATCAAGTTTTAGCCCGCAGCGGAGGCGTGGGCGCGCCCAACCAGCGCGCCCAGCGCCCGCGCGCCCTGCATCCTTGTGCCCACCAGCGCGCGCCCTGCCTCCTTGTGCCCACCAGCGCGGGCCCACCAGCGCGAACCCATCAGCCTGCGCCCAACCAGCGCGCGCCCTGCATCCTTGTGCCCACCAGCGCGCGCCCTGCCTCCTTGTGCCCAGCCAGAGCGCGCGGCCAAGCACTCTCAGGCGCGTTCTCGCATGCTAAAGTGCGCCTTCCCTCCACTTGTAGCAGCGACGTATAAAAGAGAGTGGAGGGAGAAAGGACGGAGGAAAAAAGGGGAGTGGAGAGAAAGAAAGAGAAAAACCCTAAATTTCAGAAGAAACCCTAAAACTTCAGGAGGATTTTGAGAGGAAGCTGCTGGATGATTTGGGACTGCACTACATTGGAGTTTTAATTTTTCTTCCTCTTTTCTCCTCTTGTTCTTATATCTAGTAGTTGTTTATTTTTCTGGATTTCTCATTATTTTCATATTTATTCAAGCTTGAATTTGTTTGAGTTTACATTGATGTCTAGCTAAACTTTCTGTGCTAGGGGGTATGATGTAGCTTGATGATGATTTTGTTATGATAAATTTAATGCTTGTTGATTGAATCTCATTCTGAATTGTTTGTGTTTCTCTGTGCTTTGTTTTCCTAATTTTATTTACCATTAAATTAGAATTGTTAGATGTCTGAAATTGGGCTCGGGAGAGTTAATTTCATATATTGGGATTTGCGAAACACAACCCATTGTAATATTAAGTTCGGGAGACTAATATGACTTGGGTAATCACTAAAGTAGGTTGCGTAATGAATGCTTAATTGGTTGAGTTAATAGGGATATTAATTTGATTAAATTTTGCATATTATTTTACTCGGCACTCGGGAGAGGGAGTGAAATTAAAATTTGTCACCTACGATTAATGATTTGAATGAATTCGATTAACAAGCTTAGAATTGGATAGGCAAAGTTGAGTCAAGTGAAATCAAAACCCCTAGCCTTACACACCATTGAGTTCCCTTCAATCCACAATTTTGATTACTTTTAGTTTGCTTTATCTTAGTTTAATTTAAATACTTAATTTAGTTGCTTCTTTCAAATCCCTTTAATTTTGATAGCTTAGATAAAATTGAGTCATTTTAATTGTAGTACTTAGTTAGTTTTTTTAATTTCAATCTCTGTGGGACGATATTCGACTTTGTCACTTTATTACTTGTAGCGATTCGTTCACTTGCGAGCACACACGAAGAAAAACATGCATGGGGGAAAAAAAATTACGCTAGAGTACCCTGTCTTTTATCCAATTAGTGGATTGGAAATAAACTCACGGTTTAGATAATTGTAAATTGGTACCTTCCTAGTACCCCCATACTTGAATTGAAAAAAGCCCTCCTCGTACCTTCTACTACAATTTACAATCCAAGTGGATTTGATCATCTAAACATTAAGATACTGATCTTCTCATTTTAGCTTATAATCAATAAATTAAATTCTGAGGTTTTTATTTTACTTTATAAAAGACCATATTTACCCTTGACAAACATGAAAAGAACTTGTTTAAATTTTCGAAATTACAAAGAAATCTTAGCTTGTTTTTGAAACATAGATTTGAAATTTGAAATTTTAAAAGTTGCTTTCAAAAAAGTTTCAGTCAAATTAAGAATCGTTTTATATGAATGTCTGGGGGAGAGAGAGAGAAATAAATGTGACGTGGATTATAATGAAAAAAAAAAAAGAAAAGAAGTTGAATCAAAATCTGCTTTTTGAAAAAAACAAAAAACAAAAAACAAAAAACTTTTCAAACTTACACAAGCTCGATGTCTTACTTTTAGATCTGTTTATTTTCATTGTATTTGTTCTTTTAGTTATTTATTATTCGATGAGAAAATAGGAAGTCAGATAACAAAATACTCTAGATATTGTAAATTACAGAAAGTGAATATAAGGGTTTCATAACTATGTAGTTAAGAGGCCGTTTGGTGGGAGTTTTCCAAAAGGATTTTTTTTCCTTCAAAATGTAAACCAACTTTACTATTTACTTTTCTAAATTTCTCTTTCTCATTTTCAAAAAACTCAATTTTTTAAAATTCATAATTTTATTATTTCAAATCGAAATTAGGTGATTTTTCGTTTTTAAATTACATAGAATTTCAAGAGATATAAAACAAGATCCATATTATTTTTTATTTCGAAAACATTGTAAATTTTTATAATTTTTCAGTCAAAACATTTCATTTTCATCGATTGTATATTTTCATAATTCTATTCAAACTCCAACTCAAATTATCTCCAAAACGAGTGCTAAGTGTGCTTGGAAGGAGCGTAATACTAGAATGAGTGATCTCCGACGAAGTCCTTATGTTGCGGTCCTCTTGCCTTTGCTTTATCCAAAAAAAAAAAAAAAACAACAAAATCAAAACAAAACAAAATGAAGGGATTAGAGACAATGGCACACTCGTAAGAAAGTGTAAAGTGGAGGGTCCAAAAGACAATAAAGTTAATTTAACCAAGACACAGCGTCATTTATTTTCGACGTGTCTGTCTTGGTATAATTGGTTGGCCAGGATGGAATTGGTGCACCGAACTGACACCTTTCTTGTAATTTGAAGAGAAATAAAGGGCTATATTGTCCTTTCAAAATTTAATAAAGCTTACAAGTGCCCGTGAAGCGGCATGGGTTTTGTGCAATAATTTACGTTGGAAAATGTGGAAAAAGCCGAAGTCGTTGGGAATGTAATTACTACCAGCAATAAATCCATTCGGCCCAAAAAAAAAAATTAAAAAACCAGACAGACAGACAGACAAACAAATACATTTGCCAATAAATTCTACATCATCTCAAGAGGATCACTAATGTAATATTAAATTATTATATCAATAATAAATTTTGACATTAAAAAAAAATTCTCTAATAAAATATTATGTTTAATGTCAAATTTATAATATGATAAGTTTTAGGATAAATTCACCACAAGATATAACAAATAATAAATTTAATATTTGATTAATATTGATTATTTTCTTGTGATAATTACAACATTTCATTTTTAATTTATTTAAATACTAGAAACTCACTTTTACAAGTTCTAAAGTATTAAAATATTTTTAACATGCCTTTAAGTTGATCAAGAAGAGGGGAAATGATGTTCGGATTAGTACATCCACCTTGTATTGTTAGTATGGAGTATGGTTTATTTGTCAGTGATCGAACAGTTTTTCCAAACATCACAATATTCATTCCACTAGTGCCATCCTTAATTCCATCCTTAATTCGAGCATTGATTTTGTACATGTTATAAATATAAAAAACTTATTTTTTTTTTACTATTTAAACGTATTTTCTTTATTTTTTTGTAGACTGACACAGTTGTTAAATCTGCATGAGTATCGCTCCACCATGAGGTTCCCGATTGTTTGACACGTTTGTAGTACCGTCCAAGAGATGCTTTTATTGATGCAACAATTATTAAAACTTTTGACGATAATGAATCATCAATGTTATTGCCTGCACCATTAACTAAATCCTCCGAACATATCCCACGACCACTAGCATCGTTGGATCCAGAAACACCACAATCAGAAAACAAACAAAAAAAACTGCAAAAAAACAACTTCATTTGACCTAACCCATAACAGAAGAAATTGAATTAACGTATGTTACTATTCATAATTTCTTGAATTTTTATTTCCTTTACTCAATATATATATATATAGATAAATAAAAAATTATTATATAAATAAATTTATTATTATTTCAGCCCTTAGCACCAACATTCTGTACCAGAAATACAGACATTTTCAGCTTATTCATCCAGAAAATGAAAGGAAACAAGATATGATAATCTACTATATATAATCACATATTATGTAATCATACTTACTTCAATTTCATTTATACGTATAAAATAACTAATTTTTTTCCCCACCATAATAAATCAGAAGAAAACCTGAAGAAAATTAAACATTGTTGATGATATCACAGCGAGACATATATCTATATATGTTTGTTTGTAAATATAACTCCGACACTTTTATATAAACATGAATGTATGTATTTTAATATTATAATAGTAAATACTAAAAAAAACTTACTTAGTATAATTATAATCTATATCTTAATCAACTGCTTTTATTATATAATAATCAAATTTTTTATTTTTGTTTTTTCTTCCTTCCCCATGCGTTGTTATTAAACCCATCTGATCTAAATTCATGATTCTAACAAACTTTGAGTTAAGTTGCACATATAGTTAAAATATTCTCAGATTTTTAAGTGCAGTTTCCTGCAACATATATATATATATATATATATATATATATATATATATTTCTTACCATTAGAGTATCAAATCTTACTAGCATCAGCTTCTGTAAACGTAGATCAATTAGGAATGTCAAACACTATGTAAAACTCTTAGATTCACATGGATAAGTTTTATCAGTAGACACACGAGAACTTTCATTTGTATGGAGTACGGAGCTGATTGCTCATATATGATTAAAGTGGTACAAGAAAAAATAGACTGTATGACATAAAAAGTTCAGGAAAATATGATGTGGTTGTCCATAAAACCTGAAAATTATTAATTTCAGGGTTTGAATAATGGTTTTAAATAAATAATAATCTAGAGGTATTATTTGTTTAAAATGAGAAACTTGGTAATAGGATTATTGAGTTCGAATCCGACTAGAAAAAACCCGACCTGTTTGGCTAATTAACTTAGAGCAGTCTCATAAAATATTCTAAGCTATGTATTGGTCCTAGATTAGTTGTTACTAATCCTAAAAAATGGGTATTGAAATATATTTAAAAAAAAAAAAAAAGGCGTAAAAGTATTATGGTTATAAAGTGCACGTCTACTACATAAACAAGTACGATTGTCAAAGGTTGAAAGTTCAATGGGGCAGTTATGATGAGTTGAGACACGGATGTTATTACTAGATTAAGCTATATATGCTAGATGAGACACAATCAGACATATATGATGAGTTGCCTTTTGTCTAGCTAATTCATAACAAATACCAATAAAACTAATTAAAAAATGACTTCCATCAATATCACACTTATGACTCTTCAAATTCGTTGGGGTGAATACATTTAAAAGTGTGTGTTTTTTTCCTAGAACTTTGTTAAAAATTATGTTGTACTTGGTTCGAACTTCGAATATCTAGAAACAAGCCCATATTGTTCGGCCCTTTGAGATCTCACTTATGTCAAAAAGAGAAAATTGTGAAAACAGTCTTTTCATTAAATATGTTTATGTTTTTTATCATCTATTAATGTGCATTTGGATTTTTAATAATTTATACTTATTTAATTGAAGGTTGAAAAAACTCAAATTAAAATAATTAGGGTAATAATCCAGAGACAAGCTTTTTGAGAGGCAAGCCTACTAATCACCCTCAACAAGGAAGAGTCATTCACGAATTTGTATTGTAATAAATGGTGGGAATGATATGGTCTTGGGGAATCTCAAGGGGATAGCACAAATCAAATTCAATCAATATTGCTTTCCCCACTTATGTATCAATATTCCGCATTATGCTTAACCAATTAATTGCCCAGTAATGAGTTGGCAGATGACGGGGAAAAATTTTGGTAGATAAATATATATGCATAATATATATAAATATATATATATATATAATTGGTAATAGCTGATACGCTTAGCTTTAGTATCATGTCGTTAACTCATGATGACACTCCACCCAATATTGACAACATTTCAGCCAGGATTTACAGAAAGTATAATCAAAATACAAATATGTTTTACAAAACCAATTACTAGAATTACTACAATGTTCTGTACGTTGGATTTTGTTTATATATAAATTTATGTTATGTTTGGTGAGTCAGTTTGGACTCAATTTTTTGAGTCCAAACTGAACTCAAGCCAGTTGGTGAAACCGTTTGATCTCAATTATGTGTTGAACCGTTGCACAGTATACCAAACTTGGTTTACTATGCGACCAACCCATGCTTTATGTCTCACATTGATTTATGAGCATTGTGCACCCATCGCCTTCTTTTCCCTCCGTCCTCGCCCATCAATTGCTTCACTATTACTTGGTTTCCTGTCCTCCTAACTCTTTCCCATCTGCAGTTCCTTCGATAAATGTGCTCTTTCCTCTTTCCCATGTACTGCTTGGGTCGTTGATCCTCTATCTTCATCCAGCCTTTGTGTTATGGGATTTCGAATCGAATATATTCGATTCCCTATGAGTACCGGCTCCAATAGTATTTTCCTGAGAATCTGTCACATATATAAGAGCCATTCTTGAACCCTAATCGCCTCCATCTCTTCCCTTAGGTGGATTCCGGGTTTATGAATATTGTCTAGCCCGAGAATCTGTCGCGTATCTAAATCTCAAACTCCCTAATTTCGTTTCTATTTTCTACATTGGGCTTCTATTCGAAACCGGCCGAGGAACTTACGATACCACCGGGTCTGTTCAACAAACTCTTAGCTTAGGTACCGCCAGTGGCAAATGTGGCACCAACTGGGGTCCGAGAAGCAAACTCGAACAAATGGGCTCATTACCAACTATTTCCGAGTTCGGAAATCATCTCCTCAAGCAGTTGCTTCCTACCCTGATCTACCGTCATCCACTGTATACTCATCCTTCGGCTCGAACTCGGTAACTCTTGTATAACTTCTTCACATATTAGAAAGTGGATTCATTCTCATATGTTTTGAGTGTACGGTTATTCGGATTTGTCTGGATTTTGTATTAAATTTGTTTCGATGCTGAAACTGAATTTGTGTTGATTTTTTGTTGATTTTGGATGATGAAATCGAATTTGTGTGGTGTTTATTTTAAGTATGGATGTTGAAACCTGATTTCTGTGTTGATTTTGGATGATGAAACCGGATTGTTTTGATCGTTTGCAGCCTCAAACATGTCTTGGCTTTTGTTTTTGGTTATTTTAGCATTGTTAAACTAGTTCGGGTCATTTTTGGTTGATTTGTAGCCTAAATCAAGTATTGGCTTCTGTTTTGGGTTATTTTTCTATGTTGAAACCGGTTTTGGGTAATTTTTGGGACATTTGTAGTCAAAATCAGGTCTTGGCTTCTATGTTTGGTTATTTTTTTGTGTTGAAACCAGTTTTGGATCATTTTTGGGTCATTTGCAGCATAAATCAGGTATTGGCTTTTGTTTTTGGTTATTTTACATGGTGAAACCGGTTTTGGGTCATTTTTAGGTGATTTGCAGCCTATATCTGGTCTTGGCTTCTGTGTTTGCATATTTTTCAATGTTGAAACCAGTTTTGGGTCATTTTTGGGTCATTTGCAGCCTAAATCAGGTATTGACTTCTGTTTTCGGTTATTTTATATGGTGAAACTGGTTTTGGGTCATTTTTGGGTGATTTACAGCCTATATCAGGTCTTGGTTTCTGTGTTTGGTTATTTTTCTGTGTTAAAACAAGTGTTGGGTTAATTTTCTATCATTTGCAGCCTACATCAGGTATTGGCTTCTGTTTTTGGTCATTTTTCTAGGTTGAAACCAGTTTGGGTCATTTTTTAGTGATTTGCAGCCTATATTAGGTCTTGGCTTCTGTGTTTGGTTATTTTTCTGTGTTGAAACTAGTTTTGGGTCAAATTTGGGTCATTTGCAGCCTACATCAGGTATTGGCTTATCTTTTAGGTTATTTTATATGGTGAAACCAGGTTTGGATCAACTTTTGGGTGATTTGTAGCCTATATCAGGTCTTGGCTTCTGTGTTTGGTTATTTTTCTATGTTGAAATCGGTTTTGGGTCATTTTTCTGTCATTTGCAGCCTATATTAGGTATTGGCTTCTATTTTTGGTCATTTTTCTGTGTTGAAACCGGTTTTAGGTCATTTTTGGTTGTTTGTAGCCTACATCAGGTATTGGCTTCTGTTTTTGGTCATTTTTCTGTGTTGAAACCGGTCTTGGGTCATTTTTGGGTGATTTACAGCCTATATCAGGTCTTGGCTTCTGTATTTGGTTATATTTCTGTGTTGAATCCAATTTTGGGTCAAATTTGGGACATATGTAGCCTACATCAGGTATTGGCTTCTCTTTTGGGTTATTGTATATGGTGAAACCAGGTTTGGGTCAATTTTTTGGTGATTTGCAACCTATATCAGGTCTTGGCTTCTGTGTTTGGTTATTTTTCTGTGTTGAAACCGGTTTTGGGTCATTTTTCTATCATTTATAGCCTATATCAGGTCTTGGCTTCTGTTTTTGGTCATTTTTCTATGTTAAAACCGGTTTTTGGTCATTTTTGGTTATTTGCAGCCTATATCAGGCATTGGAACCGGTTTTTGGTCATTTTTCTGCGTTGAAACCGGTTTTGGGTCATTTTTGGGTGATTTACAGCCTATATCAGGTCTTGGCTTCTGTGTTTGGTTATATTTCTGTGTTGAAATCAGTTTTGGGTCATTTTTAGGTCATTTATAGCCTAAATCAGGTCTTGGCTTCTCTTTTGGGTTATTTTATATGGTGAAACCAGTTTGGGTTATTTTTCTCTAATTTACAGCCTCAAACAGGTCTCAGCATTTGTTTTCAGGTTTCAGACTGTTTTTTAAAGATTATGTTGGTGCTTATGTGTACTTTTCCCATCCGTTTGGCTATGTGTTAAAAGTCCATTATCATAGATGTAATTTTATCTAATTGGTGGGTCAGGAATCCGATATATATTGTCAGCTACCGGCATGTAAGCCCTTGTTTGTTGTTAAGGGGTTTAATTGTAGGTTATGTTTGCCATGAACTTGTTTAACCCCGAACCCATAGTTTATATGCCATGGTAGCTGCATTTGTATCGGATCATTGACATGCTTCAGATAAAATATATCAATCAATTTATACTGAGCCAACTTCTCCTCCTTATCGTATAAATTTAAAGTATCTTTTTCTATTTTGGTTTTCGCTTTATTAAAGAAATACCTTGCAAAGCATCGGGTGAGACGTACATTTGGGATAACGCGAAGGAAAAAAATTCCTTGAAAAAATGGATGAGTTTTTGTCTTATAGTGGCGGTAAACATTCCTCTATACAAATTCTTGATCAATGGGCCATTCAGTTTAATTCAGAATATGGTGGAGTACCTGCTTATGGAGTCACATTATATTAAAAAAAAAAAAAAAAAAGAGGATGAAGAAAATTTATAGGGGATGGAAGGCGTTGCAAGTCCACACCGGCCTTAGATATGATCTGTCGATCGATAAAGTGATTTACTCTGATGATGCATGGCAGAGTTTTATCCAAGTAATTGCATTGTCTAATATTAGCCCTGCTAATTTAATTGTTTAACCATGTGACTAGTTGTAATAACCCGAAATTTTGATGAACTTTTGATTTCTTTAGATATAAGGAAAACCTAAGTCTGAATCATGTATGGATGTCAATATGAAGCTCATGATCTGATTTGATTATCAGAGTATGTGCGAGTTTTTATAATATATAAGACTCAATAATAGTTTACTTAGTCAAGTATGAGGCCTTTTGTTGAAAGAGGCAGAATAAGGATTTATGATTTTACACCAGTCAATGTTTGACCAGGATGATTTAAGATATGATTAAGACGGTACTGCAGTATAGTAAGTAGTGTGAAAATTATACTATGATAAACCGTCATTACGGATAAGGAAGTAAGAATAAGGTATGGGATTTCTTTAGAAAAATCGGGTATAATATTTAGAGCAACAAAGACTTAGTAGCTTCAAGTCGTAAGAAAAACCTACACGCAGTCCAGTTAAGTGCAGATGAATTCTGTATTGCAATTTAGTATTACAGTACTGTTAATAGCTGAAAACAGTATTTGTGACATCTGTATTAGTAAGAAAATGGACTGCATATTAAGAGGAAAGGCCAAACATGGCCTTACTTGGAGGCCAAGTAATCTTGGAAATATATGTGAATTTTGAGATTTTTGGAAATCGGAAAGAAAGGTGTGGAAGATTTTCATTGAATAATTTAGTGGATAACTTTGAAGAGATTTTTGGCCCCAAAATCAGCCACATGGTCGGCCACCTCATGGGGGTCTTTAAGCAAATATTTTGCTTTGAAACCCTAATATACAATTTTAAGAATAAAAATAATTGGTAAAAAATCAAGAATTTTCACCTATAAAATAGGTGATGTGGGTTAAGTTTGGACCATTTAGTTGAGCCTTAAAGTTTTTAGTTCTCTCTCAACTTCCCTCTAAGTAACTAAAAAAAAAAGGGAGAGAAGGAGTGTAACGTCCCGATTTTTTAAACTGTTAACTAACTTACTTATTGTTATGTAATTTAATCTTAACACTTATTTATATTTGGTTCTAAAAAAATGCATAAATTTTTTTTAAAATCATATTCGTACTACAAAAGTTGGAATTACTAAAATTTTTAACTGAGAAAATTGAAAACATCTAGCTAATAATTATCCTATTCGAATTCGTATTTAGATAATATTTTAAAAAACTATAATTTCATGTAAATTAAAAACAAAGAGTCTAAAGTCTTTTTCTTGTAAAATACTCACACTAGTTTAGTAGTACAAAAACATTACAACATAGTTATAAATATAGTCGATACAAAATAATGTAAGAAATTGAAATGTAGAAATTTAATTCATGGTGGCATCTGTAACGCCTCGACCTATGTAGGGTCGTTACCATACTTACATCTTGGTTTTAATAATTTAAACTTACTTGAAAATTAGAGAAATAAAATGTTTTTAAACATATAGAAATAGACTAGTCCATATAAGTAAACTTTCCGAGCATACACATTGAAATAAAAAGACATACATACTCCTTATATTTAACTAAAGTCTTCAAAACCTCATATATACAGTATAACACAACTTATTCTAATATATATATATATATATATATATATTATTGGTTCAAAAGAGATTGGGGAAGAACTTGCGCAGTTGTATCCCACACCACCATTCACTTGTCACATTGTCCACATGGCCCACCAATTAAGCTGCAGGCTTTTTACCTACAGTATGAAATATAATGATGAGCTTACATTCAGCAAGTACAAACTTAATCTCACAAAAGATGTCAAGCTTCATGTAACTTATGCATGAACCGTTTATGATCAATTATGAATCTCTTATGCTCCATTATGGTCTTATTATGAATTTATTATCTTGCTTAACATGTGGGCCCTTTGTATACGTATCAAATGTACGCAATCCACAGAAAAGTTAGGGTTTGCAAGGTCCTTAACAATTATGGGAATCATGTAAGCCTTTATGATCTTGCAGAAGATCTTAGTATCTTGAAACATGTATAATCCTCCACGATCTGGCGGGAGGTTAGTACGATACTTTACTTGTCTTGGTTTAGTCTTAGTCTTGTTACTTTTCCAAAACTAAGATTCTTTACTTGTAATTTTATTAGTCATAATGCATGTGATGCATAGATATAGTATGACATAAAGATCACTAACATAGAATGACTTGTGTCATATTAATAAAGCATGACTTTATCATAAAACATGGCATTATCTTAAAACATGACATGTATATAAACATCGCATCCTCATAAAACATGGCACATCATGGTATACATATAAACAAGTCATGCTTGAAAATAGTTTACTATTTTTCATACTGTAGGCGAGATTTATACTTACAGGTTATTCTATGTGCTGAGTTTGTTGTTCCAACGAGTCCCAACAACAGAATACCCTCATGTTACCAAGTAGGGTGTAAGATAAGGATCGTCCTATCTTACTGTAAATCATAACATTCAATGTTGGCGTCTTAACCAACAATCACCAGTAACCCTAGTTATATGTCCCTCACACACCACAATGTTATTTTATTTGGTTACTAAATGTAACCCTAGGGTACAAGACCCAATCCATATTTAGGTCAAAACCCTATTAGGTTACTGAGGCCCAATTTTTAAAGTCATACCCTATTAGGTTACTATTAATAACCATGTGTTTTAGGCCCAGCCCAGTAACTTAGGTATCCTACCTGGCTACCGTTGGTCATTATTCTGTTACTTTGTTTTCAAGATAGCTTTGGCCCATTTATATATATTTTTCTATTTTCTAAACAAAACCTAGTATTTGTTGTCCAAATTTTTCCTTGTATAAAAATCCTTTGTAAACTATTAATCTTTTTTTTTTTTTTAAGTAAGGGTAATAAAACTGTCAAGTTTAATTATCCTTGAAATAGTTTCATAATGCCCTTTATTAGTGCATGTGTAGGAATTACCTATTCCTGTACTGCTTTTGAAAATCCTGTGCAGGAATTTCCTATTTCCTGCATAGTTTTTAGAATCCAGTTTTAGCTTAACATCTGTTTTGAATTTGGAAAAGTTTTTTTCACGAAAGTTTTAGATCTTGAAAAACCTATAACTTTCGTTCGTTACTCAAAACTGTTGGAAAAAACGGATCCGATATCAGAGTTACGGCGCAGCGGAAGTTTTAAAATTTTTATGCCGTTTCGAAAAGAATCTCATGATGCATATAATAATAAATTAAATTCATGATCAAGCGTACCTTATTTCTCGGATTCCGGAATCACTAGAGCGATTGACCAACGTGTCTTCTCTATTATTCTCGAGTTCCACATCTCAGAGTGTGTGTGGGTACACGTTCTATGAATTCAAGTGACCGGTAATGCTTTCTGAAGTCTAGATCCCTCCTTCTCAATTCCGATGTTCCTCGTTGAGAATATGATCCAACTTCTATCTCCAAAACTACAAAACAGGAATCGGTTAACCTCCTATGAAAATTATCACTTGGTTTAACCTTCCTCACAGTTTTGATTCAATGGAATTTTCTCTCTTTTATTTCTCACAAGATAGCCGAATTTTATGAAGTAAAAGAAACCCAAATTATTTTTTCTTCTCTCCCAAAAAATGTTTTTCTCCTAGAGAAATACCAAAAATTAGTTTCTCAAGAATTCCTAGCTTTTATATAGAAGTCTAATCCTTTTCAAAATTTAATTCCTTCTTGAAAAATAATTAATAATTATTTTTCCGGATAAATTTTGAACCAAAAGATCATACAACTTTAGGGCTAGATTCATTGAATCTAAAAACATTTTTCCAAAGAGAGAATCTCCTCTAAAAAATTCGGCCACTTAAGGATATATCTAGATTGGTGGTTCAAATTTTAAATCAAGAATCTAGACTAGTGAAAAGATTCTAGTCCTATCTAGATTCAAATTTCTTTTAAACTTTTTTGAATTTAAATAAGATTCACTCATTTGAATAAATATTTTCCACAAACATCAACCATATTAATTAATTTAAATCAATGGAATATTTCAAATTTCTTTCCTCACAAAAACCGTGCACCTCTTTTAATTAGGAAAGAAAAATTCATGAAATAATCTCCATTAATTAAATCAATTAATAATTTAATGTTAGGAATATATTTGAACAATTTTGAAACAAAATTTTCTTCCCTCCACCTATCTAAAAACCGTGTACCCTTTTTAGATTAGGAGAAAAAAAATTTTGTTTTCCAAAATTAAATAATTCAAACACAATCTTATTTTCAAAATTCAAATTAACCAATCACATGTTGACAAATCATGTTATTTGTCTACACTAATCCTACATGTCCAATCCTTTTTCGGATTGTAGTTAGAGAGTACATGTCTTAATAGACATTACAAAATTTCATTTAAATTTACCGGTCTCATTAGGAACAAATCCCGAGACGCTATTTGGAACTATATGAGCTAATAGAGGGACCCGATAGAAATATGTAAAGAGGCTCCTATAATTGTGAAAAATTAATCCCAGATTAATTATTCATCAATTATCAACTTCAAAACTATTCCACTAAAAGTTTGAAGCTGAACTCCTGTTTACATACCGTATTACGAAAGCTCTCTCACGCAGTGCTTCTTCCATGATTTATTCATCGCTTGCTTAATCCCCATATGTTATCCATGATTGAATTAAGGACTTTTTCCGTTTTACCTTTTCAATCATTTTAACTTAAAGTTCCATTATTCTCCATTGAAAGAATCACCATATAATTGGTAAACCATCAGAGAACACAAAGTAAACCGATGGCCAAGATCTTGTTATACTATCTTTCAATCCCCGAATAATGCCTTTAAGTAGATAACATATACTATCGTTAAGATAGCTATGGATTCCATATCTATGAATCTTGATTTCTCTATCCATAAGTCATGCACCCAAAACACAAGTATATTAACCATAAATTAACAGTGTCTCACCTGTAGTGCATTAAAGTACATAAGTTATGGATACGAACTCAAGTAATCATTTTAGGATTAAGATTAATACAGGATGATAATCAAAGCGTCATTGATTCTTATAAACGGAATTATTAAACCGAATCAATTAACACTTTAGGTCCAGTCCAATGTCATACCTCAATACTGGTATACATTAAAGTTTCCACTCGGAACCTATCCGATGGTCAAGATAAACCATCCCTCCAAGGAAGTAGACAACCTGTACAATCTTATCATGAATAAGATCCTCAAATCTTATTCTATCGATTGCGGACTATTTATTTTGACTGTTATCAAATTACCATGTCTTCTATGTATACCCCGTATACATATGGTAATCCGATATATTACCAACAGTCAAGGAGTATTTTATGTTTGCTCAACCATACAATCAACAAATGAAAGTAAATAGGACACAACTTATTAAACATGAATAATCTCCTCTTATTAATATCAAAATGTCATATTTATAGAAAATCCCTAACATTGATTTTCTATCCTTAGGGCACATTTAGATCCCAACAAAAACCCAGTTTTGCCTTTAACTTACTCTTTTTCCTTGTTGAACCTGTCTGGCCGTGCACAGGGTCTGGGCATGACTAGGTTCGGATTTTGATAAAAACAGAGGCCTTTGGGATCTTATTTGGGATCTTATTTTTAAAAACCGTCCACTTTACCCCTTAGGATTTTTTATTTTCTACAACTTTGTAGTTTTTACTTTTTTCAAATTCGGCATCTAAAGGCCTCAAAATTCCATCTCCAGAAAACTGCCCAGTTTTACCTGAAAATTGACAGTTTCACATTTTGTTGAATTTTACATAAAATTACGCACACTCTACCTCAAACGGTTGCAACAGTGAGTCTACGACAAGCATGCAGCATTTAACATATGGTTTCCCATCGTCATTCATTGATCTCTTCATTCTTACAAACCCAAATGGTATCTCATACCAATTTAGGGTTTTGGGGTTAATTCTAACCCTCTATTCATCATACATCAACATCATCTTTCTCATTCATGTCATACATCTTCTTGAGTGTGTGGGGACATATAACAAACACATGATAGGCATGCAACCATTCCACATTCTTTCTAAAGTATAACATTACATGCATGTTTAAACTTATAGATCAAGACCATCTAAACCTAAATTAAGCATATACTAAGCATAATAAATTATTGCAAGAAAAAATAGAAAGGGTGAGCTTATGCTCTTACAAACCCATGCTTAAAATACATTTAGATCTATAATCAAAACTTAATCTACACACAAGGAGGCTTAGGGGATTAAGAGGATTACCTCTAAGTCTTGAGTGGTGGATCTACTCCTTGGATTGGAAAATTTTCTTCCTCACCTAACCTACACACAACGGGCCAAAAATTTTTTTTTTTCTTTCTCTTTGGCTTTAGCTCCTAGGGTGAGAGGGAGAGAGTTGAGTTGGAAATGAGCCAGAGTTTTGGGGTGAAACTAAATAAAAATGTCCAACTCCCTCTCCACCATCACCTATTTATAGGTAAAAATTAATTTCTTTTTAGAATTATTTTTATTCCTAAAATTGCATATATAACCCCAAAAGCAAAATATTTGCTAAAGGGACCCTTGAGGTGGCCGACCATTATATATAGGTCCTTGGAAGCCAAGTAATCTTTTCATGATCATCCATTTAATTATCCAATTAAAAACTACTACCAATTTCTTCTAATTTTTAAAAAATCCCAAAATTCACATATTTATCCTAGATGAGGTGTCCATTCCCAAAATATGCAGTCCATTCTCAAATTAATACATATATTACAAATACTGTTTTCAACTAATAACATTACTGTTATACTGGACTACAATCTAGAATTCATCTGCGTATTATTTGTAACACCCCAACCTACGTAGGGCAGTTACCATACATACTTGGACTTATAACACTGCTTAAACTTACTTGGAAAATCGAGAATAAATTTTTTTTTTCAAACTTACATATAAAATAGAGTTACTCATATGGAAACTTATCATGCATACATACTAAGATAAAAACATACATACTTCTTACAAAATTGTTCGAGTCTTTAAATCCTCATAATTTTTATACAACATAACTGTCTTTAAAATATATATAAACTTAAACTTATCATAACTTCGCGGAAGATTTTGCGTAGTGGTATCCCACACCGCCCTTCACCCGCCGCATCATCCACCTGGCCCACCAATTAAGTGCAGGCTTCTTACCTACAGTATGAAATATACTGATGAGCTTTCGCTCAGCAAGTACAAACATAATCTCACAAAATATAACAAATGTCGTGCAACTCATGCATGAATTAATTATGAGTCTTTTATAACCAATTATTGACTTGAACTTATTATCTTGTTTAACATGTGGGCCCCTAGTGTACGTACCAAAAGCGCGCAAGCCTCAGAACGTCAGGGTTTGCAAGGCCCTTAACCATTCTGGAAAACATGAACATGACCTTCACGCATCAACGGAAGGTTGATAATTATAACTTGAAATATACATGATCCTCCTGCATCAACAGGAGGTTGGTACGACACCTTACTTGTCTTGGTTTAGTCTTAGTCTTGTTATATTTCCAAGACTAAGAATCCTTACATGTGATCTTAATAATCATGATGCACATGAAACTAGACATGACATAACTTGATGTATCATGGCTGAACATGACTTAACATGGCTTATCGTATCATAACATGACATCACATGGCATAACATAACATGGCATAACATAACATGGCATAACTTGGAATAACATGTAATCATGTCATATACTTGAAAATAGATTACTATTTTCCATACTGTAGGTGAGGTTTGTACTTACCTCGTACACTATGTCCAAAGATGTTCTGATCCAAGTCAGGATACCGTAGCAGGCGATCTCCTGCTATACCAAAGGGTATAGGGTAAGAATTCTGTACTTATAGAATGTTGGTAATCAAACCAACATTCATACGTAGTTGTGGTTATATGCCCCCCTTTCTTAAAAGAATGCCCGATACTCTCTCAGTATCACGGATAACCCTATGATTTAGGGTTTAGGACGTACTTAGGTTGGTCACATAAAGTAACCTTGGCTAAACAGCCTTTCATAACTGTGTTAGGTTATTAAACCTAACCTTGGGCCTAAGCTTTCTTAAAAACTTCCCATTGGGTTACTCTTGAATAACCCCGGGTTTTTAGGCCCAACTAGTTATTCTTATCATTCTATTGGGTTACGTTGGATAACCCTTGGGCTTTGGACCCAAACCAATAACTCGGTACCTTCCCGGTTATTGCTCATTCAACTTGGTTTAAAAAAAACCCTTTTTCTTTACTTTAGAAAACTTAGGGTTTAAATTCATTTTTCCTTAAAATCTTTATAAAACTTGAAACCTTATGAATGGATCTTTATAAAAACCATTAAAAACAGAAACTGCCTTTGGAACAGTTTCTCATTGTGAATTAGTCAGTGGATGTGCAGAAATGTCCTTTTTTCTGCACTGTTTTAGAAAACCCTGTGCAGGAATTTCCTGTTCACTGCACAGTTTTGAAATCAAATTTTCTATTTAAAAATCAAAGCCGAATTTGAAAAAGTTTACTTCATAAAAGTTTTAAAGCTTGAAAAACCCTAAAACTTTTGTGTTTAACCCGAGACCCAGATCGGTCTCTAACCCACTCATTTTCTCTGTTGAACTCACCTGGCCGTGCATAGGGTCTGGGCACAGTCAGGCTCGGGTTTTCATCAAAACGAAGGCCATTGGAGCCTTCTTTTTGAAAATTGTCCTCGCTTTCCTCTAGGAAAAATACTACTCTACAACTTTCATGTTTTAAGTTTTCCCAAAATCAGCCTCTAAGGGCCTCAAAACTGGCTTCCCAGAAAACTGGCCAGCTTGAACCCGAATTGGCAGTTTTCATTCTTTTAAGTTGATTTTACGTCCTAATTGCGTAAAATAACTCAACCAGCCACCGCGGGAGCCTAGGATCAACATGAAACATTTTTCTAGCATCCCAACTCAACTTACATGAAGCCCAAACACGTCCATGCAAGTCAATCAACAAATTTCAGCACATAGGTTTAGGGTTTGCATTGGTTTTGGCTTTTCATCAAACCATTGGCATGCACATTCATTCTAGCACCCTAACCTACTTTTTACAGCAAGCATAAACAGATTTGGGGGAACATATAACCTACTAAATACCCTAGCATGCAATCATACTAATAAGCACATAAAAACTCATAATTAACATCAACCAAAACCACCCTTAACTAATCAAGCACACACTAAAAAAAAATTCTGACCTAAGGCAGAAATTAAATTGAGCTTATGCTCATACAACCATCAACTTGAAATACATTTAAACTCCAAATTGAAATCAAATTAAGGAGTTTAAAGCCTTGGGAGGATTACCTTAATGAACCCTACGATTGGTTAGGGTTTGGTCCAAAATTTCTGCTCCTCCCTTGCTCCTAACACAACCGGCCTCCTCCTAAGAGTTACCCGAAAATTTTCTGTCCCTTGGTTGCTGTTTCCCACCAAAATCCGACCACTCCTTCAGCTTTTTCTCTTCCTTTTCAGCTCACGCACAACCGGCCAACATGCCAAACAAAGGGTCCCTAAAATTTCCAGCACCTATTCTTGCTTACAAAACTGAAATCCGAACTTCCCTAAGAGATTGTCTCTTGGATTTTTGTTTTTGGTTCTTGTTTTCCTTTGGCAGATTTGGGTTCGGCTTTTGGGCAGGAAAATGGGCAGAACTTGGCTCAATTTTCTGATTTTTTTTTTTGAATAAAATGGGCACCTATTTATAGACATTTGAAACTTTGCAAAATTGCTAGTTTAGTCCTTCAAAAATCACAATTTTGCACAAAAAGCATGCTAGGTGGCTGGCCATGAAGTGTCTAGAACCTTCCAAAGAATTCTTCTAATTTCCTTTAGTTCCAAAATTCAATTATGATGTCATACTTTGTGGATAAGGTGATGTCATCACCATAAGGCCTTGTTTGGCTCTTTTCTTCAATATGCAATCCATTTTTGAGCTACACAGATATTTCTAATACTGTGTTCACTAATACACAGTACTGTAATATATTTTACAGTCCAAAATTTATCTGTTTTAAAAATGGACTGTATGAAAAATTCTCTTTGCGCTTAGAACTCTTAGGCCCTTAATTACCTACTTAAGGTGCTTGATTTTATTCTATGGTGGTTTTAAAAATAACATGATCCATTTTATCAGAAAAATGGTTTTTCGCAGTATACCTCCTATACCGCTCATCATACTTCATTATCGTCACATAGTTGACTTTTCCAGTCAATCTTTGACCTATCGGGTCAACCTTGACTTCCTTGGTCAACTTTGACGTTCTTGGTCAACATTGACTTTTGTTGACTTTCTTGGTCAAGCTTTGACCAACATAAAATCATAACATTTTTGTACCCTTTTTACTAAAAAGGTTACTTGCTTGGCTAAGCAAATTGCTTATTGAGTCTCATAGCTAATTAAATGAGAACTCAAACATTTACTAATAAAATTATGAATTTCGTATTGATATTCATAATTTTCATGAAACATTACAAAAACACATAATACGAGCATAGATTTCTTATGTACAAGGAAATCATGAGTAAGTATAAATTTTCGGTTATTACAATCCACCCTCCTTACAAAATTTTCGTCCTCGAAAATTAGAATAATTCTGGGTGGCTTTTCTTCATATCCTCTTCACGTTCCCATGTTGCTTCCTCGACTTCATGATTTCACCAAAGAACCTTGACTAAAGGTATAACTTTGTGCCTTAGCACCTTTTCTTCTCGTGCCAAAATTCGTACCGGTCTCTCCTCATAAGTCAAATCCTCGTGAACCTCAATTGGTTCATGGCTTAATACGTGTGAGGGATCTGAGATGTACTTCTTTAGCATCGACACATGAAATACATTGTGCACGTATGCTAATTCTTGGGGTAAAGCCAGCTTATAGGCCACATTACCAACTCTTTCGAGTACTTCGAATGGTCCTATGTATCTCGGACTTAGTTTCCCTTTCTTTCCAAATCTCATGACTCCTTTGAACGGAGCAATCTTGAGGAAAACCAAGTCTCCTACTTGGAATTCTAGAGGTCTTCTGCGTTTGTCGGCATAACTCTTTTGTCGACTAAATGTCGTTTCCATCCGTCGACGTATAAGCTTTATGGCCTCAGTGGTTCTCTGTATAAAGTCCATAGACACAAGTTCTTTCTCTCTTGTTTCGTACCAATGGACTGGAGATCTACACCTTCTTCCATAGAGAGCTTCATAAGGAGCCATTCCAATCGAAGCATGGAAACTGTTGTTGTACGAGAATTCAATCAAAGGAAGCTTCTTATCCCAAGTTCCCTTGAAGTCCATCACACATGCTCGTAACATATCTTCTAGAGTCTGAATGGTCCTTTCTGATTGTCCATCCGTCTGTGGGTGAAAAGCTGTACTAAAAGTAAGCTTTGTACCCATTGCTTGATGTACACTCCTCCAAAATTTAGAAGTGAAACGACCATCACGATCTGAGATGATCGATTTGGGGATCCCATGGTAGCGAACGATCTGCGCGACATACAGGTCCGCTAGCTGCTCCACTGAGAAGCTAAGCTTGATGGCCAAGAAGTGTGTGGATTTCGTCAATCGGTCGACAATTACCCAAATAGCATCGTTGCCGCTGGGAGTTCGGGGTAGACCAACCACGAAATCCATCGTCACTTGGTCCCATTTCCATTCTGGGATGGAAATTTTCTGCAATTCTCCCCCGGGACGTTGGTGTTCAGCCTTCACTTTTTGACACGTAAGACATTTACTAACGAACGTGGCAACGTCATTCTTCATCTTGGGCCACCAAAAGCTTTCCTTCAAGTCTTTGTACATCTTTGTGGCTCCAGGATGAACGGAATACGGAGTCTCATGAGCTTCTTTCAAGATCCGTTCCTTCAACTCGTCTTCATTAGGAATGCATAGTCTATTTTTCCGATAGAGTATACCCTCATCAGATATGTTGAAGTCTGACTCCTTCCCTTCTAGGACTTCGTTCCTCATCCTAAGCAGTGAGGCATCTCCTTCTTGACGCTCCTTCATGCCATCCAAAATGGTAGGTTGAAAGGTTAGGGCAGCTAAACCTCCCGTAATGAGCTCTATTCCAGCTTCTACTAGCTCCCTTTGAAGGGGCTCGATCAATGGCTGAATTGATCTCATCGAGGAAATCGACTTCCGACTTAGAGCATCGGCTACTTTGTTGGCCTTCCCCGGATGGTAACGGATGTCGATGTCATAATCCTTTACCAGCTCGAGCCATCTTCTTTGCCTCATGTTAAGCTCCTTCTGTGTAAAGATATACTTCAAACTCTGATGATCCGTATAAACTTCACACTTAGCGCCGTAAAGGTAGTGTCTCCAAATTTTGAGTGCAAATACTACCGCCACAAGTTCCAAATCATGCGTCGGATAGTTTTTCTCATGATTCTTAAGCTGTCGGGAAGCATACGCGATCACTTTTCCATTTTGCATGAGAACGGCTCCCAATCCTATCTTGGAAGCATCGCTGTATATCACGAAGTTCCCTTCCTCTACCACTGGAATCGTAAGAATTGGAGCACTAGTCAGCTTACTTTTTAGCTCTTGAAAGTGTTCTTCACACTTTGCAGTCCATTCGTACTTCTTTCCTTTCCGTGTAAGTGCGGTGAGCGGCGCTGCGATCTTAGCAAATCCCTCGACGAAACGTCGGTAGTAGCCTGCTAAGCCAAGGAAACTACGTACTTCGGTGACACTTGTCAGAGCTGGCCATTTACTCACGGCTTCAATCTTGGCCGGATCTACGGATATGCCTTCCCTGGAAACCACATGTCCTAAGAAATGGACCTTTTCCAACCAAAATTCACACTTGGTGAATTTAGCATAAAGCTGGTTTTGCTTTAAAATCCGTAAGGCAATCCTTAGATGCTCCTCATGCTCCTCCTTAGATCTTGAATAAATCAAGATATCATCTATAAAGACGATAACAAACTTATCCAAGTAGTCCTTGAATACTCGATTCATCAGGCCCATAAAGGCAGCTGGAGCATTTGTCAATCCAAATGGCATAACGAGGAACTCGTAATATCCATACCGCGTACGAAAGGCCGTCTTGGGAATGTCTCCTTGCCTTATTCGAAGCTGATGATATCCCGATCGCAGCTCAATTTTCGAAAAAATTGAAGCTCCTTTCAATTGATCGAACAAATCATCAATCCTGGGTAGTGGATACTTGTTCTTAATGGTGATCTTATTCAATTCCCGATAGTCAATGCACATCCTAAAAGTGCCATCCTTCTTTTTAACAAATAAAACTGGGGCTCCCCATGGTGAATAGCTCTGACGGATGAATCCTCGGTCCAGGAGCTCTTACAGCTGAAGTTGCAATTCCTTAAGTTCGGCGGGGGCCATCCTATAAGGTGCCTTGGATACTGGTGCCGATCCAGGAAGCAATTCGATCTCAAAAGAGATCTCTCGCTCCGGTGGTAATCCTGGTAAATCCTCAGGAAAAACTTCAATAAAATCCTTGACTATCGGTACTTCCTCCGGCCTGCTCTTAGTTTCTTGAGTCTTATCCACCATGTTGGCTAAAAATCCCATACATCCTTCTGCCAACAACTTCTTAGCCTTTAGCGTAGAAATGAGCATTTTCGACTGTTTCGGAGTCGATCCTCTAAATCGGTTTGAACGTGACTATCCGACGTTGACAGTCTATAACCGCGTTGTATCTCCCCAAGAAATCCATACCCAAAATGACGTCGTAGTCATACAGGTCAATGACAATCAAGTTGACATACATTTCCCTACCACATATAATTATTGGAACATGACGTATCCAATAATCAGACAACAGAACTTCTCCGGAGGGTAATACAGTTCTGAAAGTTCTTCCAATCCTATCGCTTCCTCTACCTAGTTTCTTAGCGAACCTAGGTGATGTGAATGAATGTGTAGCTCCAGAATCAATTAACACATATGCATCTTGTTGGGCGAAAGGAAGCTGACCTGTCACCACTGTGGATGGTCCAGCTTGAACATCCTTCTTAGTATAGGCATAAATGCGCCCTTGAGTTGCTGGAGCTTCAAGCCTGCCTTGGGAGATTTCAGGTCCTTCGAGCTTCATCTGTGCTGCATGAAGCTGATACCCCTGACTCCTTTGTTGGTGCTGCGGATTCTGGAAATTAGCATTGCAGTCCTTAGCATAGTGGCCTTCCTTACCATACAGAAAACAACGATTAGTTCCAGCACGGCAGTCTCCCGGGTGCTTCTTCCCACATTTCTCACAAGTGGGATTCATGCTGCTATCCGGGGCATTCCGTTTCTGGGGAAAATTTTGTTGATTCCCCTGACCCCCTCCATTCCACTTCCTCTTCTATTGACTACTGCCGTATTGCCTGTTGTTGCTGTGTTGCCGAAAAGATCCTCCCTGCCCTTTCTGCTGCGGAGGTTGGCTTGGTCTTGCTTGAATCTGCTTAACTTGGGCCTTCTCTTCTCTCTTTTCCTTAAAAAACTTAGCCCGTTGTTCTTTGTTCTGACCTACCCAATACTCAGCTCGTATCGCCCGGCTGACACATTCAGCAACAGTGATGGGTGGGTAGGGGCCACTGCTAATCACTACGGCCAGATCCGAGCGGAACATCCTCATCATCCTTCTTACTTTGTCTCTCTCGGAGCCGATAAGGTGAGGACAAAGACGTGCTAGTTGCTCAAACTTTTTCACCGCCTCAGCTACCGATAGATTACCCTGACGAAAATTATTGAATTCGTCTTGTTGAGCTTCCATAACGTCAGTGTTGAAGTACTTCTCCTTAAATTCCTCAACAAAGTCCTCCCAGGTCATTTGGGTAACATCTCGCCTGATCTGGACTGTTTCCCACCAGAGGCGAGCATCTTTCCTCAGCATAAAGGATGCACAGAGAACTTTCTCTTCATCATCAAGCTTGAGAAAGTTCAAAATAACCTGGAGGTCAATCAACCAGTTGTCGGCCTCGATTGGGTTTATTGATCCTTCAAATTGCGGTGCCTTCATGCGCCGAAATCTGTCATATAATTGTTCCGGAGTTCGAACCAAAACTGCTGGCGGAACAGCCAAAGGTACATCCTGCACTTCAGGAGCTATCGGGTCTTCTGGAATCACCGGGTCAGCATCAGGAATTTCCGGTGCAGCAGGCTGATTCACAGGTGCTGGTGGTATTCCGACATTAGGAGGTCTCTGATTTTGCTGAGCCAACTGAGCTCTAAGCCCACCTATCTCTTGTTGTTGGGCTAACATCATTTGTCTTAGCTCATTCATTTGGGCCGCAAGATCAACGTTTTGGGTCTGAGCCGTTCTACGCTTGGGTGGCATGGTTCTACATAAAAAAAATTTATGAAATAAGCTCTTTGCTCAATAAAATCATGTCTTTTATATAGAACCATAATCTTAATTCCATATCATAACATAATCATGGAATATATCTGAATCCATCATAATCTTGTCCATATCTGCTTCATAACATAAATACATAAGTATAACATTTAGGAAAGTGTAAAACTTTCTCATCATGTTCATACGTCACTTAATTACCACCACCAAGCGAAGGCACCACCCAATGTTATCCTCGTATCCCATATTGTTATTATGTGGCAAAGTTCCACAAATACCACATATAACTTCCATAACGTCGATCTAATTCCATAATGCGAGAAGTTCCCGACGTGACCGTTGACGAGAGATGCTTACTACGCACGCGAGCTTCTAACTAATTTCTAAGCATAAGAAAAATAACTTAACTTACTTGGGCCGTGGCGGAAGTGATGTGAGGCAAGGTGAAGTAGGCTGGCAGGATACCGCTCTGATACCAAACTTGTAACGCCCCAACCTACGTAGGGCAGTTACCATACATACTTGGACTTATAACACTGCTTAAACTTGGAAAATCGAGAATAAATTTTTTTTTTCAAACTTACATATAAAATAGAGTTACTCATATGGAAACTTATCATGCATACATACTAAGATAAAAACATACATACTTCTTACAAAATTGTTCGAGTCTTTAAATCCTCACAATTTTTATACAACATAACTGTCTTTAAAATATATATAAACTTAAACTTATCATAACTTCGCGGAAGATTTTGCGTAGTGGTATCCCACACCGCCCTTCACCCGCCGCATCATCCACCTGGCCCACCAATTAAGCTGCAGGCCTCTTACCTACAGTATGAAATATACTGATGAGCTTTCGCTCAGCAAGTACAAACATAATCTCACAAAATATAACAAATGTCGTGCAACTCATGCATGAATTAATTATGAGTCTTTTATAACCAATTATTGACTTGAACTTATTATCTTGTTTAACATGTGGGCCCCTAGTCTACGTACCAAAAGCGCGCAAGCCTCAGAATGTCAGGGTTTGCAAGGCCCTTAACCATTCTGGAAAACATGAACATGACCTTCACGCATCAACGGAAGGTTGATAATTATAACTTGAAATATACATGATCCTCCTGCATCAACAGGAGGTTGGTACGACACCTTACTTGTCTTGGTTTAGTCTTAGTCTTGTTATATTTCCAAGACTAAGAATCCTTACATGTGATCTTAATAATCATGATGCACATGAAACTAGACATGACATAACTTAATGTATCATGGCTTAACATGACTTAACATGACTTATCGTATCATAACATGGCATCACATGGCATAACATAACATGGCATAACATAACATGGCATAACTTGGAATAACATGTAATCATGTCATATACTTGAAAATAGATTACTATTTTCCATACTGTAGGTGAGGTTTGTACTTACCTCGTACACTATGTCCAAAGATGTTCTGATCCAAGTCAGGATACCGTAGCAGGCGATCTCCTGCTATACCAAAGGGTATCGGGTAAGAATTCTGTACTTATAGAATGTTGGTAATCAAACCAACATTCATACGTAGTTGTGGTTATATGCCCCCCTTTCTTAAAAGAATGCCCGATACTCTCTCAGTATCACGGATAACCCTATGATTTAGGGTTTAGGACGTACTTAGGTTGGTCACATAAAGTAACCTTGGCTAAACAGCCTTTCATAACTGTGTTAGGTTATTAAACCTAACCTTGGGCCTAAGCTTTCTTAAAAACTCCCCATTGGGTTACTCTTGAATAACCCCGGGTTTTTAGGCCCAACTAGTTATTCTTATCATTCTATTGGGTTACGTTGGATAACCCTTGGGCTTTGGACCCAAACCAATAACTCGGTACCTTCCCGGTTATTGCTCATTCAACTTGGTTTAAAAAAAACCCTTTTTCTTTACTTTAGAAAACTTAGGGTTTAAATTCATTTTTCCTTAAAATCTTTATAAAACTTGAAACCTTATGAATGGATCTTTATAAAAACCATTAAAAACAGAAACTGCCTTTGGAACAGTTTCTCATTGTGAATTAGTCAGTGGATGTGCAGAAATGTCCTTTTTTCTGCACTGTTTTAGAAAACCCTGTGCAGGAATTTCCTGTTCACTGCACAGTTTTGAAATCAAATTTTCTATTTAAAAATCAAAGCCGAATTTGAAAAAGTTTGATTCATAAAAGTTTTAAAGCTTGAAAAATCCTAAAACTTTTGTGTTTAACCCGAGACCCAGATCGGTCTCTAACCTACTCATTTTCTCTGTTGAACTCACCTGGCCGTGCATAGGGTCTGGGCACAGTCAGGCTCGGGTTTTCATCAAAACGAAGGCCATTGGAGCCTTCTTTTTGAAAATTGTCCTCGCTTTCCTCTAGGAAAAATCCTACTCTACAACTTTCATGTTTTAAGTTTTCCCAAAATCAGCCTCTAAGGGCCTCAAAACTGGCTTCCCAGAAAACTGGCCAGCTTGAACCCGAATTGGCAGTTTTCATTCTTAGAAGTTGATTTTACGTCCTAATCACGTAAACTAACTCAACCAGCCACCGCGGGAGCCTAGGATCAACATGCAACGTTTTTCTAGCATCCCAACTCAACTTACATGAAGCCCAAACACGTCCATGCAAGTCAATCAACAAATTTCAGCACATAGGTTTAGGGTTTGCATTGGTTTTGGCTTTTCATCAAACCATTGGCATGCACATTCATTCTAGCACCCTAACCTACTTTTTACAGCAAGCATAAACAGATTTGGGGGAACATATAACCTACTAAATACCCTAGCATGCAATCATACTAATAAGCACATAAAAACTCATAATTAACATCAACCAAAACCACCCTTAACTAATCAAGCACACACTAAAAAAAAATTCGGACCTAAGGCAGAAATTAAATTGAGCTTATGCTCATACAACCATCAACTTGAAATACATTTAAACTCCAAATTGAAATCAAATTAAGGAGTTTAAAGCCTTGGGAGGATTACCTTAATGAACCCTAAGATTGGTTAGGGTTTGGTCCAAAATTTCTGCTCCTCCTTTGCTCCTAACACAACCGGCCTCCTCCTAAGAGTTACTCGAAAATTTTCTGTCCCTTGGTTGCTGTTTCCCACCAAAATCCGACCACTCCTTCAGCTTTTTCTCTTCCTTTTCAGCTCACCCACAACCGGCCAACATGCCAAACAAAGGGTCCCTAAAATTTCCAGCACCTATTCTTGCTTCCAAAACTGAAATCCGAACTTCCCTAAGAGATTGTCTCTTGGATTTTTGTTTTTGGTTCTTGTTTTCCTTTGGCAGATTTGGGTTCGGCTTTTAGGCAGGAA
Source organism: Ficus hispida (assembly GCA_025413025.1). Lineage (NCBI taxonomy): Eukaryota > Viridiplantae > Streptophyta > Magnoliopsida > Rosales > Moraceae > Ficus > Ficus hispida. The sequence goes on along the minus strand of CM046366.1, from coordinate 20,491,862 downwards.
AATGGGCAAAACTTGGCTCAATTTTCTGATTTTTTTTTTGAATAAAATGGGCACCTATTTATAGACATTTGAAACTTTGCAAAATTGCTAGTTTAGTCCTTCAAAAATCACAATTTTGCACAAAAAGCATGCTAGGTGGCCGGCCATGAAGTGTCTAGAACCTTCCAAAGAATTCTTCTAATTTCCTTTAATTCCAAAATTCAATTATGATGCCATACTTTGTGGATAAGGTGATGTCATCACCATAAGGCCTTGTTTGGCTCTTTTCTTCAATATGCAATCCATTTTTGAGCTACACAGATATTTCTAATACTGTGTTCACTAATACACAGTACTGTAATATATTTTGCAGTCAGAAATTTATCTGTTTTAAAAATGGACTGTATGAAAAATTCTCTTTTCGCTTAGAACTCTTTGGCCCTTAATTACCTACTTAATGTGCTTGATTTTATTCTATGGTGGTTTTAAAAATAACATGATCTATTTTATCAGAAAAATGGTTTTCCGCAGTATACCTCCTATACCGCTCATCATGCTTCATTATCGTCACATAGTTGACTTTTCCAGTCAATCTTTGACCTATCGGGTCAACCTTGACTTCCTTGGTCAACTTTGACGTTCTTGGTCAACATTGACTTTTGTTGACTTTCTTGGTCAAGCTTTGACCAACATAAAATCATAACATTTTTGTACCCTTTTTACTAAAAAGGTTACTTGCTTGGCTAAGCAAATTGCTTATTGAGTCTTATAGCTAATTAAATGAAAACTCAAACATTTACTAATAAAATTATGAATTTCGTATTGATATTCATAATTTTCATGAAACATTACAAAAACACATAATACGAGCATAGATTTCTTATGTACAAGGAAATCATGAGTCCGTATAAATTTTCGGTTATTACATTATTGGACTACGTATTGGTTTTCCTTATAACTTAAAGCTACTTAGTCTTTATTATCCTAAATAATGTGCTTGATTTTTCTAGAGTTGTCTCGAACCTTATTCTTACTATTTCCTCTATGATGATGGTTTTTCGCAGTATAATTTTCATGATGCTTGCTATACTGCAATACCGTCATAATCAAGCCTTGAATTATTCTAATCAAATTTTGACTGGAATAAAATCAATAATTCTTATTCTGCCTTTTTCCTTAAAATGCCTCGTTCTTGACCAAATAAACTTATTATTGAGTTCATAATTAATTAAACGAGAACTCAAACATATACTAATAAAATTATAAATTTTACATTGATATTCATAATTTTCATGAAACATCACATAAACACATAATACGGACTTAAATTTCTTTACATACAAGGAAATCATGAGTCCATAAAAATTTCGGTTATTACAATCCACCCTGCTTAAAAATTTTCATCCTCGAAAATTAGAATAATTCTGTGTAGCTTTTCTTCATATCCTCTTCTCGTTCCCATGTTACTTATTCAATCTCATGATTTTGCCATAGAACCTTAACTAGAGGTATAACTTTGTTCCTTAGCACCTTTTCTTCTCGTTCCAAAATTCGAACCGGTTTTTCTTCATAAGTCAAATCCTTGTGAACCTCAATTGGCTCATGGTTCAATATGTGTGATGGATCCGAGATATATTTCTTTAGCATCAACACATGAAATACATTGTGCACATATGCTAATTCTTGGGGCTGCTAATTTATAGGCCATGTTACCTACTCTTTCAAGGATTTTGAATGGCCCTTGGGACTTAATTTTCCTTTCTTCCCAAATCTCATGATTCCTTTAAATGGAACAACCTTGAGGAATACCGAGTCCCCAACTTGGAATTCTAGAGGCCTTCGACGTTTGTCGGCATAACTCTTTTGTCGACTAAATACGATTTCCATCCATTGGCGTATGAGTTTTACGGCCTCAGTGGTTCTTCGAATAAAGTCCTAGACACCAGTTCTTTCTCTTTTGTCTCGTACCAACAAACTGGAGATCTACACCTTCTCCCATAAATAGCTTCATAAGGAGCCATCCCAATTGAAGCATGGAAACTGTTGTTGTATGAGAATTCAATCAAAGGAAGCTTCTTATCCCAAGTTCTCTTGAAGTCCATCATGCATCCTCGTAGCATATCATCTAGAGTCTGAATGGTCCTTTCTGATTGTCCGTCTGTCTGAGTGTGAAAAGCTGTGCTAAATGTAAGTTTTGTACCTATTGCTTGATGTACACTCCTCCAAAATTTAGAAGTGAAGCGACCATCACAATCTGAGATAATCAATTTTGGAATCCCGTAATAGCGAGCAATCTGCGCAACATACAATTCTGCTAGCTGGTTTACTGAAAAACTCAGTTTGATAGCTAAGAAGTATGCGGATTTTGTCAATAGATCAATAATTACCCAAATAGCATTGTTGTCGTTGGGAGTTCGGGGTAGACTAACCATGAAATTCATCGTCACTTGGTCCCATTTCCATTTTGGGATGGAAATTTTTTGTAATTCTCCCCCTAGATGTTGATGTTCAGCCTTCACTTTCTGACACGTGAGGCATTTACTTACAAATGAGGCAATGCCATTCTTCATTTTGAGTCACCAAAAACTTTCCTTCAAGTCTTTGTATATCTTTGTGGCTCTAAGATGAATGGAATATAGAGTCTCATGAGCTTTTTTCATGATCTGCTTCTTCAACTCGTCCTCATTAGGAATGCATAATCTATCTTTTTGATAGAGTATGTCATCATCAGAGGTGTTAAAATCTGGCTCCTTTCCTTCTAAGACTTCATTTCTTGTTCTAAGTAGCGAGGCGTCTGCCTCTTGATGCTCCTTCATGCCATCCAAAATGATAGGTTGGATGGTTAGGACAGCTAAACTTCCTGTAATAAGCTCGATTCCAGCTTCCACTAGCTTTTTCTATAGTGGCTCGATTAAGGACTGAATTGATATTAACGAGGAGAACAACTTCTGACTAAGGGCATTGGCTACTTTGTTAGCCTTCCCTGGGTGTCTATACCATAATCTTTCACCAGTTCAAGCCATCTTATTTGTCTCATATTGAGCTCCTTCTATATGAAGATATATTTCAAGCTCTGATGATCCATATAAACCTCACACCTAGTACCGTAAAGATAGTGTCTCCAGATCTTAAGTGCAAATACTACCGCTGTAAGTTCTAAATCATGCATCAGATAGTTCTTCTCATGATCTTTGAGCTGTCGTGAAGCATAAGCGATTACTTTTCCATTTTGCATGAGTACAACTCCCAATCCTATCTTGGAAGCATCACTGTATATCACAAAGTTCCCTTCCTCTACAACTGGTATTATAAGGTTTGGAGCACTAGTCAGCTTACTTTTTAGCTCTTGGAAATGTTCTTCTCAATTTGCAGTCCATTCATACTTCTTTCCCTTTCGTGTAAGTGCTATGAGTGACGCTGCGATCTTAGCAAATCCCTCTACGAAACGTCGGTAGTAGCCTGCTAAGCCAAGGAAACTATGTACTTCAGTGACACTTTTTAGAGCTGGCCATTTACTTACAACTTCAATCTTGGTTGGATCTATAGATATGCCTTATTTAGAGACCACATGCCCTAAGAAATGAACCTTTTCCAACCAAAATTCACACTTTGTGAATTTAGCATAAAACTGGTTTTACTTTAAAATCTATAGAGCGATCCTTAGGTGTTCCTCATGCTCCTCATTCGACCTTGAATAAATCAAGATATCATCTAAAAAGATAATAACGTACTTGTCCAAGTAATCCTTGAACACTCGATTCATCATATTCATAAAGGCAGCTAGAGCATTTGTCAATCCAAATGACATAATGAGGAACTTGTAGTGTCCATATCATGTACGAAAGGCTGTCTTAGGAATTTCTCCTTCCCTAATTCAGAGTTGATGATATCCTGATCGCAGGTCAATTTTTGAAAAAATTAAAGCTCCTTTCAACTGATCAAACAAATCGTCGATCTTAGGTAATGGATACTTCTTTTTAATGGTAATCTTATTCAATTCCCAATAGTCAATGTACATCCTAAGAGTGCCATCCTTCTTTTTTACAAACAAAACTGGGACTCCCCATGGTGAGTAGCTCTGACGGATGAATCCTCGATCCAGGAGCTCTTACAACTGAATTTCCAGTTCCTTAAGTTCGGCGGGGGCCATCCTATAAGGTGCCTTGGATACTGGTGCCGATCTGGGAAGCAATTCAATCTCAAAAAAAAATCTTTAGGAAAAAGTTCTATAAAAGCTTTGACTATTGGTACTTCCTCCAGCCTACTCTTAGTTTCTTGCATCTTATCCATCATGTTGGCCAGAAATCCAATACGTCGTTCTGCCAACAACTTTCTAGCCTTTAGCAGAGAAATAAACATTTTTAGCTGTTTTGGAGTTGATCATCTAAAAGTGAACTCCTCGCCTCCAATTAGCTTGAACGTGACCACACAACGTTGACAATCTATAACTGCATTGTATTTCCCCAAGAAGTCCACACCCAAAATCACATCGTAGTCATATAGGTCAATGTTAATCAAATTGACATACATTTCCCTACCACATGTAATTATTGGAACGTGACGTATCCAATAATCAGACAACAAAATTTCTCCGGAGGGTAATATAGTCCTAAATGTTTTTCCAATTCCATCACTTCCTCTACCTAGTTTCTTAGCAAACTTAGGTGATGTGAAGGAATGCGTAGCTCCAGAATCAATTAACATATAGGCATCTTGTTGGGCAAAAGGAAGCTGACCTGTCACCACCGTGGATGGTCCAGCTTGAACATCTTCCTTAGTGTAGGCATAAATGCGTCCTTAAGGTTCTGGAGCTTCAAGTCTGCCTTGAGAGATTGCAGGTCCTTCGAGCTTCATCTATGCTGCGTGAAGTTGATATCCCTGACATCTCTGATGGTTCTGCAGATTCTGGAAATTAGAATTGCAGTTCCTAGTATAGTGGCCTTCCTTGCTACACAAACAGCAGCGATTGGTTCCAGCACGACAATCTCCCGGGTGCTTCCTTCCACATTTCTGAGAAGTGGGATTACTATAACCGTTGTTACCAAAAGCATTCTTCTTTTGGGGAGAATTTTGTTGATTTCCCGATCCTCCTGAATTCCATTTTCTTTTCTGCTGATTATTGCCGTACTGCTTACTGTTTCTATTTTAACCAAAAGGTCCTCCTTGACCTCTCTACTGGGAAAGTTGGCTTGGTCTTGCTTGATTCTGCTTAGCTTGGGCCTTTTCTTCTTTCTTATCTTTAAAGAACTTAGCCCGTTGTTCTCTATTCTGTCCTACCCAGTACTCAGCTCGAATGGCTCGACTGACACATTCAGCAATGGTGGTTGATTGATAGGGTCCACTGCTAATTACTACTGCCAAATCAGAACGAAACATCCTCATCATCCTTCTTACTTTGTCCCTCTCAAAACTGATGAGGTAAGGACAGAGACGTGCTAGCTTTCAGACTTTTTGACAGCTTCAGCTACTGACAGATTACCCTGGCAAAAACTATTGAACTCATCTTGTTGAGCTTCCATAACCTCTGTGTTGAAGTATTTCTCTTTAAATTCATCAACAAAGTCTTACCAGGTCATTTGACTAACATCCCGCCGAATCTGGACGGTTTCCCACCAGAGACGAGCATCTTTCCTTTGCATAAGTGATGCACAGAGCACCTTCTCTTGATCATTGAGTCTGAGGAAGTTTAGGATAACCTGGAGGTCGATCAGCCAATTGTCAGCCTCAAACGGGTTTGTTGACCCTTCAAATTCCGGTGCTTTCATGTACCGAATTTTGTCATATAATTCTTCCGGAGTTAGAATCAGGGGTACTGGTGGAACAGCTAAAGGTGCAACATGCACTTCAGGGGCTATAGGGTTTTTTGGAATCATCAGGTTAGCATCAGTAATTTCCGGTGCAGCAGGCTGATTCCCAGGTGCTAGTGGTATTCCGACATCAGGAGGTCCCTAATTCTGCTGAGCCAATTGAGCTCTATGCCCACCTATCTCTTATTGTTGAGCTAACATCATTTGTCTCAGTTTATTCAACTGGGCTGCAAGATCAACGTTTTGGGTTTGTGTCGTTCTACCTTTCGGTGGCATGGTTCTGCATAAAAAATTATAAAATGAGTTTCTCGTTTTAATAATTTAACGAGATCATGTCTCTTATATGAAATCATAATCTTATTTCCATATCATATAGAACGTATCTGAATCCATCATAACCTTGTTCATATCTCCTTCATAACATGAGTACATAATCATAACATTTAGGAAGGTATAAAACTTTCTCATCATGTTCGCACATCACCTAATTGCCACCACCAAGCTAAGGCACCACCCAACATCATCCCCGTATCTAATATTATTCTTATATGGGCACGAATTCCACAAACACGACACATAACTTCCATAATATTGATTCAATTCCTTATTATGAAAAGTTCCTGGCTATGATCATACTAGGATGGAGTAGTCCTTTACAAGCACCAGGAGTATCATTCTCCAACGTGGCCATTGACGAGATATGCTTACTACATATGCAAGATCTTAACTAATTCTAATTATAAGAAAATAACTTAACTTACTTGGACTGTTGCAGAACGATGTGAGGTAAGATGAAGTAGGCTAGCAGGATACCACTCTGATACTAACTTTTGTAATGCCCCGACCTATGTAGGGTCGTTACCATACTAACATCTTGGTTTTAATAATTTAAACTTACTTGAAAATTAGAGATAATTTTTTTTAACATATATAAAGAGACTAGTCCATATAAGTAAACTTTCTGAGCATACACATTGAAATAAAAAGACATACATACTCCTTATATTTAATTCAAGTCTTCAAAACCTCATATATACAGTATAACACAATTTATTCTAATATATATATATATATATATATATTATTGGTTCAAAAGAGCTTACGGAAAAACTTGCGTAGTGGTATCCCACAGTGCCCTTCACTTACCGCATCGTCCACATGGCCCACCAATTAAGCTGCATGCTTTTTACCTACAGTATGAAATATACTGATAAGCATACGCTCAGCAAGTACAAACTTAATCTCATAAAACATGTCAAGCATCATGTAACTTATGCATGAACCGTTTATGATCAATTATGAATCTCTTATGCTCCATTATGGTCTTATTATGAACTTATTATCTTGCTTAACATGTGGGCCCCTTGTGTACGTACCAAATGCACGTAATCCACAGAAAGTTAGGGTTTGCTAGGTCTTTAACAATTCTGAGAATTATGTAAGCCTTCACGATCTGGCAGAAGGTCTTAGTATCTTGAAACATGTATAATCCTCCACGATCTAGTGGGAGGTTGATACGACACTTTACTTATCTTGGTTTAGTCTTAGTCTTGTTATTTTTTCAAAACTAAGATTCTTTACTTGTGATCTTATTAGTCATAATGCATATGATGCATAGATATAGTATGACATAAAGGTCACTAACATAGAATGACTTGTGGCATATTAATAAAGCATGGCTTTATCATAAAACATGACATTATCTTAAAACATGGCATGTATATAAATATCGTATCATCATAAAACATGGCATGCACATAAACATGGCACATCATGGTATATACGTAAACAAGTCATGCTTGAAAATAGTTTACTATTTTTTATACTGTAGGTGAGGTTTGTACTTACAGGTTATTCTATGTGCTGGGTTTGTTATTCCAACAAGTCCCAACAACAGAGCACCCTCCTGTTATCAAGTAGGGTGTAAGATAAAGATCAGTCTATCTTACTGTAAATCATAATATTCAATGTTAGCGTCTTAACCAATATTCACCAGTAATTCTAGTTACATGTCCCTCACACACCACAATGTTATCTTATATGTTTACTAAATGTAACCCTAGGGTACAAGACCCAATCCATATTTAGGTCAAAACCCTATTGGGTTAGTAAGGCCTAATTTTTAAAGTCATACACTATTAGGTTACTATTGGTAACCATGGGTTTTAGGCCCAACCCAGTAACTTGGGTATCCTACCTGGCTATTGTTAGTCATTATTCTGTTACTATGTTTTCAAGATAGTTTTGGCCCATTTATATATATTTTTCTCTTTACGTAACAAAACCTAGTATTTGTTGTCCAAATTTTTCCTTGTATAAAACTCCTTTATAAACTTTTAATCTTTTTTTTTTTTTGAGTGAGGATAATAAAACTATCAAGTTTTGAAAACTATCCTTAAAATAGTTTCATAATGCCCTTTATTAGTATATGTGTAGGAATTACCTGTTCCTGCACTGTTTTTGAAAATCTTGTATAGAAATTTCCTATTTCCTGTACAGTTTTTAGAGTCTCATTTTATCTTAACATCTGTTTTGAATTTTAAAAAGTCTTCTTCACAAAAGTTTTAGATCTTGAAAACCTACAACTTTCGTTCTTTGTTGAAAACCCAGTTCTGTATTTAACCTACTCTTTTTCCTTGTTGAACATGCACGGCTGTGCACAGGGTCTAGGCATGACGAGGTTCGGATTTTGATAAAAACAGAAGCATTGGGAACCTTATTTTTAAAAACCATCTATGCTACTCCCTAGAAATTTTTATTCTCTATAACTTTGTAGTTTTAACTTTTTCCAAACTCTGCTTCTAAATGCCTCAAAATTCCATCTCCAGAAAACTGTCCAGTTTTACCTGAAAATTGGCAGTTTCATATTTGGTTGAATTTTACGTAAAATTACGCACACTCTATCTCAAACGGCTGCAACCGTGAGCCTACGACAAGCATGCAGCATTTAACATATGGTTTCCCATCATCATTCGTTGATCTCTTCATTCGTTCAAACCCAAATGATATCTCATACATTATCATGACCATCTAAACCTCTATTCATCATACATCAACATCATCATTTTCATTCATACCATACATCTTCTTGAGTGTGTGGGGACATATAACAAACACATGATAGGCATGCAACCATTCCACATTCTTTCTAAAGTATAACATCACATGCATGTTTAAACTTGTTGATCAAGACCATCTAAACCTAAATTAAGCATATACTAAGCAGAATAAATTATTGCATGAAAAAATAGAAAGGGTGAGCTTATGCTCTTACAAACCCATGCTTGAAATACATTTAGATCCATAATCAAAACTTAATAGGAGGCTTAGGGGATTAAGAGGATTACCTCTAAGTCTTAAGTGGTAGATCTACTCCTTGGATTGGAAAATTTTCTTCCTTACCTAACCTACACACAACCGGCCACCAAAAAAAAAAAAATTCTATCTCTTTGGCTTTGGCTCCTAGGGTGAGCGAGAGAGAGTTGAATTGGAAATGAACCAGAGTTTTGGGTTAGAACCAAATAAAAATGGTCCAACACCCTCCCCACCATCACCTATTTATAGGTGAAAATTAATTTCTTTTTATAATTATTTTTATTATTAAAATTGTATATCTAACCCCAAAAGTAAAATATTTGCTAAAGAGTCCCTTGAGGTGGCCGGTCATTATGGGTCCATGGATGCCAAGTAATCTTTTCATGATCATCCATTTAATTATCCAATAAAAAATTATCGTCAATTTCTTCTAATTTTTTAAAAATCCCAAAATTCACATATTTATCATATATAAGGTATCCTCATATTAGGGCTCTATTTGGCTTTCCTCTTAATATGCAGTCCATTTTCAAATTAATGCAGATATTACAAATACTGTTTTCAACTAATAATAGTACTGTTATACTAGACTACAGTCCAGAATTCATCTGCATATTATTGGACAACGTATTGGTTTTTCTTATAACTTAAAGCTACTTAGCTTTTATTGTCCTAAATAATATGCTTGATTTTTCTAGAGTGGTCTCGAACTTTGTTCTTACTATTTCCTCTGTGATGACGGTTTTTCACAGTATAATTTCCATACTGCTTGCTATACTACAGTACTGTCATAATCATGTCTTGAATTATTCTGGTCAAATTTTGACCGGAATAAAATCAATAATTCTTATTCTGCCTTTTTCCGTTAAAGGCCTCGTTCTTGACCTAATAAACTTATTATTGAGTCTCATAATTAATTAAACGAGAACTCAAACATATACTAATAAAATTATGAATTTTAAGTTGATATTCATAATTTTCATGAAATATCACATAAACACATAATACGGACTTAAATTTCTTTATATACAAGGAAATCATGAATCCGTAAAAATTTCGGTTATTACAGTATCCTACTCCCATCCTTTATCGCCTCTGCACAGCTTTGCCAGTCCATAAAATATCTAAGTAGCGGGCTGCTTACCTATGTTACCTATAGCACGAACATACAATGATGAGCTTTCACTCAGCAAATACAAACAATATCCCACAATTCATTTTCATTAAATCATATAATCACATGTAACATCATGAATGTTCAAAAATACATGTGAACTATATGTGTTCAATTATGCTTTATTATTTATATATCTTGTCTACTTAAGAGCTCCTATGTCGTATCCATATACGCAAAACCAATGAGAAGTTAGAGGAGCGACCTTCCAATAACTTTCAAGGTCATATCGTATAACTTTCGTTTTTATCATATCCTCTCACTAATTGGAGGTTGGTAGACACTTAATTCTATCTTTCGTTAGTCTCATTCTTATTATTTGTGACAATGTGTAGATTTACATGTCATTTTGCATCTATCATTATTGCATGCATATCTGTGAGGCATGTCAATCATATCAGTGCAAGATAAATTATGTACGTTAAATGCTTAATTAACACAGTACATAGGGCTTATAGGCTCGTCACTTCATTAAAGCAAATCATAAAAAACATAAAATATCGACAACGAAAAATATTTTATTCCATGCTGTAGGTGATGTTTATACTTACTGAAAATCGCGTAACTGCGTATCCACGTTGATTATTTCTGGCTCTACCCTCAAATCGATGCGGTGTCCTAATTTTAAATTGACATCCGACAGTTAGAGTAAGGTTTTTAAATTATTGTCGATTATGGACATATATTCTCTTAATTAATAATTAATTTCAATTTAATTATTAATAATTAATTATTAATTACATAATTCTCATAAATTAATTTCTTAATTAATTATTATTTAATTTTAATATTAAATTAATTAATTATTAACCCATTGGTGAGTGAATTATTTAATATTTAGTTTCTTATCCAAAATTTTTCTTAATTCCCCTTTATTCATATTTGGGTCCATTAGGTAACCATGGATAACCATGGTCTTTCAATATCATATTGGGTTATCTTTGTGTGTTGTGGGTTTATTTGGCTTATTACAATTCATTTACTTGTAATTGGATTTTATTATTGTTTTAAACCTGTTAAGGCCCATTACACTTGTCCTTATCAAGTTTTAGTTAACAATTAGATGGTATCTCAACAAGTCTAGTAGCAGGTTCATTTCTCATCACCGAGCCATTGGGTACTAATTTACCAATTTGTCCCTATTTCGGTTATTCAAGCACTTTTAAGCTTAAACTTGTTAAATTTTTTGACCTTAACTTTTAGTAATCTATCTTGCAGTTTTATAGGTCCAGAAAACCTCTACCTATGGTTCCAAACGTTATTCCCATTAAATTACTATTTTGTCCCTTAGTTTGACAAAATTACAATTTTGTCATTAGACATACCCTTTTTAATCTAGACTTATTGAATGGTTTTTAAAAGTTTGTCCCAGCCTTAGAATAACGTTTATAGTGCCCTTAAGCTCTTAAAATGGCTTTCGTAACTTATTACATTTCTAAACATAATTAAATAAAAGTATAACATTTAAGCCCCCTATATGTCATTTAAGGTCGTACATTTGACTATAATATAAACCATATTATTTATTTTATTTATTTAGCTTAATATACTATTTTAAGAGTGACAAAGATGCTGCCTAATTATATTCTAAGCATATTTTATAATTTGAGCCGATATTTATTTCTTTTTGCATTTTAGTTCTTATTTAGCCCCAAGTAGTTCCCAATACCCTTTGGTTCACATTTTCTATATTTAATATCATTATAAAGTGCTCTCATAGGATCAGGACTCATTTTTAATAATTTTTTATTATTTACATTTTTTACCAAAAACTTTTCAATATTAATGTTTTGACCCCAAAATGGCGTTTTATTTATTTCTTATCCATTTATTATCAAAATTTGACACAGGGTCTATTTTAAATCTCTAGTCAAGACTGAAAATTTTTGGATTCAACTAAAGTCTTTAGACTGGTGAAATTATGATTTTACCCCGTAAGGGCAAAATTGTCATTTTTGACTTTTATTATTTCTGATCAAACTCGAGCTCTTCTTGTGGCTTATATTAAGAGTAATATTATGTCCTTCTATATAATTATGAAAATCCAACTCAAAATACTATTTTCCAATTTATTAATATTTATACTAAAAATATTATTTTTGTTACTTTATGGTCATTAATTCTTATTTTAGCTTATTTGTGATGTCAAAATAATTTCTTCAACATTCATGCTTCCATTTACCATAAGACATAACATATCAACATGCCATAATCTCTTATTCTCATACATCAATACTCATTCATGTCATATAACCATAAAATCACATAAATACACTTTTCATCATATTCCATACACAAATAATATTTTCTAGCCACCTTAAATTATGGCCAGCATAGATATCATATCACTAGGTAGCAAAACCATATTTTAACTAGTTACCATGTCAAGATTTTCCTATTTGTAAGAACACATTTTGAAACGAATGTTATTAAGAACTTGGTAAATCACTAGTTTACAAATTATTTACCTCTTAGAAAAGTAGTGGGTTCTTAGCTCCTCTTGAAGGCTTTAAACCACTCTTGGATCCTTGAGGTAGGGAGCTAGAATAAAGATAAAATATCACTTTAAAAATATTTTTAAAATATCATTTTCCTTTCTAGAAAATAAGTGGAAAAAGTATAGGTTTTAACTTAGAAAACACGTGGAATTGCTCTTCCTCCTAGTAAAAAAATGATCTTGGGAGTGGGTGGAAGGAGATGAAGTATATTTTTGACTTCCTTTAGCTAAAAATTTCGTCCACAATGAAGAGAGAAAGAGAGGAAACTTTTCTTTGCTTGTATGGCTTTTATGAAAGAGAAAAAAGTGATTTTTGGTTTACCTAAAACCATTTTATAACCAAGCCTTATTGTGGGTTAAAAAAATTGAAATTTTTGGATTTAAAACTGTCCAAAAACTTGCTCAGTGGAAGAAGACAAGTTGAGAAGTTATTTTGGTGGTTTTTCATGCATTTCTAAGTGGTTTTAGTGAGTACTCATTCAAGTAGTCCATCATCTTACATTGTAGTCAACTTTTCTTTCTTGTCTTGTCATCTTTATTTTGCTTGTTTAGGGGTTCGATTTTGAATTCTCAAAAACCACCCCTCTTATTCAACCTATTTTCTGAAGAAAAAAAAAATTTTGGTGCCAGTTTACTAGCAGCAGGCAGGCAGCTTACTGCCTGCCTGCATGGCTCAGTGGGCCGTCGCCCACTGAGCAAGGGGAGGGGTGCACGGCACCCCTTCCCTTAACCCAAAATTTTTTTTTCTGGCAGTGGGCTTAACCCAGTAGGTAATTACCCACTGGGTAAGGGGTACACGAGCACTCCCCCTAAAACCCCTTTTTTTATTTTATTTTATTATTATGATTATTATTTTTTTATAATAGGAGTATTAAATTTAATTTAGTTGATAAATCTTGACATGGTATAAAATTCATTTCTTCAAATCATAAAATTATGATTATTCATTTATTATATTTATATAATGAATTTTCACAAATAATATTTTCACAAAATTTCAGTTGAAAAAGAAAATGGGAATAACATTATATATATATTTTCTCTTTTAAATAGAGAAACTCAACATTATTAAATCATCGACATCATCATATTGATGATACATATACCATCATTCATGATCTTGAAATTTGGTATTCAACAAAATAATTTATTAAAAGTGTATTGATGAAGAAAATCCATATAAATAGTTTGTAAATCGAGTTTATGAATTTCGAGGGCATCACAAGAAGAGTGAGTGGCCGGTTGGTGTTGGTGGGGCAAGGAAGGAAAATCATTTTTAACCCAAAGCCTAGATCAACCTTTCAGAGCTTTAGAGCTATTTCTCTAACCATCTAAGATTTCCATTGAGTTTGATCAAAGATTTATATGTATTTCAAGCTTAGGCTGTAAGAGCATAAGCTCACCATATTTATTTTGCCCTATGTTATGATTTTATGTGGTGGTTTATGCCTAAATCTATGCTTAGGATGATTTGATTTCTAGATCTAAGCATGGGTTTGAATTTTACTCTTGAATGAGTCTTATGGGTATGATTGCGCACCAAGTTCTTGTGAATATGATCATTGGTGAATGATGAATATGAATATTATCTAAGTGTGTTGGTTAAAGAATTAACCTAAGAACACAATTTGGTTAACTTGAAGGTTATCCAATATTATGCTTTAATGATGATGAAACAAGTGTATGAATGAATGTTACGAACGAATCCAAAGCACTACATGTTAATGTAGACTCACGGCTTAGTCCGTTTGAGGTAGTGTGTGTGGATTTTAAGCAAAAACAACCAATTTCAAAACTATCAATTTTCGGATTCAAACTGGATAGTTTTCTGGAAACTAAAATTTAAGCCCATTAGAGGTATAATTTGGAAAAAGTCAAAACTGTAAAGTTGTAGAAAATTGAAAATTCTAACGGGACAGTGTGAACGATTTTTCAAAATAAGGCTGTAAAGGCCTTTGTTTTTAATAAAATCCGAAACTTGACTATATAGACAATATACACGCCTAGGATTTTTCAAAAGGAAAAACAAATAAGTTAAATGTAGATTCAGATTTTGAACAAAAGACAAAAGTTGTAGGTTTCGATTAGATCTATAACTTTTATGAAGAAAATTTTTTAAATTCAAAACAGATTTTAAGATAAAATTGGATCTTAAAAACAAGAAATTCCTGTACAGGATTTTCAAAACAGTGCATGAACAGGAAATTCCTACACATGCACTGATAACTGAAATTATGGAACTGTTTTTAAAGATTTCTTTCAGAATTTGACAGTTTTTGTTTAAAAGTTACACTTTTATAAAAATACAATTTTAAGGGATTAAAGTTTTACAAAAGAATTTTAAAAGAAAAATTAAACAAAGTCTTGTTAAGAAAAGAGAAAATAAATACATGTGCCAAAAATTATTTTGAAAACATAGTAACAAAATAATGATCATTAGTAACTGGATAAGATACCCAAGCTATTGGGTTGGGCCTAAAACCCATGGTTACCTATAGTAACCTCATAGGGTATTACTTTAAAAGTAATTGGGCTTTAGTAACCTAATAGGGTATTAGTCTAAATATGATTGGATTTATACCCAGGGTTACTAATAGTAACCTAATAAGATACTATTTAAATAAAATTGGGCCTTGTATCCCAGATTGCAATAATTAATCAAACAAGATACTGTTTGATTGTAATAGGGTCATGTGCTCTAAGGTTACATTTATTAACCGTATAAGATATCATTGTAGTATGTGGGGGACATGTAACTAGGGTTACTGGTGAATGTTGGTTAGGATACCAGCATTGAATGTAATGATTTATGGTAAGATAGGATGATCCTTATCTTATATCCTTTTTGAAAACAGGAAACTAACCTATTGTTGCAACCTGTTGGAGCCACAAACTCAGGACGTAGCATAACCAGTAAGTACAACTCTGCCTACAGCATGGGAAAAATGTTTTTTGTTGCTTTGCATGTTTTTTTTTAAAACTCATGCATTTATTTAAATATTTTTACTACTTTACATGTTTTTCAAAGCATCATGTGTTAATGTATGTGACGCATATGATTTATGTTTTATTATTATGGCATCATGTAAGTATGCTCACTAATAATAAATCACATGACAAGACTGAGACTAAACCAAGACAAGTAAGATGTTGTACCAACCAACCGTTGATGCGTGGAGGATTATGTATGTTTAAGAAAATTCTTAGACCTTCCGTTGATGCATGAAGGGTTATGTATATGATTCTCAGAATTGTTAGGGATCTTGCAAACCATAACTTTCAGTGGATTGCGCGCATTTGGTACGTACACAAGGGTCCCATATGTTAAGCAAGATAATAAGTTCATAATAAAAGCATAATTGATTCATAAGAAAGCATAATTAGTTCATGCATCATCAATTTATAAGTTCTTTTATAAAAATATTTTTGCGGATTAGAAAATTGTACTTACTGAGCATAAGCTCATAACTTACGTTCATGCTTTAGGTAAGTAACTTACCAATAATACTTGATGTAAGACTGTGGAGAGATGCGGTACAGACTGTGAAATTTGGGTTGGACACCGCCACGTATTTTGAAAAAAAAAATGTTTGTGATATGTTATACTAATATGATAGCACCGGTACTTAGTACTAGGACAATGTTTACTACTATGATAACTAGTATGATTTGTAAAAATATGGTTTGGAAGCTCGGTACTCGAGTGAATACATATAAATAAGTATGAGTTTAAGTTAAGTTTTAAGTTTGAGTTTAAAAAGAAATTTATGTTTTAAAAGGAAAAAAACATTTCCATATTTTTACGTAAAGTCAAAAGTAAGTTTTAAGTAAAGTATGTTTAAGTAACCATGGTAAGGTAACGGCTCCATGAAATTGGTTCGTTGCGAACTTGGTATTTAAGTTAAGTAAGTATAGTAACGGCCTTGCGTAGGTCGGGGCGTTACATGTTGGTATCAGAGCGGGTTTCCTGCCATCTGGTTTCACAGTTCTGCTGCCAGCACCACAGTTTTGTAAGTTTATTTTCTTACTTTATTATTTTTATGTTAATCTAGTGAGGTTATAGTATTATAATGATAAAGATATGTACCTGGTGACAAACCTGGGTTTGATTAAAGAGGACCGCGAGGCTTCGTTGGCATTCTGGGGAATAGAGCCACACATCTTCGATGGGACATAGGGAGTGGCTGCCTTAACTGAGTGGCTGCATGGTATTGAGATCCTCTTCAGATTATGTCATGTAAGCGCATATCTTTAGGTTATGCTTGCCAGCCGACGCATGGTCAAAGAGGCTCGTGCATGGTGCCTTGACATAGGAGACCATGAGATGAGGTTCCTAAATGGTTTTTCTTAACGACACTTGAACAAACTTTGGAGCCATGATCACTCCAAGATATGGACCACTGCTTGGAGAGGGACCGCATATGCATTATTACGACCACGAGATATACCAAGATATATACATAAGACGATATGTCAGTTATGTTGTAACTTGGAGTGTTTATCCGAATGAGTCTATGGGCCATTACTGCTACTGGATCAAAATTACACAGCAGAAGCGTGGTGGATGAGCTAAGTTTACGATATGATATGATGAGATTGCGATAAATCTCTAGAATTATACAATAAGTACGATGTTTTTATGATATGACATGATAAGATATGAATGAAAAAATGAGTATTAGAAATGTCAGGAACTAGAATTAGAAGATGGTTCGCTACACGTACGGCCGAACCAATTTCCGTAACAGCCTAACCTTGCAACGGTGGTAGCCGATTAGCAACGATAACTGCTAGAGCAGCAATAAGAAATTAATAAACTTCGAGATTAGATAGCCTATCACCTCATCTTGGAATGGTGTTAGCTAGGAAATTTTTACTTTAAGGATTTGGATTGACACTACAGGATTTAAGTTTCATGTTTGTGAAACTTTTACCCCATAAGAGTAATATTAGAAATGGTAAAATGTTTGGTAATGCCTTGACTCGGAGGTGACAACAAGGCAATGCGCAAACATGAGTTGGATGTTGCCAATAATAATTTAGTAGACTACGATGATGGCTATGAGTTTGAAAATGAAATTGATGATATGATCCCTTAGTAATAGAAATTATGCAATGATTGGAAGTTTTAGATATTCCTAAAAAGGTTATGATTATGCACTTATGCTATTAAGAAAATGTTAGAAGCAATGAGAGAAGCTTCCACTATCTAGCAAGTAACTAGTTGATATAAGTATATCTTTCACTGCATCACTCGAACGGTATTATGTTTTGAAAAAAAAAATATTTTCAATTATGCTATTTATTATGATTTTCCATGATTAACTTTGAAAAGGTTCAAAAAAGTTATTATTTAGATTTTTCATGGGATGCTTTTATTGTTCTTTGTTGCCCCCCCCCCCCCCCCTTTACGTTAACACTGCAATGCTTGAATGTTTATAATTATTTACATGTTTGATTTATCTTTATAAAATTTATAAACTTATTACATACGTTAAAACCTACCTTTTGGATTTTGTATGGGATTCTCTTATTCATCTTTGTTGCCCCGTGTCGGCCCCCCTCTCTACGTTCAAACTGCAGGGCTGGAATTCTTTTCATTATTTACATGTTTTATTTTTCTTCATAAAATTTATTAACATATTATGTACATTGAAACCTGCCTTTTGGATTTTGCATGGTACGCTTGTATTCTTCTTTGTAGCCCCGCGCCGCCCCCCCGCCCCCTTCCCCTCTACGCTGACACTGCAGAGCTCAAATATTTTTAATTATTTGCATGTGCTTGATCTCATGCTTATTTGAACCAATCCATGTTATATTTTGTAAAGGTCAATCATTGAGGAAGAGAAATTCCAAGATAGGGGCCATCATGAAAAGTAAAGGGCCAAATCTTTAAGGAACATAGTTCCAAGAAAGGGGGTCATTATGAAAAATAAAGGATTCTAATAGCATAAGATTAACATGACACTAGAGGGTCCTTAGCTTCAACTAAATTTAAAGAAAAATATTTTAATGTGATATATTTGTTGAGCCTCTCAATTAAAGTTAGTGGGAAGTATTTTAAATATGATATGATTTTCAAATATGAAAAAGTTACATGGTACGATATACTTTTCAAGTATGAAAAAGTTATATGATATGATATGATATGCTTTTCAAATATGGTAAGCTATATGATATACTTGCTAATAATTTTATATAAATAGTTCTTGTAATGCAGTATGAAAGAATGAAAGTATGAAAGTCTGGAAGATATGAAAGTATGAAAGAATGAAAATAAGAAAGTATGCAGTATGTAGTATACAGTTTGCAGGATAGTGAGATCAATAATTCAGTCATTTTTGGAGTATTAGAACTAGAACCCCTAAATTTTTTAGGACGAAAATTTTTAAGGGGGGTAGATTGTGATAGCCCAAATTTTTGATGAAGTTTTGATTTTCTTTGATACAAGAAAACCTAAGTCTTAATCATATATGTATGTCAATATGAAACTCATGATCTGATTTGATTATCAGAGTATATATGAATTCTTATAATATATAAGACTCAATAATAGTTTACTTAGTCAAGTATGAGGCCTTTTGTTGAAAGAGGCAGAATAATGATTTATGATTTTACTCCAGTCAATATTTGACCAGGATGATTTAATATATGATTAAGATGGTACAATAGTATAGTAAGCAGTATGAAAATTATACTGCGATAAACTGTCATTACGGATAAGGAAGTAAGAATAAGGTATAGGATTGTTTTAGAAAAACCAAGTATAATATTTAGAGCAACAAGGACTTAGTAGCTTCAACTCTTAAGAAAAACCTATACGCAGTCTAGTTAAGTGCAATGAATTCTTGACTACAGTTTAGTATTACAGCACTATTAATAATTAAAAATAATATTTGTAATATCTGCATTAGTAAAAAAATAGACTGCATATTAAGAGGAAAGGTCAAACATGACCTTACTTGGAGGCCAAGTAATCTTGGAAATATGTGTGAATTTTGGGATTTTTGGAAATCGGAAAGAAAGGTGTGGAAGATTTTGATTCGATGATTCAGTGGATAATTTTGAAGAGATTTTTGACCCCAAAATCAGCCACATGGCCGGCTACCTCATGGGGGTCCTTAAGCAAATATTTTGCTTTACCCTAATATGCAATTTTAAGAATAAAATTAATTGATGAAAAATCAAGAATTTTCACCTATATATAGGTGATGTCAGGTTGAGTTTGGACCATTTAGTTAAGCCTCAAAGTTTTTAGTTCTCTTTCAACTTCCCTCTAAGTAATGAAAATTAAAAAGGGGGAGAAGGAGAGTGAGTGGCCGGTTGGTGTTGGTGGAGTAAGGAAGGAAAAAATTTTTCAACCCAAAGCCTAGTTCAACCTTTCAAAGTTTTAGAGGTATTTCTCTAAACCCTTTAAGATTTCCATTGAGTTTGATCAAAGATTTATATGTGTTTCAAGCTTGGGTTGTAAGAGCATAAGCTCACCATTTTTATTTTGCCCTATGTTATGATTTTATGTGGTTGGTTATGCCTAGATCTATGCTTAGGATGATTTGATTTCTAGATCTAAGCATGGGTTTGAATTGTACTCTTGAATGAGTGTTATGGGTATGATTGCTCACCAAGTGCTTGTGAATATAGTTATTGGTGAATGATGAATATGGATATGATCTAAGTGTGTTGGTTAAAGAATTAACCTAATAACATAATTTGGTTAACTTGGAGGTTATCCAATATTATGCTTTCATGATAATGAAACAAGTGTATGAATGAATGTTAAGAGCGAATCCAAATTACTACATGTTGATGTAGGCTCACGGCTTAGTCCGTTTGAGGTAGTGTGTGCGGATTTTAAGCAAAAACAACCAATTTCAAAACTATCAATTTTCGGACTCAAACTGGACAGCTTTCTGGAAACTAAAATTTAAGCCTATTAGAGGTATAATTTGGAAAAAGTCAAAACTGTAAAGTTGTAGAAAATTAAAAATTCTAAGGGGACAGTGTGAACGATTTTTCAAAATAAGGCTGTAAAGGCCTTTATTTTTAACAAAATCCGAGACTTGACTATATAGACAATGTACACGCCTAGGATTTTTCAAAAGGAAAAACAAATAAGTTAAATACATATTCAAATTTTGAGCAAAAGACAAAAGTTGTAGGTTTCGATCAGATCTACAACTTTCATGAAGAAAACTTCAAATTCAAAACAGATTTTTAGATAAAACTGGATCTTAAAAACTAAACAGGAAATAGGAAATTCCTGCACAGAATTTTCGAATTAGTGCATGAACAGGCAATTCCTGCACATGCATTGATAACTGAAATTTTGGAGCTATTTTCAAATATTGCTTTTAGAATTTGACAATTTTTATTTAAAAATTACAGTTTTATAAAAATATGGTTTTAAGGGATTAAAGTCTTACAAAATGCTTTTAAAAGAAAAATTAAACAAAGACTTGTTAAGAAAAGAGAAAATAAATACATGGGTCAAAAATTATTTTGAAAATATAGTAATAAAATAATGACTATTAGTAACCGGATAGGATACCTAAGCTATTGGGTTGGGCCTAAAATCCATGGTTACCAATAGTAACCTAATAGGGTATTACTTTAAAAGTAAATGGATCTTAGTAACCTAATAGGGTATTAGTCTAAATATGATTGGGCTTATACCAAGGGTTACTAATAGTAACATAATAAGATACTATTTAAATATAATTGGGCCTTGTATCGTAGGTTGTAATAATTAATCAAACAAGATATTGTTTGATTGTAATTAGGTAATGTGCTTTAGGGTTACATTTAGTAACCGAATAAGATATCATTGTAGTATGTGGGGGACATGTAACTAGGGTTACTGGTGAATGTTGGTTAGAATACCAGCATTGAATATAATGATTTATGGTAAGATATGATGATCCTTATCTTACATCATTTTTGAAAACAGGAAAGTAACCTGTTGTTGCAACTTGTTCGAGCAACAAACTCAGGACGTAGCATAATCAGTAAGTATAAATCCGCCTGTAGCATTGGCAAAATATTTTTGTTGCTATGCATGTTTTTTTAAAACTCATGCATTAATTTAAATGTTTTTACTGCTTTGCATGTTTTTCAAAGTATCATGTGTTAATGTATGTGACGCATATTATTTATGTTTTATTGTTGTGACATCATATAAGTATGCTCACTAATAATAAATCACATGACAAGACTACGACTAAACCAAGACAAGTAAGGTGGCGTACCAACCTCCCATTGATGCGTGGAGGATTATATATGTTTAAGAAAATTCTCAGATTATCCGTTGATACATGAAGGGTTATGTATATGATTCCCAGAATTGTTAAGGACCTTACAAATCCTAATTTTCTGTGGATTGCGTGCATTTGGTACATACATAAGGGGCCCATATGTTAAGCAAGATAATAAGTTCATAATGAAAGCATAATTGATTCGTAAGAAAACATAATTGGTTCATGCATCATCAATTCATACGTTCTTTTATAAAATATTTTTGCAGATTAGAAAGTTGTACTTACTGAGCATAAGCTTATAATTTACATTTATACTGTAGGTAAGGAACCTACCGGCAATACTTGATGCAAGACTGTGGAGAGATGCACTACAGACTGTGAAATTTGGGTTGGACACCGCCATATGTTTTGAAAAAAAAAATATTTGTGATATGTTATACTAATTTGATAGCACCGGTACTTAGTACTGGGACAGTGTTTACTACTATGATAACTAGTATGATTTGTAAAAATATGATTTGGAAGCTCGGTACTCGAGTGAGTACATATAAATAAGTATGAGTATAAGTTAAGTTTTAAGTTTGAGTTTAAAAATAAATTTATATTTTAAAAGGAAAAAAAAAAGTTTTTCCATATTTTTATGAAATATGAGAGTATGTTTAAGTATGTTAAGTATGAAATAGCAGCTACATAAGGTGAGTCACCATAAGATTTGGTATGTAAGTACGGTAACGGCCATACATAGGTCGGGGTGTTACACTAGTACACGAGGGTGTTGATAAGATTTCATTTGCAAGTTCACAAGGAGTGTAACCATCTCCGCCACGAGGGGCTTCGCAACAAGGAATTGTATTACAGCGTTTTTGAAAAAATTCATACTGTAGGTGCCTCGGGATTCGAATCAATTACTATGCGAGGTGATAGTACTCCATACGTCGGGTCTAAATTTTCTATGGATAACTCTGGAACACATCCAGTTTTAGAAGAGGAATTAACTCCGACCAATGGTGGGCGGTAGGGCAACACCAGAAGAGCGGGTGATGATGCTGGTCCATCACGGTTTAAGGGCAGTTCTAGTAAGAGAAAGCAAACAGAGGCAACAGACGAGATTACTTACTCGGCAATGCAGGAAATTGTTAGTCATTTCCGTAGTCGATCATAATTGGGTGCCGTCAATAAACAATCAAGCCAACCGGATTACTTGTTGATGTGCATGAATATTATGACGGAGATGGAAATTCAACTTGGTCATCGAACAATTATGTGGCACTACTTCGAGGCTCATCCACGGGTACAGTGTACCTTTCATCAGCTTCCCGATGACGATAGACGAAGCATTATTGCCTCAGTTGTTAAGTCTTAATTGCCACCAGATGATTGAGTTTTAGGGTCAGTATATTTTTTTTATGTTAAATTTTTTAAGACATAACATTGATATTATTATTTTTATTGGATTCTCTTGATTTATTTATTTCATTCATATTTGAACATTTGGTTCTATTGTTCGTTATACGATTTTACCTAACTTTATATCACATATTTCTATTTACATTATGTTATGCTTTGTAGCTCATTTGGAGAATAAAATTAATATATAACGAATCTGAAACGATTAATTGAATGGAGTATGATGGTATTAGGACTACTTGAACTTGTTTTGGGAACAATTGATCTATTTAGATAAACTACCAAGTTTAGCTTAGGTCACGTCATTCTCAATATGAATGAGTTTAGTTCCGCATCCGAACCTGAAGAATAGGACACATCTTCAGAAAACGAGCTAAGCGACGATGACGGTTTTCTTGCGATGGTAGTCGATGTCGTGACTGTAAGTAGGCGTAATAGATGAAGAGATCCACAACCAATGTATAATTCAAGACTAACTGACAGCATGCGTGTAGAAGAGATAATAAATGGACATGAAGAAATTATTCAATTTTGATCAGTATGAAATTAGATACATTCAAAGTATTAAGTCATGTATTGGGTAGTAGGGAATTATTGAGGCTAATTTGTAATATGAATTCGACGAGCAGTTATTCATTTTTTAATCTATTTGTGTACAAGGCGTAACGAATAGACACATTTCGTATTTGTTCTAACATTTTAGAGAGACAACTTTACATTGGTTCTTTAAAGTGTTGATGGCTATTTGTGTTCTCAAAGACGAATTCATGAGGCCACCTGACTATACAGAGGTTCAATCTTTGATTATGGAGCATTTCGACAAATATAGGTCATTGTTTGATGTACGTTATCGATGTCATCGCATCATATAATCGTATTAATGAATTAAAAAAAAAATAAACGAAAGTCCACTATTTTTTATTCAACACGTGTTATTAATGCTAGTAGCCATAATCAACATTTTACTTCTTCATACAGGATTGTATTGGCACTATAGATGGAATACACGTACCATGTATGTCACATGCGGATAATTCTGAAGCATGGATTAATCGAAAATGGTGTGAACTAGCAGAATGTATTGGCTGCCTGCTCATTCGATATTAAATTTACATATATGTTAACCGGGATGAGGGATCTTGCCATGATTCTAAAATATTAGAAGAGGCAATAGCATTTCATGGTTTCTCAATACTGCCACCTGGTATGATCATCTGTCACAAGATATGACCGGTTTATAAATAATAAAGTAAGCACCAAAATGTGTGATTTGTGTTGATAATGCGATATTTACTTCGTAGGAAAATTTTACGTAGATGATTTGGGATACGCGAATAAGGATTATTTCCTTAGTCTATTTCGTCGAGAGACGTATCATTTACCCGAATATCGAAAACGGTGCGTCGAATTGGGCACTCAGAGGGAAGTATTTAACTACACACACTCATTGTTGTGGAATTGTATTGAGCGAACTTTTATAATATGGAATGTCAAATTTAAAATACTTAAGGCATCAACAATTATCCCATGGATAAACAAGTAAAGATCTCAATGGTGTGTGCGATTGTTCATAATTTCATAAGGATGGTATAGGTTGGGGTTCCTAATCTTAAAGAGTATGCGACAGATAGTGTACCTGTGGGTGGACATATTGATGTTAATGCGGATTACGTATTGGCCGACAGGGGGGATGAGACAGGTCTAAGTACGGGAAAGCAACAAGATGCATCGAGGAGGGGTGCAATGAATCAGCTGAGAGATGTGTTGGCCGATTATATGTGGAACAGATATCAATGAAATCCGTGACATAAATTCACTTGAAATTAAGGCCAGTGTTATCTATTTAAACCAGATTAGGGGGAGAATTTCATGTTTTTTTATTAGCATTTTTAGTTACCAACTACGTAATTCTTGTTATATTTTATAGCTATGTAAAAATTATTATAAAAACTTTGATGTATGTTGTTGATGTGTGTTTTTATTTTAGCTTATTTTCTTTTTGTTTTTTTCATTTTTCCATTCACAACCCACAATGGCATCTTAGCCTCCGTTTGATAACTTAGTTGGAGATGAAATTTTTAAGTTGGAGTTGGTTGACTTTTCAAAAACTAGTTATAATTTTTAACTTTTCAGAAAAAGACAGCAACTGAGATGAAAATTTTGAGTAAGAATATGAGTTTCAAACATACCCTATCTTTTCAAGTTAAATTTTTTAACTCAAGCTTTTTACTAAATGTCCAACTCTAACTTTTAACTTAGTTTATCTTCAACTCAACTTAAAAATCTTAACTCAAACCGTTTCAGCAAACAGATACTTAGTGTCGTTGATATTGATAACAAGTTTAAAAAGTTCCAGAAACAAAAGTGTCAAGTACTTTACAAGTTTTCTCACCATTGATGGTAATGGCTGTGATATGGGAAGTGCCAATGTGGCGTGTCAGCAGTGAGGCTATAGAGACATATATGACATTTGGGTGTGGGGTGTATGTACATGACACGTGATGTGTTGTGATTAAATTGCTATTAAATAAATATATTTTATATATTTATATATCTTAAATATAAATTTAAATTCTTAAAAGATATAACATCTTGAATAACTATATATATATATTTTGAGAAAGATTACATTTTTTAAGTGGTAGTTTTTTCCTAGACGGTGTTCCTAGACGGTGTCACCAGTAACGGAACCAGCTAGGGACCAGTGGGGGACAATAAAGGGTAACCTATGATGTATGTTGAGATTTGCTAGGAGGTGCCCCCACTAAGTACTCATGGTCAGAATGTAAAATTCTTGGCCTCTGAGTGCGCACTGTTTCTTTGGGCTTCTTTGGGGTTGGACTTCTCTTTCAAATTGTCTAACCCACTTTCCTTTTTTTTCCCCTCTTTTTATCTTAAAAATTCTGTGAATTCCTTTTGTTTTGTTCTTTTTTTTTTTTTTTTTTTTTTGTTTCATTTGGCTTTCTGACTTTCTCTTCCCCATTTAATTTTTTTTCCCCTGAAGCCACTCTCTCTCTGTACATATATATAAATTGCATGAAATTTTGATAATAATTTTTTTTCCCCTGAAGTTTTTTTTCCTCTTTTAATAATAATTTAATGAAATTTTGATATACTGATTGAGTATTTCTTTGAACTTAATATAAAATACTTCATTGATATTATACAATTATAAATGTTAAATTTCATTGAATTTAAACAACACTTCTTAATGTTTTTCGATAATGGAGAGTGTGAGAAGTATCTAAGTGTTATCAAAGGAGCTCCTCAAGCACTCATAAGAATATTTGCCAATGGACCTACGGGCGAGCCCTCAACAACGAGCTTCTAATATTATATTTTGATTTCATAGTAAAAGAATTTTTATGATAGAGCACGTTATTTACTATATCAATAAAGCATGCTTTATTTAATAATTACATTAAACTTTTAATAATATGGTAAATTTATATATATACGCTAAGAAATATCCTACAAAGAATAAATTTTCTCTTATGTTAATTTTATTGCCTAACTTCTATCTTAATTTTAATCATGAATTGTTATCTATATCTCCTAAAAATTTTCGCTACTGTTTTTTGAATTTAGAAAGGATAACAAAGACTTTGCTATATATAAAATCGTGGTTACTTTAAAAGAATGAAAGTTGCAGTTCCAGTAATCTACAACGGAAAACTTTATTTCTATTATCACCATTCATATCTATTTTATTCTCATAAAATTTCCTATTATTTATAAATTTTAAAAGAGAAACAATTTATATCTTAAGGGATATTACTAATAATTAACTTGAAAACTAATATTATTTAAGTACGTAAAATTAAATTAAAAAAGTGGAAAGAGTTTATATTTTGAAGAATATTGCTAATAATTAATATAAATACTACAGTTATTAAATCTGTTAAATTTAAAGAAAAAACAAAAGTGAATATATATAACACGAAGCGCACGTCCGCATAAAAAACTAGTATATATAACGTTTGGTTGCTTTCCAATAATTATTAGCTTAGTATTTAACATATTGACGTATGTTTGTCAAAAAAAAAATAGACATTACGAAATTTTTTAACTATACATATTTTTTATATTTTCATTTTAAATTTTTATATACCCAATTAAGATATCTTTAGTAATATTTAAAAGAGTGAATATCAATTTTTGTCATGTGCTCCATATCGGTCACATCTCACTACTTTCTTTTTTTCTGTTTTTTTTTCACGTTGTTTTTTTCCCCTCTTTCATGTTCCATCGTCTCTAGATTATTAAGATATTTTTAGCAATATTTAAAAAGAGTGAATATCAATTTCCGTCGTGTCCTCCATATCGGTCACATCTCACTTCTTTCTGTTTTTCTCTTTTTTTTTTGAAGAAAACTGTGGTAGAGACCCTCTGAGGGTCACTACCGGTAAAGCCTTTTTTGGACCGTTAAGATTTAATCGAACGGTTTAAATATTGATGGTGTATGATATTTATCATACACCTAACCTCACATAATCATTCCCACCTAAACCCTTCTCCGTCGCCGGCGATCTTCCCGCCGCCGACGACGGACGCCGGTGACTCATCCTTGACGCCGGCGACCCAACTTCGGCCACCTCCGGCCCTCAGCCCCGGACGCCGGCCGTCGCCGCCGGCGACCTCATTTTCTCTCTCTTCCCCTTTCTCTCCCTTCTTTCTCTCTCTTCCCCTTTCTCTCTCTTCCCCTCCCTCCCACCGGCCCCCACCCCCGGCCTCCCCCACCCCCGACGACCCCCCTCACCCCGGCCGCCACCCTCCCCCGCCCTCCCCCCCCTGGACGACCCCCTATTTCTTCCCCTTTCTCTCTCTTCCCCTCTCTCTCTTCCCCACCCCGGCTGCCCCCAGTCCCCCCTCCCCGCCGGCCCGGCCCCCAGCCCGGTGAGCCCCCACCTCCGGCACCCCCTCCCCTGGCCTCCCCCCACCCCCGCCCCTCGCCCCGTGCCCCCGCCCCTCGCCCCTCGCCCCTCGGGAAATCGTTAAATCACGATTTCGCGAGGGGCGGGGGCGCTGGGCGAGGGGCGGGGGGTGGGGGAGGCTGGGGGAGGCGGGTGCCGGAGGTGGGGGGCTCACCGGGCTGGGGGCTGGGCCGGCGGGGGAGGGGGGGACTGGGGGCAGCCGCGGTGGGGAAGAGAAAGAGAGGGGAAGAGAGAGAAGAGAGAGAAAGGGGAAGAAAGAGAGAAAGGGGGGTCGCCGGCGGCTGGAGTTGGGGCCGGAGGTGGTTGCCGGGGCTGGGGTGGTCGGGGTGGGGAAAAGAGAGAGGGGAAGAGAGAGAGAGAGGGGAAGAGATAAGAGAAGAGAGAGAAAGGGGCGCCGGCGACCGAAAAAAGTGTCGGAGGTGGGTCGCCGGCATCGGGGTGAGTCGCCGGCGTCGGGGTGGGTCGCCGGCGTCGGTCGCCGGTGGTGGACAGGTCGTCGGCGGTGGGAAGACTTGGGGTGAGAAAGTTTATACGAGGTAGGGTCTATAATAATAATGATATATCAACCGTTCGATTAAAATCTAACGGTTAAAAAAAGAGCTCTACCGATAGGATAAATGGGAGAGGCTCTACCACAAACTCTCCCTTTTTTTTCTCGTTGTTTTTCCCCTCCCTCTCTCTGTCAAACTTCTATAGTTAGTTGCAGAGAATCAAAATTTAACTCACTCAAAATTTTGATTTCTCTCTCTCTCCTATTACTATTCTTCTAGAAATATTTTGTTCTTTTTTCTTTGCAAATTTTCACATTTGCTTGTTGTTAAAATTTGTTTTAAAGGATTGTCAAATCCTAAAAGCGATTTACTGATAATCAAAAGCAATTTCTTTTTCTAAGAAGGAGCAAATAATGTTTTAAATAATGCATATTTGTTACATGTTTCAAGTTTTCATATTCAGATTTTCTAACATGTTCGTTTAATTTGTTTTTAAAACTAAATTACAATTGTGTTTTATGTATCTTCTCAAAGAGTTAATATTCCATTGAAGATATTTTTTGTGGTAGCATGACTTTGGACATGTTTGACGGTGTTTATAGAGAAGCTATTTTTGGTTTTCTGAATTCAAAAACTATTTTTGAAAGTATTTGAATAATTTATCGGAAAGCTTTAACTCTCAAAAGAGCTTATAGATAAAGCCACAAATTATGTATTCTTGAAAAAACTTTTCTGAGTAGATTTTGAAACTTGTATAAGAGTTTCAATAAGATTATTATAAATTTCCTTCTAACATTTTATTTTTTTTACTGATTACCAAAAAAAAAAATGAATATCTTTGATGAAGGAATCAACTTATTGCTAGATAATCCTCTTGATTTCAAGCTTTGAATTTCTGAACCCTAATATTTCTAATGATGTTTCCAGTGAACTTGTAGAAAGAAAATTATGCGACCGAAAGGAAATAGTCAAAAAAAAAAAAAAGTAAAAGAAAAATCATGTGTCAAAAAAAGAAACGTGTAATTTTATTAAAATAAAATATGTTATTATCAATTCTTAAAAATTTGATAATTATTATGAAATTATATAATATTAGGTAAGCAAAATAAGACATTTTGACAAAAATATGAAGATCTTTCTAAAAAAATTTGATAATTATTATGTAATTATATAATATTAGGTAAGCAAAATAAGACATTTTGACAAAAATATGAAGATCTTTCTAAAAAATTTGATAATTATTATGTAATTATATAATATTAGGTAAGTAAAATAAGACATTTTGACATAAAATATAAAGATCATAAAGATTTTGACACAAAAATAATGGGGAAAAGAAAACCAACGGAAATAAATGGAAGCCCAATTTCACACGGTGAATTAAAAACAAAAAAAAAACAAAAACAAAAACAAAAACATAACAAAAACAAAAACGAAAAAACAAAAACGTCTGGCTAGTAGGGTGGAGAGAGGGTTTTGGCTTTGGACTTGGTTTTCCCGGCGGTCGCTTGTGGATGATGAGCTTAAATCCTAATTCTTCACTTACGATAAAATTTATCATAATTTCCCTTCTAGCCTGAAAATCAAAGCAAAGAAAATTGAACAATAATGAAAGGGCAGGCTTCAACTTCATGGAAGAGCTCAGCCGTGAAGTTCAGAATGTAAGTTTTTTTTCCCTCAAAAAAAATTTTTTTTTTGTAATTTTGGGAAATGGGATTGATTTTGAGTTGTGGGTATTCATTGAAAAAAAAAAAAAATTTCATGGCAGTCCAACAGCGGAAAATTCAGTTCCAATAAGATTGGACATTGAAGTGGACGGCCAGAGGTTCAAAGACGCCTTCACTTGGAACCCTTCTGGTAATTTTCTCTCTCTCTTTTCTATTTTAATTATTTTTATGTAAAGGGGGGTGTGATTTTTTTTTCTTTTTCCAATGTTTTTTTCTTTTTTTTTTTTGATAGATCCTGATTCTGAAATTGTGGTGTTTGCCAAAAGGACTGTGAAAGACTTGAAGCTCCCTCCTGTTTTCATCACCCACATTGCCTCCTCCATTCAGGCAAGCCAAATAAAACAACTTACAAAGAAATATAAATATAAATTTTTTGCTGAAAAAAATCAAGTGTTACAATTTCATTTTATTATTTGTAGTAATGTATTAGTTACCCTTTTCTTTTCTTGGCTGAATATTTCCCGCAAAAAGAAAAACTATCTTTAGGAAAGTTCTAGTTCTAAATTTTAGTGTGACGGGCTGCAATGGATTAACTAGTTACAAGTTTGAAAAAATATGTAATTACTAGTGTTTATTACTACTTCCTGCATTGTAGGATGATCTTTTCGTATGATGAAACTCTTACATTGTCGGATTTGCATAAACAGTCCCAGTTGACCGACTTTCGGTCTTTTGAAGGACAAGAGATGTATACTGGCGAGAAGATAGTTCCTATTAAGGTCTGTCTCTGTTAAACGTCGTGATGAATTTTCTCTAACTTACCTGAATGCCCAAGTGTTGACAAGAGTATCCTTGCCTTTTCTTCTCAGCTTGATCTTCGCGTAAACCATACTCTTATAAGGGACCAATTTCTGTGGGTAAGCTGGAAGATTGATTATTAGGTGTAATGCTTTAGATATGCACTTATTTTGCACATTCCTTTCAAACATTGGCTTCCTGGTTTGAGAATTATTCCTGTATGGATTTTCAGGACATGAACAACTTCGAGAGTGATCCGGAAGAGTTTGCTAAAACCTTCTGCAAAGATTTAGGCATTGAAGACCCTGAAGTTGCTGTAAGTAGCAGATACTTTATTGTACCTAGTAGCACACAAACTAAATAATTGGTCCTACTTGACTTTCAGCACACGGGGCTTAAACTTCATAGTAAATTGAAATTCCTCTCCATGAAACGCTGCAAATTCTCGCTTTGGCACCTTCTGTTTCCAATTTGGCTTTTGCATGATTTGACACCCTGCAACTGATTTTAAAGTGAAAAGATGGAAAGAGAAAATGTTCTCGAGAGTTAAGGATTGTCGTCATGAACTAGGGCTACTTGAATTCTTAATTTTATTTTTCATGTTGCCTGCCTCTCATCTTCTTGGCTTTTGTTTGGATTGGATTCTTTCAGAACATTCTTGAACTGAACATAAATGCTGTTTTTTTCCCTTCGTTTTTTCAGCCTGCAATTGCTTTTGCAATCAGAGAACAGCTATATGAGGTTAGATTCCATTGACCTTTCAAGCTTTTCTGTGTTCGTGCGTGCGTGTGTGTGTGTGTGTGTGTGTGTGTGTGTGTGTGTGTGTGTGTGTGTGTTACTTTTTTAAGTGGATATTAATGGTAGCGAAGGACGAAGGTTCAACTTTTTACTTTTTCTTACTTTTTTCCTGTTTCATATTTGCACTATTTCTGTTAAATTAGCCTAATTTTGTCTTGAATCATGTTCTAGACTGCAATGCAAAGCGTAGCTTCTGCAAGAGAAAGCAGAATAAGCAAGAAAGGTCGTCGAGGTGCTGACCATACAGCAGCCAGGTTGTATTTGTGGCTTAATGAAAATTTACAGGAAAAAATGGATGCGAGTGTGTTACTAACACATTATATGAATTTTCTCTCAGTAAAGCAAGTGGTACTGCAGTGGACCTCGTGAAGTTATTTGGTCATAGGTCCAGTGTGGTTCGGTATGTCTGCTTATATTACTAACTATTTCGAGAATTTCTTGATTTTTGAAGCTTGTCAACAGTTTGTTTCTACTCATTTGTCGAGCCATCACTCTCCTCGTATCTGACTTTGTAAGTTTAAAGCCCTAAATTATCACTGCTCCTTTTGTTCTTTCATTCTAAGCCTTTTGGTCTTTCATTCTAAAGGGAACATTCAAAAGGCCCGAATTTTTTTGACATGACCAAGGGACCATCCAGCGTCTTATTCAGTTGTTTTCTTCTATTTTTCCCTTATTTTTGGCTTGCTGAAGAACTCTAAGGTGACTTTTATGGAAAAAAATGAATATCCCCATTCCATATGCAAGGGCCACTTCTAGCATCATCGCATCTACAACCTTTCCTAGTATCAACACACTCTTTATCTGATTTAATATCTCGTCTAGAATTTCTTAAAACAACAGTAATTAGCTTTTTGGGAATGTTAACCATGATTTCCCCAAATTTGTAGTGACTAAAGCTTATATTATAAGAGCGGAAGAAATGAAAACTGGCTTGTTTTTGCTCTATAGAACTCTAGAAGAACCCGAGAAGAACAAGCTCCTTTATTTTTCGTTACAATGTGGCCCTGCCCTCCCTTTTTTCTTGTGAAATTATCCTGTCAATAGCATTTCCTTTATTCCTTTGGACAATTTGAATGTGTTGTGTTTATTTTATTTTCTTTTCTTTTCTTTTTCTTTCTTGACGTTCAAGTGCAGAAAACTCATAATGGTTTGCTTATTGTTCCCAAATGTCAGGAAGAGAAAGGAATGGGATATTTACGAACCGATTGTCGATATCCTATCAAACGAGGAGGTGGGTGCTCTTGAAGCCAGAGAAGAGAGGAATGCTCGTTGACTTGATGCTGTTTTAGGCATTTTTCAAAATGTTATGCTCAGCCTCTTGACTGGCTAGGATACTAAATCAACCGCACTGGCTTGTTAATCTTAGAGCCCTCTTTGAACAAATTTGACACAGTTGGTATATTGTACTATTTTTGACCTTCAGTTCTAATGTCCTTTGAAAATGGTCGGAGCTTCTTCTGACCAAGTTCAACATGAAATTTTGATCCTACTTCTGCCAGTTAGTGATTATAAAAAAGTTAAACAGGTCAGGAAAGTAAAGTAAAGTAAAAAAAAAAAAAATCATTTTTACGACACATCACGTTATTAAAATGTAACGTGTTAAAGGTTAAAAAGTTGGAACAAAAAAGTAACTTTAGCTTTCAGATTTCACAGAATTTTGACTTGTATGTATTTATGATGTACCTGATAAATTTTTGGGGGTTTTCTTTTGTAGTATGTTAGTCGGAATTCTTTTCTTCATAATTTCCTTTTTGTAAAATACCTAACATTTCTTGTCTTCTCCATGATCCCTCTAATTTCTTACCTCTTCTCCGCTTTGCTACTATGCCAAACGTAGCAATAGCAAAAATGGTTGCAGATTTAGCGTACTGATATTCATAATTACGTACAGATAAGATTCAAGTTTAAATGCATCGCCGCGTCTCAGGATAAAACACGAGGATAAAGTGGATGATTGGTGAATACCAAAGAATAGAGATTGGATAGAAGCCCTTGCCCTTGCCCTAGCCCTTGCATGGAGAAAAGTAAGCTTTTAGTTGTGTCTTTTAATGGGACCATTCATGATTCATGGTCCATCACCCTCATATCTTCAACTTGAACTTGAAAGGACTACCTTTTTTGGATTATCCATAAGCACAACACCTAGACCTCTCTCTCTCTCTCTCTCTCTCTCTCTCTATATATATATATATATGGATAAGGAATTGTCAGATCTTTTACCTCTATTCAGAAACAAAAAATTGATATCCTCTTTCTTTCCAAGATAGTTCATTGGTTTCTTGATCATTTCTGGGTTCCAATTTCTCAGGATTAATATCTACTCATTCTCAGTAAACGAGAAAGTACATACAACATATATATATATATATATATATATATGCAGCTGTACTTGTTTGAACAAAGTTACCAAAGTCAACTCATTAGCCTTTTTTAAGAAGCTTTTTAGGCATTTGCAATTCATGCAATATTTCTTTACCTTCACAAGGTGATTTCTTCTGGCGTGAACAGATAATTGAATCATTACAAAAAGAAGACAAGTGATTAAGCGAGATGAAATTCTCAATAATTCTCATTAATAATCTCACTGTGATTTTTTCCATTTTATCACAGGGATTCCCTATAGCTTAACATTTTCACTGGAAAAATTACATGCATTTAAAAAAGAAAAAGAAGAAGAAGAAGAAGAAGTTACCCATGAAATTTTAGACCTATTTTTGGGGCAAGGCAACCTTCAATTCCACCTTTTGAGAACTAAAAACCAAACCCCCCTTAATTTTCCTTGGTCTTTCCACCGACTTTGAACATATTTTTTAAGATCATTGTCCCAAACACAAACACTAATATCTACAAATTAATTGAGAATCACAGATGCATACCAGATCCAAATAAAACTAGTATGATGCCCTGCAACCATGATCAACTCTTCCTTTTTTTTTTTTTTTTTTTTAAATTATTATTATGAAGAAGTGATTTTGCAGGGAGTGGACTTGGACTTGTCAAGAATAGACCACATGACTTGAACATCTTCATAAGCACAAGCCATCACTTCTCCATGCAGATCCATCACGCTACTACTCCCATTTCCTTCTATATATATATGTTTAAAAAAAAAACTTTAATCAATATACATTTTTACACACACACACACATATATATACAATATACAACATATTATACATATATATATATATATCATACATATAACATACCTTGCTGAGGTTTCTTGTTAGGATCTCTGGGTTGTTGATTGAAGAAAGTGCAAGCCTTCTTGAATGGGGATGCAATGGTCTTTTTCCATGATGCCATTTTTATATATAGGTGTGTATATATATGTATATGTACGAGAGTGTGTGTGTGTGTGTATATATATATAAAGTAGTACTATATATTTAGTGCTCTTCTGAAGAGAATAGGGGCTTAATGATGATGGATGCTATATATACATGTCCTCTAACTCTACAACAAACAAGACTCCGCAAACTGAACCTTTGCCCTCATATATAGTACATACACATATACAGGAGTTTGTGTCTTTGTGTGTGAAATGTATATAAAAATATGTATATGTACAAATCATAAAATATGTATATATGTATATATGTATATATGTATATATATATATATATATGATAATAATTGAGGAGAGAGAGGGGCAAGATCCGTGAGATGAGCCTAAGATGAGAGGAACATCGATCACTGCTTTTTTTTCTTTTTTCTTTTTTCTTTTTGATTTTTCTTATCTTGAAAAGAAGGTCGCCGACTGCACCCAAGCACATGGTCCACGCTCCCAAACAGCCCCTCCCTACATGTGAATTCCTTTTACTTTTCTGAATGTGACGTCTTTTTATTTGTTAGATCTTGTTTTCGTAGGTATCTAGTCGTGTGTCTGAATGTCCAATCATATTAAAACCATATTATAATAAAAAAAATCATATAAAATTTTGAAATCCTATTGTCCAAAATAATATATGCCGGTATGATGTTTTGTTTTTTTTTTTTGGTACCGTAGTCACATTTTATTTATTAGGCCTCGTTTATATAGGATATTTACACGTATTTTGACCGTCCAATCATATCAAAAATATATCAAAATTAAATAATTGTATAAAATTTGTAAAATCTGATTGAAATCCGACGGTCCAAAATAATACAAATCAGTGTGGTGTTTTATCCTGGCATAATATATAATTCTCCTCATTTATTGTATGACCATTCTTTCCTATCTTTCTTCTCTCTCTTCCTCTCTCTCTCTCTCTCATATATCCATTAAACAAAAATGTTCACATACAATTTATTTTCGTAAAATGACCTCTCAAGATGGACTGCCAAATGTATACGTGCCTATACTTTTATTGTTATTATTATGGCAACCGGAATGTGTGCGGTCAAGAATGAATAAAGATTAGTCAGAGATGAGGATATTAATCATTGTTTACCTACTAACCACACCTTAGTTGGATTTATGGAACATTTACTTAATTCGACTAATTAAAATGTTGTTTTAGACTAATTATATATATATATATATATAGTCTCTTTTGTAATATGTAACAGACACTAAATTGTTTATCCATTTACAAATAATATTGTAATGGACTTGTTAGACTATAATTGATAAATGATATTAGAGTATTGATATTACAAATCTTTTTTAACCACTTATACTAATGGATTTATGTCATTTATAATATGTAAAATTTACTACACTTTGGTGCCTGTGGCTGAGTTTGTTACTATTCTTAGGGGAAAATAGTCATTTTCAATATATATATATATATATATATATATATATATATTTCCCATTAAAGGGTAAATAAGGAGGCTTCAATAGCTGTTTTGTTCCACGTACAGACATACGTTTGCCTCTTAACTCTCATCCCGTGTACGCCATATGGCATATCATACTTTTTTCCCCCCAATAAATTACTTATAAGGTTTTTTTATTATTTTTATTATTTTTTATTTTTTAATGAACACACACAAGCAAGTAACACGCATATTCTTCAGACAAATCAACTACAAAGGTTTTCAACCAAAAAAGGAGAGCAAAATATTTCAAGAAGTTCAGTGAATAAAAAAGCACAAAAAAATGTTGATAAGATTTTACAAAGTGATAAATCCAAAAAATTTCTCTTCGTAGAGACACACATAAGGAGAAAAATTTTAAAATTAATAACTTTATATGATAAAAAGTTTAATATTTTTAATTCTAAAGAATTTTTTTTTTTCATGTTTATTACCATATAATAACTATTACATATTGTTTTAATATTTTGAAAAATTGTGAAATTTAGTCTTGAACTTTATCTCAAAGATTATCATAAATATAAATTTTTAGCTCATGATTTGTTGTATGTTGCTGGTAATTTTCTAATTAAAAATTAAATTTCACTCTAATTTATTCTACACCATCATTTTCGTTTTAAAGGTAATTCTTTTACTAATAAATAAAAGAGTAATTAGCCTAAATAGTTCTTGAAACTTTTGAAGGTAACAGTTTGGTCCCTTTTTTTTTTTAGCCGAGATAACCCTGAGCTAATATTTTTTTGCCATTCCAATCCTTTCCGTTTGGTTTCATTAAAAATTTCACGGAATGAACACAGGAGAAGCACGTTTTGTATTTTTTTTAAGGAAATTACCCCTTAAACGATGAAAATACCCTTATTTATTTTTAAGATATATATTTAATAAAAAAAAAAGGAGAGACCTCTCTCTCTCTCCCCTCCCTCCCCTCCCTCCCTCCCAACCCCCACCCCCTAGATCGGATGTTGACACTGGAGCTGGAGCCGGAGGCCATCTCCTTCCCTTCCTTTCTCCCACCTTCCCCTCCCACCCCCCCCCCCCCTCCCATGCGATCCCCTTCATCCCCGCGTGATCTGGGTTTTGCTCCCCCACCTCTGGCGCTGCAATTTCATGCCCCCGCCCCCCCGACCGCCGCGATCTGGGTTTCAAACCCCACAGCCTATCTGAGTCAACCAACCCCCCCTCCGGTGCTGCAATTTCGTGCCCCTGCCCCCTCGACCACCGCGATCTGGGTTTTAGTCCCCACGGCCTATCTGAGTCAACCCACCCACCCCCCCCCCCCCCCCCCCCCCAACATCCTAATCTTCTTCTCCATCGCAGCTCCTTCCCTTGTGGGTAGGGTTTTTCGAAAATGGAGAGAGAGAGAGGGAGGACAGAGAAAATTTTGTTTATTTTATTTTGCTAGATTAATTGTTATTAAATTACTAAAACACCCTAAAAAATAGATCGCATGCATTGCATGGGACTAATTCCGTAAAAACTTAACGGTTTTGGACATAAATAATTGAAATAGCCAAAAAATAAGAGTTCATGGTTATCTCGGAAATAAAAAAGGACCAAACCATCATCTTTGAAAGAGTTTAAAGATTATTTGGGTCAATTACTCTAATAAAAAACTGACACGCACAAATGTTAAAATTGTTGATATTTTTAAAATCAACAAATTTTAAAAAAAAAAGTTAAAAAAAATGAGAAAGAAAAGTATATAAACAAATTAGGTGGAAAAAAAAGAATCAAATGTTGGTGATGGTATTAAAAATCTAAGAAAAAGTTGAGTGTTATAGGATACATTTGAGAAAAAAACTTTGAAGTAAAGACAAATTACAAAATTTTTAAAAAATATGAGGGTAAAATTTAGATTTCAAGAAATTGAGGGGGGCATGTGCCCCACTGACCCTTACATATATCTGTGCCTGAATATACTGTTTGAGTTCCCTAAGAAAAATAATACTCTCTTAGTAAAGATTAAAAAAAAAAGGAAAACTAGCCTCTTTTCGTTCTTATTATTAAGCTGTCCATACAGTCAGTCATTTATAAGTCCTTTTTTTTTTTTTTTTTTTTTTTTTTTGTTTTTGTGACAAGTAAGTCATTTACAGTCCATTGGTACTTCATGAATCATGAATTCATGACACGGGATCATAATATAATGTTCTAATACTATTTCCAATATATATATATATATATATTAGAATATTGGGTTTTATTTTTAATTTTTTTTCCCCTTTTTGCTTGAATATTGGTTTGATCTATGGCTCTACAACCAAACCCAGTACTTGAAAAAAAAAAAAAAAAAAAAAAAAAAGAAACCAGCTGAAAAGATAGAAAGCAAATTAACAAAGTTATTTGCTGATTACCTTGTCTTTTTTTGATATTTGATGATTTCTTTGTAATACTGTTATTTGCTGATTACCTTTTCTACTTATAAGATATTTGATGATTTCTTTGTAATACTTTAAATGTATATGGGCTATTTTTTTATTTATTTTTTATTTTTTTCTTTCAAGTTTGGGAGTAGGGGATTTATGGGCTTCACCTTTTGATAGAGTCAAATACGGCATCACCGTTAAACTAAGTTTGCTATATACAGAGAATTATATTTCTTTATCAGTGTAGTGCACAAATTTCTTGTTTGTAATATTAAATAAAAAAATTACAAATGACTGACTTAATTAATAAAAAATAGATACGTAAATATGTGATGCAGATCGCATGATTAAAATATGAATTTATAAAAAATAGACTAAAAAATGCATTAATTTAAGATGATCACACCAATAATAATTAATAATAATAAATATATAGCATGCGACTCAAATAATATGCATTTGCATTTAGATCAAAGGAAACAAGGAAAGAGAGACAAGCCTCGTTATGGAAATATCCAAACAAGACCTCTCTCCCCACAAAAGACATGCATGTGACACCCACATGTCGTGGTACGAAGCAGGGAGACCGACATAATACAGCCATATCTAGATGCAGTCTCTCTTAAGAATAAATACCCAATACCCAAAACCTAAATATTTAACCCTACACCTCTTGTTTCTTCTACTTAAAAATCAAAATTTATAAATTAAAAACACCTTTTCTTCTCCACAAACATATCTCTCTTTTTCTTTCTATACAAATATGTTTAAGTAGCGGTAATTGCATAATTAATTTTATTATATGGTGAAAAGTTTGAATCCCCATCTTAAGTTTAAAAGGAAAAAAAATTTTGCTTGAAAATAAAAGAAATTTTTTTTTTCTGAATTGAAAAAAATGGTGTAAACAAATCAGTCATTACGGAAATTGTTTGATTTTTAAAAATAATTTCAATTTTTTGGCATTTTGTTTAAGCACACCCTCTAAAGCCGGCCGTTTCCCCGTTCACCCTATTTTATTTGTGCATCAATACAGATAATTTGGTGTCTTTCTACAAAATTTTCTTGTTTGATGTAATTTGCGCATACCCTCTAATTAATGAGACACACACATAAATGATTCGTGCTAAACTTGTTCTTATAATTTTTTGTTTTAACCCAAAAAAAAAAAAGGAAAGAAACTATATTAATCTGTAAATAACTAGTACTAGTAGGTGCCGTTGATTTTAATCATGAGTTTGACAGTGGCATTCTCTCGTTTCGAAGAAACATGATATTATTAATATGTTAGTATTATCCAAATTGAGTGCCTCAATGAAGCATAGGTTCAAATAGCACATGATCGTCCTAGTTTGTTGCGTACTAACTTGTAAAATAATAAAAGGACGGCCATATTTGCAAATATTAGAAGAAAGGAACTTTTAAGGTCAAACCCAACGTCTACTCAACTCTCTTGAAATTTAAAAAGTACATGACTTAGAGAAAAATAAAGAAATTTAACTGAAATCAAAAATATAATACTCGAAGTGCTTTTTAAATGAAGTAACTAGCAACAAAAACGAAGGTTCAGAACCTACTCCTTTCATATTTCCTATCCAAAATCTGATAAAAGATTAAAAACCTAACATAATTGATATTGCAGTTTCTTTTTTATTTTTTTTTCCTGAATGTCGAATTATATTAAAATTAAAATTAAAAACCTAACATAATTTATATTGCAGTTTTTTTTTTCCTGAATGTCGAATTATATTAAAATCGAATTATAATTAAAAAAACATACGAATATTATTAAATAAAACCAATGAGAAATTGATTGTCTAAAGTACTACATATTGATAGGACTTGCCAATGATACGTAAGGGTTTTTTTTTTTTTTTTTTTTTTTTTATAGTACTCTTCTCATTTTTGATATTTTGTATTCTTGAACGATGATATATTTATCAAATTTCGTTAAATTTACAGTTTTTTACCTAAAGTGATGGCTCATAACTTTGTGGTCAATATATAATGTTTTGTATTTATAAACAGCATTCTCCTAAAAACTTAAAAGGTATTTATAACTGATGTCCCCTAAAGGAGTCATCTATTGGTAACTTGCCATTCAAATATTTATTTTTTGATAATTTACCTCCTGAATTTGTTAAATTAGCCACTCAAATCCCACGTACATCTCATATGAAGATGAAAAATCTCATTTCCGAAAAAAAAATTCAAATCTATACAAACCCTAATGAAAGTCTTACAAATTTAAATCTTCAATTTAATTTAAAACAACTAAATGGGGTATATTGCTAGCTCAAGTGGTTGAGTGAGTGTAACAACCCCTCACGGACTGTTACTGTTGACTTCTCTTTTAATCATTCATCTCTTATAAAATTACGAAAAATATTAAATTTGAAATAAAAATATTAACTTTTCGGAAAACTTTACTTAGATAATTTTAAAAAACTCTAGAATTTTTTTTAAAACTATATCAAAATAACCTTTATAATTAAATTTTTTTAAAAAACCCATTTCATGAAATAGAATTTAAGCCCATACACTACTACAAAAATTGCCTTAGATGACAGAAAATACACGACGATTTTTGTGAAATCGTCATCTTAAATAGGATTACACAATGGTTTGACAAAACCGTCATGTAAATATAGGATTACATGACGGTTTTGATGAACCGTCGTGTAATCCATCGGATTACACGATGGTTTGCACTAACCATCGTGCCAAAACCGTCGTGTAATTCACCGGATTATAGGACGGTTCATCAAAACCGTCATGTAATCCGTAGTTTTTATAATCCCTATCAGCAGTCCTTTTTTTTTTTTTTTTAATCTTATAGAACTGTTCCGTAGCCACGAAAAACATTACAGAGGCTTTAGAAACTAGATCCTCTGCCGCCACCGTCCACCAAGCCAATACTCTCTTATAGTAATTATTTGTAAGTATTGATTATTACTTACTCTTTTGAGTTATTTAATTTGTATTGATGAATTAATGTAGATATTTTAGATATCTAAAATGATAAATTCTCTTTTTTTTTTTTGTTTTTTTTTTTGAAAGTATGATTTGTTAAATTATTTCGAAAGCTTAATATGTGTTATTTTAATTACAAAAACTTGATTATTGAATGAATTATATGATCTTTAATTTGGATTTAGGTCAGGTTCTTGCAAATGGATCGAAAATGGATGTGGACTAATAGATTGACTAGAAAATATCGAGATAATGTTGAAGAATTTTTGTCATTTGCCAAAACTCACATGAAAAATGATAAGATTCAATGTTCTTGTGTGGATTGTAAAAATCATAGATCAGTTGATGAAGTTAGAAGATATTTGCTTGCCCGTGAGATTATTTGTTCGTACCAAACATGGTATTTATATGGTGAAATTTGTTTCAATCCAACATCAAAGAACAAAGGAAAATAACCTATTGTTGAGGAAGATGTAGGAGATAATTTGTTTGATATAGTTAATGATTTGGAAGAACAGTTTGTGTACCATCTGGAGTTATTTGATACAATGATGAATGATTTCGAGATGCCCTTGTATGACGGGTGCACTAAATATACGAAGTTGTCCACATTGGTCAAATTATGGAACATGAAGGCATCGGGAGGGTGGACAAATTATAATTTTATGACTCTTTTAGAATTTCTAAGACAGATTCTACTGGTTGATAATAAAATACTAGCTAGTATGTATGAAGCTAAGACGACGTTGAGCACTTTGGGAATGGAATATGAAAATATTCATGCATATCCAAATGATTGCACCCTTTACTGCAATGGGTATGTGGATTTGGATGAATGCCCAATTTGTAAGGAGTCAAGATGGAAGAAGGGTAAGAAGCCAATAAATGGTAGCAAAGGAGTGCCGGTAAAAGTGTTAAGGTACATTCCTCTAGCGTCACGTCTGTGGCATTTAATCTGTAATACCGATCATGCAAAGAATTTGATTTGGTACCATGATAAACGTGTTGAAAATGACATGCTTAGGCGTCCAGCCGATGCACCACAATGGAAGACCTTTGATGCGGATCATCCTGAATTTAGTATGGAACCACAGTCTACGTCTTGGTTTGTCAGGGGATGGAATGAACCCACATGATAATATGGGTAGTAGGCATAGTATTTGACGAGTCATACTTATCAACTACAATCTTCCTCTGAAGTTGAGCATGAAGCGGAAGTTCTTGATGTTGACTTTATTGATCTCTAGTCCTCAACAACCAGAGAATGACATTGATGTGTACTTGACATCGTCAATCAATGATCTAAAGAGCTTATAGGAAATGGGGATCGAGGTTAGAGATACTTACCGTCAAGAGATATTCACACTTCGTGCAATGTTAATGTAGATAATTAATGACTTTCCTACTTATGGAAACCTATCTGGTTATTCAGTAAAGAGTTCTGTTAGTTGTCCCGTTTGTATGAATGAAACATCTTCCATCCGGTTGAAGAATGGTAAGAAAACCGTTTACTTTGGTCATAGGAGATTTTTATAAAAAAAATCATTGATACCGCAAACAAAAAAGGACTTTCGATAGTAAACCGAAGAAAGAATCCCTCCTCGGGTTTTGACGGGCGAAAATGCTATTGGATGGTTATGGATTTGAAAGTAGTGCTTGGGAAAAGAAAACGGAGTAACAAGAATCCGGTGATTGATGGACCTTAGAAAAAGAGACCAATCTTCTACGAACTTCCATATTGAAGGCCACTTTTCATTCGTCATTGTTTGGATGTGATGCAAATTGAGAAAAACATTTGTGAATCAATAGTGGGCATTTTGCTTGACATTCTTAATAAGAGCAAAGATAGTGAAAAGGCACTGTTGGATCTTAAGGATTTGAATATTAGACTTAACTTGCTCCCTATGAAAAGAGAAAATGCCACTTATTTACCTCCGGCAAAGTACACATTATCAAGACAAGAAAAAAGAAAGCTTTGTGAGTGGCTCGCTTCTGTAAAAGTACCCAACGAGTATTCTTCCAACTTCAAAAAGTTGGTATCTATGAAAGATTTGAGGTTGATTGAATGAAAATATATGATTGTCATATCTTAATGCAACAATTATTACCGCTTGTCTTACGAGGAGTTTTAACGAAGGATGTGAGATTTGCAATTACCAAAGTATGCTCATTTTTCAATTCGATATGCTCCAAGATAATTGATCCATTTACACTAGATTCGCTACAATCA
Source organism: Ficus hispida (assembly GCA_025413025.1). Lineage (NCBI taxonomy): Eukaryota > Viridiplantae > Streptophyta > Magnoliopsida > Rosales > Moraceae > Ficus > Ficus hispida. Next base: position 20,447,372 of record CM046366.1, on the reverse strand, counting down.
GAGTTGGTTCAGACATTGTACTTGCTTGAGAAGTATTTTCCACCATCTTTTTTTGACATAATGATTCATCTAACGGTGCACTTAATACGAGAAGTTAAGCTATGTGGACCGGTGTACTTGAGATGGATGTATCCTTTTGAAAGGTACATGAAGGTTTTGAAGGGTTATGTCAAGAACCGAAATAAGCCAGAAGGATGTATAGTAGAAAGCTACATAACGGAGGAATCGGTCAAATTTTGCTCCGAGTATTTGTCTAACACGGAAGCGATTGGATTGCCAAAGACTCCAAACATTGACTCGAAAGGACTATCTGTCGGCATTCCATCGTTAGTAAATCGAGGTGAATGGGAGCAAGCTTGTCTCTATACTTTACATAATAGGATTGAAGTAGAGCCTTTTATTGAGGTTTACCTATAGGAATTAAGAGATAGAAATCCAAGAAGAGGAAGAAATGAAAAGTGGTTACAAGATGAACACAATCGGATCTTTCGTCTGTGGATATGAAGACATGTCTTTCAGAAGAACGGCTTTTCGCAAGACTTAATGAACCTCGCTAGAGGATCATCGACGATAGTTACACGGTATACATCATACTTCATTAATGGTTATACATTTTACACTCACGAAAGAGATGAGAAACATCCCGTTCAAAATAGTAGTGTTAGTATCCATACTAAGACCATGCATAATTCATCTGCAATGGACAAGAATCCAATCTATGGAACCATGAACTACTTCTGTTTCATTGAAGATCTTTGAGAACTTGATTACTGTGGATTTCAAGTAGCACTCTTTAAGTGCAAGTGGGCCGATAATAATTATATCAGGATTGACAGTGATGGCATCACAGTGGTAGATTTTAGACAATTGGGGTACAAAAATGATCCATTCATTATGGCATCACAAGCAATCCAAGTATTTTATATAACGGATCCCAACAATTTAAAGTTGTCCTTAGTTGTGCCGATGAAGCAAAAAATGATCTGTGATGGTCAAGAAGATGAGGAAGAATGCTTTGCCATCGGTTGAGGAGATTGATGAATTCGATGATGATGTTTCTCACTTGCTTCGATCCGATATTGAATGGACACGTGTTGAGGAAGCAATGAAAAAAAGATAGTAAAACTTGAACATTTTATCATTTAATTTGTACATCATTACTGTTTTATTTTAATTCAAGATATATTAGATTTATTGTGTTATGTTACTTGATCTATTTTGAACCTTAATTTGAAGGGATCAATACTATATCCGTTTGGGTCACTTTTTAAATAACACATAGGTATTAGGTCGTGGGATGACAGGAGAATAAAAACTATGATGGAAAAAGTGGACTACGTTTACACGACGGTTTTTGGACAAAACCATCATGTAAGACTAGGATTACATGATAGTTTTTGATCAAAACCGTCATGTAAACCTAGGGTTACATGATGGTTTTAAGCCTAAACCATCGTGTAATCCTCCAAAAAGTTTGAAAATTTTCAAATTTCATACTTTGAAATTCACACGTAAACCCATTACTTAAATATACTTTCATCTTTATTTATCATCATTTTCATTTTCAACCCTCTAGACAACTCAAAGTTTTCTCCTACCCACCTCCTTCGCCCGCCCCAGCCCCCTCTCACTTAAAATCCGGTCACATGGCCATCGCCTCCGCTGTCGCCCTCCACGCTTACCTTTTTCCCCAAACAGCCGCCATAACCCCTGTTCTTTTCCTCCTCCGCCATCGCCACCACCTCTCTCTCCCAGTGCTCCCATCAAGGCTGTTACTATTTTTCTTTAAAGAAAAGCAAGGTGACTTCCATATTACTCAATTTCTTGTTTTCTAACAAAACTACGAACATACAATGCTTTAATAACTTGCTTGGAGTGTAATTTGTAGTGTTGTTTGAATGTTTTTTTTTATTGTTGCTCTTTAGAGATGAATGTTTTGTGCATGGTTTTGGCACTTTACACATATTTTTTAACATGGTTTTTTTCCGCCCACCACATGCTCGATGAAATATCAAAATGGATTTTTGTTTTGGATAATCTTATGGAATTTGATTCTAGTATAGTGTGGTCGGTTTTTGAGTTATTGCTCTATATTTTCGAGCATGTGGTGCACAATTTTGGTGCAAATGGTGGATGGGTTTTTTCCGCCCACCCTCGATGAAATACCAAAATGGATTTTTATTTTGGATAATTATATGAAATTTGATTCTAGTGTAGTGTGGTCGGTTTTTGAGTTGTTGCTCTATATTTTCGAGCATGTGGTGCACGGTTTTTTTCTGCCCACCACATAATGAAATGCCAAAATGGATTTTTGTTTTGGATAATCATATGGAATTTGATTCTAGTGTAGTGTAGTTAGTTTTTAAGTTATTGCTCTATATTTTCGAGCATGTGGTGCATGGTTTTGGCCCATGTGGTGAATGGTTTTTTTTCTGCCAACCACATGCTTGATGAAATGCCAAAATGGATTTTTGTTTTGGATAATCATATGGAATTTGATTCTAGTGTAGTGTGGTCAGTTTTTAAGCTGTTGCTCTATATTTTCAAGCATGTGGTGCACAATTTTGGTGCATGTGGTGCACAGTTTTTTCCGCCCATCACATGCTCGATAAAATATCAAAATGGACTTTTTTTTGGATAATAATACGGTTTTGGGTTTTCTATTGGTGAAATTAGTACACGAATCGTTTGTGATATTTTTTGCCATTTTAAGTTTGTCATATATTGTGCTTGGTTTTGTTAAAGTTATTGGTAGTGAATGTTAATTTAATTTGATTATATTGGTCTGCCATATTTATTTATTTTTTATTTGTGTTGCAATAAATATAGGTGAGTATTGGAATAAAACATGAGCGAAAATAGAATGGAAGATTACAAAAAGGGACGAGCACAAAGAAAAAACCCATTTAATCCCAATGTCGATGGCAAGCGAATGGTAACTATAATGAAACATGTACATATGGCAAGGAAAAGAGGTGAACGAATTGAAGTCACCTTTGACGAGAAAGCACAGTCGGAAGGGAAGCACGGTGATGAATCGATGAGCTGGATTGGTGTGTTCGCTCTAGAGCGTGTTATAATATGGATACAAGATTGGAGATCCCGTGATTTAGACGGATTGAAAGAAATAATTTGGAAAGAAACTGTTACTTCTTTCACCGTGCTTTCAGAGTACTTGTTTAAAATCATGTGGTAAAGCTGCAAGGAATTTTCAACATGATCTTTACAAGACGTTTGTCGAGAACTTTGTAATAGAAGATAGTGTGTGGACACGGCTTCAAAAAGTTATTGACAACTTTCGAATCGTGGAAGCGAAATAAGGACTAATAACGAATACACATCGAGAGGAGGCCGAGATGGATATAAAAAGCTTGACCAGGAAATAGTATGTCAATAAATTTTGTTTGTAATAAATCCTAGGAAAATTATTTATTTAATGCCCTCATGTATACTAACGATGTTAAATTACAGTTTAAGAAGATTAGGAAATGGGAAAAAAGAGATGGGTTGTGGCTAGATTCATGGACAACCTTCGATGAAGAGTTGAAGGATCTAGCATGTAAAAAAGTTAGTGAGTTGATAGTAAGTTTACTAATTAATAATAAATTCTTCATCACTAGACCTACTTATAACACTTTTATTTATAATGAGTTCTTTTAATTATCTTGTAGATGGAGCATAACACACAGGAGAGCCAAGACACTTTCAAATCAATTGATACTAGTGATGTATTGATGCAAGTGTTATCTCGATCCGAACACCCAGGACGTATCCGTGAGCAATCAAAGTTCGTACTTCAACCTAAATCGAAGTTCAACCTAAATCGAAGTTCGAATAGAGATAATGAAGTACTATCAATGAGACGTGAAATAAAAGAATTAAAGGCGTTCGTACATGGTCTATAAGGGAAAAAAGATGTGGAGCCGTCATTTGACCAAGAGAATGTGTCAACCGTCGACCAACACAATAGCTTTAAGGCTAGTTACTCTATCCAAGAAAAATAACATGGAGTGTCTGATCTACCAACCATGCTGGTCGACAGTCATTTGTGTAAGCTCTATATTTTCGACAAACTTCATGGTGGACAGTTACTTATTGCGTTTGGAAGAGCATGGCTGGAGAGCCTTCCCACCGATATAGTCTATGGGATTCCACTGGGTGAAGGGAATGTGGAGTGTCAATCAATGTGCCAAAATTTAAAAAAAAAAAAAGCAACATTACCTATTCCGATATACAAGACAACAACTGTGGAGGAGGCTGGTAATGGGTTCATAGCTTGGCCTAAAACATTAGTTGAGCTCGACACGAGTATGAACAAGGCTAGTCGAGGGCCTAGTCACATTCTTGACCAAGCAGCTAAGGGAAACAAATCCCAAAAAAAGCTTGAAAAAAAAATGATCAACTCTCGAACTGAGATACAACAATATGTGCAACAACACAAAGCTTTGTTCGACTTTAATAAAATGAAAATGGAGATGAGGCCTTTGGCTTATTATGCACATAATTCCATGCGTGAAGGTAATCAAATAGAGATCCCAATACCATATACGTTCATGGGATTTGATATGTTTGTCTTTCTGAGCTTTGATGATATTTATGAGTTCATTAATTTACAAGAAATCAGTACGAATTGTATATTAGTACACATCAAGTACGTCATTCTATCTTTAATTTTTTTTATCTAGAAATTCTTCTATATGTCAGCTAGAGTAATAATTTTGATACACTTATGTAGATATTTGGAGGAACTATGTAGGATTAATGGGTGAGCTGAGAAGTTTGTGTTTATGTCTCCAATCTTGATCTCACCGGTTAGAACAGATACTCCAGATGTTGGCTTGAGAGAGCATGCCGATGCTCTTGTCGGCTTTTTATGTGACGCACCAAAGGACAACTTTATCTTGTGCCATATAACAGATGGAGACATTGGGTTTTGGGAGTCATTGACCCATGAGAGGACCTAGTCCTTTATTTTGATCCTTTTCGAGAGAAGAAATGAGACGATTTTACTAATGTAATGAAAATATAAGTCAATTTTCATATGTTAATTTTTGATTTATTCTTAATTATATGCATTTTAATTATTTTGAATTTTATGAACTTGCTAGGGCCCTAATAGATTGGAAGCTTATAACCGAATAAGGGATTAGAAAGAAACGAGACTGTAAAACGAAAATCTCGGACCGTTCTTGTCCTCTCCAAGAGGGAAGTGTTGAATGTGGTTATTTTATTTTAGGTTTTATGAGGGACATAGTGTTGAATGGAATTGACGTACTTGAAAGTAAAGAATTTTTTACTTCTCATGATTTGGATTTGATTAGGGCAGAATGAACTAGCCATGATGTAATTTATTAATTATGATATGTAAACTTGTAATGTAATATATGATACGTATTTTTACTTTGATACAATGTAGCTAATATCTTGAATCGTGTATTTGATAACACACAGGTTAGGCCGCCTGTGGGAAATCACCAAAAAATGCCAATTTTTTTTTTTTAATTCAAGCCTAATTACACGACGGTTTCGGAGCAAAACCGTCGTGAAATGGCACACATTACACGACGGTTTTGGCTCAAAACCGTCATGTAATTGGGATTGAATTAAAAAATTTTGACTTTTTTTTGGTGATTGCACACATTACACAACGGTTTCAGCTCAAAACCGTCGTGTAAAGTTCTCAATTTTGTGGCATTTGCTATTGTATTTCTCGATTTGACGACGGTGTGAAACTTCATGTAATATTGAAATACCACGACGGTTATAGAACTGTCGTAGTATCTTCCACAATGCTAGATTACACGACGGTTAATAACTATTGTGTAATCCCTAATTTTTACTAGTGATATAAATCATCCAATCAAATAATAATAAACTAAAGTCTCAAAGCTTTATTTGAAATTAAAAATGTTCATCTCATGATCGTTCCTCCCATTTTCGTATCACACAGCATCTCGCTTCCGCTCCAAACTCCTCCAAATGCTACATCTTACCCTTTTTTTTTATATGCAATATGAATTAACTTTAAATAAGTAAAGACTTAGTAAGTCACTTAAATCTCACAAATGTAAATAAACATTTTTCTTTATCATTAATATCAAATATCTTTATAAATAAAGCATCTTTAAATAAACTTTTTAACTTTCAAAACCATCATATATTGAGCCCAACATTGTACCGTCATAGCACGCTAGTCATGAAAGGAGTGAGGTAGCTATTCCCAAACCAACGGTGACAACATCATCATCATCATCATTAAGGGTGTATAGCGTCATTTAAAAAAAATAAAAACACATATATATTTTTCATTAAAACGTCATTATAAGAGAAGTATTAATTAAGAACATCATAACATCATTATTAAAACATATACGTCTCAAATCTTTGATTCAGGTTGTAGGTGAGAGTGTCCTTACATAAACGCCTTACTTAACTCTTTTTAATTTTTCCGATGATAATGCGCAATTGAGGTTTCAGGTGCTCGCCTTTAGAGCCATTTATGCCATGAATAATAAATATAATAGAATTAACAAAAGATCATAATAATTCATCAAATACATCCATCGTATTATAACAGCGCCTAATATGCCTTTTTCATCATTTAATAATATCAAAATACAAAAATCAAATAATTACATAAAATTATATAACTTTACAAAAACTGACTGTCAGACCTCTGTTTCTTTAGTACCTAATTTATTAAAAACAGAGACCATTTGTACCCTCAAAAATAGTTTTGCATATTATCACCAAAATTTTATAGCAACTAGCAGTTAGACCTCTGCCTTTTTGAAAAATCATAATAATTTACATATGTCTCCAAACGATCTAAAACTTATTTCAAATGAAATCAGACATCCAAAGATTCTAACAATACCAAATTCGTTAAAAATAGAGTCCGTTTGCATCCTCAAAAATAGTTTGGCATACTTATCATAAACTCTGAAAATTTCCAGTAGCAGTGGTCAAATCCAAAAATTCATTAAAAATATAAAAATTATCACAACAACGTACATGATTCACCTATATACACATGCAAAACATCCCCAAGATACTAAATCACCATACCCAATAAAATCATGAATCAAGAAATCAAAAACCCTAAAATCGTTTTGTGATAGAATCAACTACATAGCCATTCCTTTGATCATCATTCCATAAATATTGCTTATCATCTCCTCAAGATGAAACTCATCAAGAAAATCGCTCAATGCATCCCCCCCCCCCCCCCCCCCCCCGGAAGGATCTCAAAGCAAAAAAAGCAACAATAATAATCATCAAACAATGAAACAAACATACCTTGAAATCCGTTTGATTTTAGCTTGGATGAATTTGGAGGTTTGGTGGGTTTTTTTTTTTTTTGTGCATGTGAGACGAATAGAGAGAGAGAGTAAGCGAGAGAGGAGACTAGGGAAGTGAGAGAAAGATACTAGAATTTTGTATCTTTTAAAAATTGTAAGTGATTTAATCCTAATCAATTTTGGAATTAATTGGAATATTAATTGGCTCAAATTAAGTGATTTATAGGTTGGCAATCACTTATTTAAGGTAGGAAATTTGTCAGATATCAAGAAAATTTACAAGGAAATCAATTGGGTATTATTTAGCTCATTCCCCTCCTTTTTTTTTTGGACAACATACTATCTCTTTTTTTTTTTTTTTTTTTTTTCCCTCTTCTCTCTTCTTCACGTTTTCAAATCAACATTCCCATTTTCTTTTTCTCCTTTTGCCGATTGCTATTTATAGATGATTTATATATACATATATGTATATAATCATACACATCATACTACACATATAGATATATATTATGTAATATACTTATTTCAAAATATTTCTTTAATTAAATTATCATACAAAATTATCAATCATCATAAAAAAAAATCATCAATTTGACATGAACTTTATTCTAGCACATCAAGTCCTTATCGCGTCACCTGTGAAAAATAACTCAGCATAAGATTAAAATTAACTAACTGCTATCTCATCACATTACCCATGATAATTTCTAATGTTAAATTTCTAAAATTATTGTTAGTTACGATTTTGGACGTCACAGTGAGTGAGTGTATAATGCCGGATTTGAATTCTGGACTTTTCATTTCTTAACAGCAGTAAAAAATAAAATAAGAAAAAATAAAATAAGAAAAAAAAAACTAAATGAGGTTCATTATCACAATTTAACAAAATAAGAGATAAATTATCAAAATTAAAAATTTGAGAGGTAAATTACCAACAGGTGATAAAGTTAAGAATATCAGTGTTAAATACCCAAACTTAAACCCATTGGTAGTTACTTTCTAAAGGGAGTTAAAAAATGATCCTTTTGGCATATTCTTAATGTCTCGGGTCTTTGAGCAACTGGAATATTGTAAGTTTCACGCAAGGAAATGTGACGGTGCATCCCCCTTTACTTCCCTTGTCCGTAATTATTATTAATATTCTTATGTCTTTCCTTTTTTAATCTTCTCCGTTCTACCCACATGGCTAAACAAAACTGACAGTTTCATCAGTGATGTATTATTATTATTATTAATTCTGGTAGAACATATAAACAAGAAATTATTAATGGTATTAAATAACAAGACTCCGTATGCATGATTGATGAGTGGTTTTCACATGTGGACAGTTTGCATGTTTGGACATTTGAAATATCAAGGTCTTTTTCTCTATATCATTTTCTTTGCTTTTTCTTTTGTTCTTCTTTGTTATTTTGGCAAGACCCACTTGACAATGAAATGGGAGCATAATTAAAGATTATGATTGTAAAGCAAGTGAGAGGGACCTACTACGACCAAGCCCAACTCAAAAAAAAAAAAAGAAAAAGGAGATTGGATCAGATCCTTTTAGCAAAATTTAATATAGATTCTGCCAAGTGCAAAGGAAACTATACGGACTACGGCCGAAACTAGAGAACCTGCAAGGTTGGTCCAAACAAAACCACTGCCTAATTACTTTAGAGGGAATAGAAATGAGGTTAGTAAAGAACAAACAAAAAACAGAATAAGGAGGGTATGTTTGTAAATGTCAGATAATAAAAAAATAAAAAATAAATAAATACTAAAAATGAACCTAATCAAAGTTTAGCAGTCTAAAACATTATTATTTTTTTTAATCTTATTTTTGAATTTGAAGGTAGCATAAGGGAATTCAAATTATATATTTTATGATGGAATAAAGTGTGTAATTATTACTAAACCACCTAAAATAGTAAATTTTCATTAGGTTCTTTTTTTCTTTTGGTTAAAAAAAGAAAAAAGAAAAATTGTAAACCAAGTGCTCCCATACCTCAACTTTTTAGGCTATAGGATTGTCTCTTAAAGCCAGAGCAAGTGGGCCCCAAAATCTCCTAAAAATTAGATGTTTGTTTTTCATTTGCTTCAATCATATTCAGTCCATACACCACATCCGCTCCCTTTGCTTTGCCATCGTTTCACTCTTCAGCCAGTATTGATTTATAATTTTGTAAAATAATAATAATAAACAAATACAATTCTCAAGCAAAAACATCTAGTGTCTTTAACAAACACTTCAAAGTGGTATAATTACGATACATTTAAATGAATTATACACACAAAAACATGCCTACATGAAGCAAATTACAAATAAATTTTCGGAAATATAATTTAGAATATTTCTCACTCAAATAGACATTGATTGTTGGAAAAAAATGCGAAATCCAGGGAAGGCATCTAGAACACTTGAAATGAGTTGGGGTGGTGGTGTGTGTCCTTGTTGAAGAACTAGATGATATCTCTCCTTCAATATTGACTGCACAACCATTTGCGGATCGAAATCGTTGAAACCACCTGAAAAAAGATAGGATGAGTCATTAATCACATGACCAGAAAAAATATACTATACCCAACAAGTGTGTGTCCGTGTAACACAACATGAGAAGAGCTATACCCAATTCAAGTTACTTTGACCAGAAAAAAAAAAAGATGAGTCAAAGAGAGGCCTACCCAATTCAATCACATGATCTTGCTCTTCCACATCCCCCTCTTCAATAATTGTACCATCTTGCAAGCCAACAGCTGCTTTTGCATACCTGTTGAGAAACTCTTCCTCGGTTTCTTCGTGTTCATCAACCTCAGAATCCTGCAAAACACAAATTAAGGTTTGTTGCATTTACTGCAGTGTATTAAGACATACACGTTTTTGAAAATTGAGTTAACAGTGGGATTTAAACCTCGTCATCATCTTCAGTTTCCTCATCAACGTCCTCGTCACTATCGGCCTCTTCATCATCCTCATCTTCTTCAACTTCATCTCCTTCCTCTTCCATTTCTATAAACCGAACAAATGCCTCCAGTAGTGAATTTAGCAGATGACCACATGGTTTCCCAACTTCCAAGAGCTGTTCAATTACCTTGGCCAGCGTCATCACTAAGAGCCACAACCAACAATTAGTGATGTCATCTGTTTTCAAACAATTGGACCTAACAAAATTGTGCCAAGTAGTGGAATGGTAAAACAAGGGTCACAATGAAGAGGCAAGTTATTTTCTGCATAATTAAGTGTAGTCACACAGTTTAACCACAGGTCAATAGTCTTCCAGAGCTACCAATTAGATGAGAACAAGAAACTAGTAAGAAAATAGGAACGCTTAGAAATCTCGGAACTGCCGTACAATGTACAATGATCAGTTACCAATTCAACTGAAACTCAAAGTCAAAATCCAATGACCTACGCAATCAAAGGGATGTATCCTTTGGCCTCGCTAACAATAAAAAGATGGAACTCTATAATTACTTTGATAGGTAAAAGAGGTAACCCATATTCATAAAATATTTATAAAAAAAAAAAAAAAAGACACTAGATATGAGCAAATACTCTGAGAGGCTAGGAACCAGTAATGTAAATCATCACTTGATATGTAAAGAAAATACACTTCACTTGGATTCCACATGAGCCAGGAAATGAGCTACTTACCGATCAGCTTTATCTCAGACTCCATTGTCAGACCAGGTTCATAAGAACTAGAGCAGACACATTGCAATGCAGATAACCAGATTGCAAAGCCTCCATCTCCATCTTCGTCTAACATTCTCTCTACAAGTTCAGGATAACACAAATAGCATGATGCTATGGCAAGCAACAGAGGCTTCCAGAGCGAGCAAGGTTTACTCTGAACTTCTTTGAATTGAGAAAAAGCAGCCCTAGAAAATGAAAGTGCCAATGACTGCTTCACATCCTCGGTTTCAATCGTGTAACTGGGGACATGTAGAAGCATATGGACACAGGAGCAGGCCCTCCACGTTGCAGATGGATATTGAAGAATAGCCTCACTTACAAAAGCACCAATTCCTTCGAATATGGAACGTTTAGGCACAGCAGAAGTTGGAGATAGCATTGGTTTTGCAATAAATTCTCTCAATCCATACTTATTTTGGAGATCAACAACTTCCTGAATGCAGTCAAAGACTGACATATCTTCGAATTCCTCCCATGCATGCCAATCCGCAATCAAATCGGTCCAAACAAATAATAAGTCAGATATTTTAAGCTCCTGAATTTCATTGCTTCCAGTAACAGACAGTATGATGGACCGTAGCAGCATAGATGCATCATCTATGCAAGATGGAGTGGAACCCTCACGTTCCTGATCCACACCATAATCATTGAGACAGCAATTAGTAATTAGTATGAAATCCAAAAATTTTCTCATCGTTTCTCATCTTTAAATGAAAGTTTCCACTGCTTACTAGATGAAAAAAGATATATCAGTCCGAAATCCAAAAAGCAAAGCTGATTGATATAATAAATGCAGAGAGTTACTTGTTCTCTAACCGATGGATGCATAAATGGAAGCCAAGCCTGTTGCAAAAGAACAGAAAATGCTCTTCCGACAGCAGCTCGACCGGATGCCCACTTTTCACTAGATTCCTTCTGCTCATGTTCTTCAGCGAGAAAACTTACCCAAGATTGAGCCATCACTGCTAATGCTGCAAAGCCCTTTTCAATCATCTATTACCAAAAAGTTCAATTCATTACGGTGCCATTCTTCACTCATTGTGCTCGTCAAGTAAACAAATCATTTGAAATAAAAGAGGCAATATACTACACGTGTTTATATCGCATCAAATCTTAGTAAAATCTCTCTTGAAACCATTAGATTTTGACAGACAAGCATGAAATTTGCAAGTAATTTGTTAGGAACCCATTAGATAGAACTCACCCTTACAAAACCGGATTGCAAGGTGAGGGGGCCCAAGGGCTTATAAAACCCATTATATCTCTTATAATCTTTCCATGTGGGACAATTAACACAACCACACACAACCCTAATTCCCCCCCCCCCCCCCCCAGGGATTGAGCCACACACATGCAACTGAATAGATTATAGGCCAAAACTTTCATTCAGGCACCATATCATACTCCATATTTTAAATTGTAAAAATATCAAACCCTAATGAGAGAGAGAGAGAGAGTGCAAGTGCCTTATAAGGATATATGCATACTTGTGGCCATGGCTCCAGATCAGCAGGTATGCACTTAGAGATTGTGGTAACTAATGGCGTAACAATTGATGGGATATGAACAGCAACATTTTCATTTCCTGCCTCGACTACAGAACTGAGAAGCTGAAACAATACGGAGCTATCTTCATCATCAAGACCAATCCTCCCAATCACAGCTTGAAGAAAAGGAAGCCAATCAGGTGGCATGTAGTCATTCTGAAGCCAGAATACAAGAGACAAGGTCATAAATATAAAAACAGTAGTATAGGTTACTATGGTAATTAAAAAGGATTCGTTTTCGCACTTACTTCTAGAAGCTCCGCAATTGCCCCAGCAGCAGAAACCCGCACAGGGTAACAAGATGTATCCCCATTATCTGGCATATTCAACGCGTTGAGCAATGAACAATATACATCTGCATTCATCTCCTGAAAATGAGAGCAGAAAAGGTCTATATTGTGAACCATTAAATAAAATGGGATATAGCATATAAGTGAAGTAAACGTTATAAACAGCAAGTGAATTCTGTGAAAACTATAATGTAAACCAAGTAAGAAATTGTAATGTAGCATATAAATGAAGCAAAGCTGTTATATGCCAAGTGAATTCCTAATCTGTTTCTAGTATGAAAGATACGACTAAGATGATTAGATATCCGTATATTGAAAATGATGCTTCTTACTTGAGGCAGACAAGAAGCTAACTCTCCAAGTACCCAGTTTGCAGGAGCAACTAAGTATGGTAGGCACACTGATGATTTATACAAGGGTAGTATCCGCGTCCGAACCAGAGTTGTAGTATATCTAGGCTCTTGCTCCCTGAGAAACTGCAAAGTGAAATACCAAATATGCTATATAGATTAATATTGGATCACACATCACAAGTGAGTGAATTGACAGGATAAGGAATCCTTACATCTAGCAGACCACCATATCCCAGAAGAACACCAAAATAACTGTCACAGTAGCCACAGTAAGATAGTATGGAAACTAGAGGTAAGTAAAGTACAGTGACTGCAATATTAAAGGGCAAAGTTACATTATCAGATTTTCTGGGAATGAGGTAATATGAGAGAAACTCTGACATGGTAAAATTACTCCCAACATCCCATTTGTATCAATGGAGGTTGGCCATTATATAACTCCCAGTTTTACACTCCACGTAAGTTTATATCAGAATTCTACGAAATCGAAATCAGCATTTTCAACTCACTCACTTGTTCAAAATTTCTGTTTGAGCTCCATTAGCCTTAGAGGGAATAGGAAACTTTGACAGAAATGGAAGAACCAAGAGTTCCCCAATAGAGCTACGCCGACTATTTCCCTTGTTCTTTTCACCTTTTTTCCTTTTTGATGAAGCTAAAGAACCATTGCTAGAAGTTCCTATTGGAGGACCCTGTAGGCACTAAACCTAGTGAAAAATGGTATGAATGCAAACGGCCAGATATATTTTGAGAATCACTACCAAGGAGAAACCTTTGACAACGAAATGACACCAAGTAAATTTATCGCACTTTTCCTGGCTGTAAACAGATCCTCCCTCCACCCAGAAACTTCATCCTGTATACAAAAGAGATATGCTGAAATAATCATCATTCAAATAGTGAATGAATCTTATAACAAATTGGCATTAACTTGCATACAATTTCAGATGGAAGATTCTTCCTTATGAACTCATCTCCATCCTCTTCCCACTCTGAGATATCCTATTCACAGGCATTTGAATAGAGTATAGGAAATCAGTAATTTGAGAAATTTTGAGCAACTTTTGAACAATAGGTCTCACATTCATTTTCTTTTAGAATATTTACCTTTTCATTCATTACCAGTGCTGGAAAAATCGCAGAATCCAGCAGTGATGAAAAATGGGGTGAAACAAACCTCCATCCCTGTTTACAAAAATGAAAACGAGATCCCTTAAAAAGAGAACATATTGTGCAGTCTGACCAACTAATGGGCCATACTGATATAATAACTTGGTAGACTACTTCTAGTCATAGATTTTCGTGAAGACCCAGATCAAATTGAATACTGTGACATAAAGATCTTATAGTTACATAACTTACAGGGCCCGTCTCCAGAACATGTGAAATCAAGTCGAAAGCTAATGAAACAATCCTCTCAGATAAAAAATCAAGCTTCTGCATACACAATCATACTTTTCAGAATCTAGTTTATGAATCTAGTATGACACTATGACCTCTGATGCAGAACAATAAATTAGAACTAATCATATAATATGGCTGGGGATGAGTAGAATAACAATCATACATAACGGGATTGAATCTTAACTACTTCAAATAAACCAATAAAACATGACATAATCATCAGTTCTGTAAGTAATTAATAAACCCAATCAGTAGCAATAACAAAGAATAATTGACCACTTAAAATGAAAATGTAAAACAACGACACGTTAAATTTCAACTATACATCAAAAATTAGAAACCTAAAGAGAATTTTGCATTACAAACAAGATGCCTATTGACTACTAGTAGGTCACTAACATATTCAATAAAGACTTACACTGAGATTTTTGCTATATTTGACTATGCTTAATGCACTGTTTATCATGTCTGGCATTAACCTGAAAATGCAAGAGAAGAGAGAGAATGAACAAAAAAGAACAACCATTTTATTTCAAGGAAAGCACATACCAAACTGCATGTATTACTTATCAGAATACTTCCGGTGGCGAGTAACTAGAGCACAAAAAATTTGCAAACTTCTCTTTGCAGTCTTCAACCTTACCAAGAACTCATTTCCAGTAGCAACCATAGAATCCAAACTCAGAGAACCAAGAATGCCAATTAGATCACGACACAAGGCCGGCAGAAGTGGAGCTAAATCAGATGGCATATAAGACCTCATCTACGAAAGCACAGTACAACAACAATTATACAAGAAGGGAACAGAATAATAAAAATGACCAAGTGTGAGAAAGTTCTAGCACCATCAGAGAAGAATTTCCTATTGAAAATCGGGAGAGGGGGGTGGTGGTGGTTAGGGTGGGGGGGGGGTGGGAAATGTGAAGCAGCATTTTCCTTCAGTCCACAAAAAATACAACATTTAGTTATCATTAGATCAGACGAACACAGAGATCCATTAATAAAAACGAAGGTCGTGTATCCAAGAGCAGCAATTGCCTCCAGTCCACATAAGATACAACAGTAGCAATTCAGCTATCATGAGATCAGACGAACTCAAAGATCCATACGCTACATAATGCACTTCTTACCTATAAGATGCCTTAGTGTAATCAAGGATCAATAACTTACCTGAATGGTCAAAAAGTGCACATATTTTGGATTAAACTTACAACATAATCCATAATATTACTCTATTCAGTAATTATATCTAAATACTTCCTTCTATGAGCACTCTACATTACTTAATTTTTTTCAAATGCTTGCAACATACCTTTAACATAGATTGTCCAGCAAGGCTAGGGCTGTGGTCAATGGTGGATACTAATTATGACTAATTTAGTAACATATAATGCATATAGGTTGCAACTGATGAACCTTTACCGCATATTGCCAATCAGTATAAAAAATTATTTAAAAACAGAAACAAAACAAAACAACACAAAGAAAAGAGAGAGAAAGAGAGAGACAGGGAGAGATAGTAGTGTTACTTACAGAAAAGAAAATGCATTTGCATACAAGAAGAAGTGTCTTCTCAATTTCCAAGTCTCTTGTCGTATTGATTTTAGAAACCTGTTTGAAACATAATTAAAACCCATTGTTGTGAACGTGCGGCAAGCAATCAGCAAGAGGACGTAAGAAAATGTGAGGAGGAGAAATTACAACCTTTTCAACATATAGATGGAATACAACTAATAAGGGCACAAGGATTTCTTTTGCAATTAACTCCAGCTGCATCGGAATAGGCTCCTTCGCAACTTTAGGATTTAAAAAGTACTGCCATGAAGTACAAGCCAAGTGAGACGATATTGATTTATATCATCTCAAATATAATATTATATCACCCGAACAAATATATCCTTAAGCGCCTTGAAGGAGAGAACAACTTGATAAAGCAAATAATTACATAAACGGGAAGCAAAAAGGGGAAAATTTATAAACGACTTTAATGTCCGCGTTTTGTGGGTTCAAATTCCGTTTCCAAAAGTGTGTCTGAGGTTCACGTTATCATTTTTTGAAAATTGTAGCTAACGGTCTGCCTAAATGCACACGTCTTAAAAATTATTCTGATCCTTCCTCCAAAAACAACTTAGATCTTGCATAGAATGAGACCAAGTACCTGAAAAGGCCTAAGAAGTGCATGAAGAACTGTAAGGGCATTGATGGTGTTCCACTGAGACTGTGCACCATTGTTTAAAAGGTGACTATTTTGGATAGCAGATCGAAGATCAGGCACAAGTTCTGGCCAGGAATTCTGCTTAACAACCTTGGTTGATACAATAATACGGAACTGCAAACAAATTACAGCATTTGCAAAAACATAAGTAATTCTTACAAAGCAAATCCTTTATGCGCAAGAAACAAGAAATGGCCATCAGAAACGAGCATACCGCTTCAATCAAAACTTTGAGCACCGCTGGCTCGACTTGGAGCAAAGTACACAGAAGCTGATCCTTGAACTCTTTGCCCACTTTCGAATGCGGACCACCATCCTCGTCAATATTCCGCCTTGTGAGATTCTTAAGGTATGTAGCCGCAGCAATCTTGACACCTTGATTCTCACCGTCTAAAGAATTAACAATTAAGGAAGCCGCATGGTATAAGCTCTTAACAGAATTAACCAACAGGAAAAACTGAATATTAACTCAGAACTTTTAGCTACGATGAAACTGAAATTAATAATCAATATGGACTCAAAATTGAAGAGAGGGATATTATTGACAAACCCAAACTCAGAGCGAAAAAATGAACATTTTTAGCTAAAAAAAAAATAGAGACAATTCTTAAGCTTAAACCTTGATTCTGACCTACCCAAAAAAAAATGACGTCTTCAAATTTGCAGAGAAGTTGAAATAATGATAGCAAAATTTTGAACATTTAGCTCAAAATTTGTCATACGCTTAAAGCTTGATTCTGAAATTCTCCGAAACCGAAATTGAAAAGATTATTGGAATCAAACTTACAAAAGCAGCCTATTTCCGATTAACAAACCCAAACCAATACTCAAAGTTTGAACATTTAGCTGAAATTGTTTTCATTTTTAGTACAATTAAGCTCAAAAGCTAAATAGATTAGGCGAATTTGAAAGAAAAAGCGGGAAGGAGCAAGTACCGGAGGCGATGGAGAGGAGAGAGAAGGGGAATCCGGGAAGGAGAGAGAGGCGATCGAGGGATTCGGTAGCAGCTCGGACGACGGCGCAATCGGAGCTGAGCGTCTCGGTGAGGAACTGAGCGGCCTGAGGAGTCACCTTCATTTTCTAGGGTTTCGTTTTTGGTTTGTTTCCTCTCCTCTTCTTTTTCTGCGCAGAAAACCCTAGAGGAGAGAGGAAGAAGAAAGGCAAACTAACAAGCAAACTGTTAAAATTATTGCGCGGGAAAGAAAGCGATTTTCTGCCCAGCAATATAAAAGGAGAATTTATTTATTTTTTTTAACTTTTTTTTGTTTTTTTTTTTAAGATCGTTTCGTAAAATAGAGAGGGATTAAAAGGGGAGAGGATGTGGTAGAGCCTCTCCCAGATACCTTATCGGTAGAGCTCTTTTTTTAATTGTTCGATTTTAATCGAACGGTTGATATATTATAGGTATACTATTGTTATCATAAACCTTACCTCATATAAACTTTCCCACCCCAAGTCGTCTCATCCGCCTGCGACCTGTCCACCGCCGACGACCGACGTTGGCGACCCACCCCAACACCGGGGACCTATCTCCGGCACTTTTTCCGACCGCCGGCGCCCCTTTCTCTCTCTTCTCTTCTCTCTTCCCCTCTCTCTCTTCCCCACCTCGGCCCCCCAGCCCCGACGGCCCCGACCACCCCAGCCCCGGCGACCCACCTCCGGCCCCAACTCCGGCCGCCGGCGACCCCCCCTTTCTCTCTCTCTTCCCCTCTCTCTCTCTTCTCTCTCTTCCCCTCTCTCTCTCTTCCCCACCCCGACCCTCCCCCAGCCCCGGCGGCCCCGACCCCCCAGCCCAGTCCCCCTCTCCCCGTCGGCCCCCAGCCACCGCGATTTCGATGGGGGCGCCGGGGGGACCAGGGGGGCGGGGGTGGGGGGAGGGGGAGGCCGGGGGAGGGGGGTGCCGGAGATGAGGGGGCTCACAGAGCTGGGGGCCGGCGGGGGAGGGGGGACTGGGGGCAGCCGTGGTTGGGAAGAGAGAGAGAGGGGAAGAGAGAGAAGAGAGAGAAAGGGGAAGAGAGAGAGAAAAGGGGGGGTCGCCGGCGGCCGGAGTTGGGGCTGGAGGTAGGTTGCCGGGGCTGGGGTGGTCTGGGCAGTCGGGGCTAGGGGGGCCGGGGTGGGGAAGAGAGAGAGAGGGGAAGAGAGAGAGAGAGAGGGGAAGAGAGAAGAGAGAGAAAGGGGCGCCGGCGGCCTGAGAAAGTGCCGGAGGTGGGTCGCCGGCGTCGGGGTGAGTCACCGGCGTCGGGATGGGCCACCGGCGTCGGTCGCCGGCGGTGGACAGGTCGCCGGCGGTGGAGAAGACTTGGGGTGGAAAAGTTTATATGAAGTAAGGTCTATTATAATAATGATATATCAACCGTTCGATTAAAATCGAACGTTTAAAAAAAGAGCTCTACCAATAGGGTATCTGGGAGAGGCTCTACCACAGCCTCTCCCGATTAAAAGAGGGAACATTCCGTTTTTGAAAAAAAAAAAAAAAAAAGGGTAAAAAACGATGGTAGGGTGTGGAATATTTCTAATAGTTTAAAGATGGAGATGCGGGGTATCCAACCCCGTACCTCTCGCATGCAAAGCGAGCGCTCTACCGTATGAGCTACATCCCCGAGACATAACAATTTGAAATGATATTATATTTGAATATGTATTGTTATGATTACGTTCAACCGTCCCTAATAATGCAAAACCGTTCGTGGAAATGGAAAAAAATGTAGTCTAACCATTTTTGTATACTTTATTGATAGAGTTTATTTTTAAACCATTTAAATGTAATCAAATAGTTAAAAAGTTGTTTGTATGTGATAGCTATAATACACATTATCTCATAATAGATTAACTAAGAAATTAAATAACTAATTTAAAAAACAAAAGAAATTAAAAAAAGAAAAAAAAAACCCAACCATCATCATCGGTGGAAAGTTGGGGGGGTCCTTGCCAAGAGCTTGACGTCGAGGAGTGGCCCGTTACCAAGGTCAGAAGGGGAGGGGCTCATTGTCTAGAGGGTGGTGCGTCGTGGGCAACTTGGGTCACGGGTGGGGTGGGATTTGACCAGCGGGTGTGATGCTAGCCGAGGACTCAATGTTGGTCTGGGTAGTATGTCGCCGCGACCTCAAGAGGGGAGGGGCTTGTCATCGAGGCCCGATGGGGGTGAGAGCCTAGGTCACGAGTGGGCAGGATTTGGCCGGCGTGTGAGGGGACTCGACATCGGTGGGGCTGGGGGGTGGTCCATCATCAGCATCGGCAGGGGAGAGGCTCGTTGTCTGGTCTAGTGGGGAAGGGGGTGTTTGGTGGCATTCTCGAGAGGGAGGGGCTTGTCTAGGTAGGGCGGGGCAGGGGGGAAGGGGGATGGGGATTTCAGGCTAGTGCCTGGGTCGTGGTGTGGGGAAGGGGATCTACTGGCGAGGGTCGTGCAGTGGAGGGGATATGGCCGGCAAGGGTCGTGGGGTGGGGGATCTGGATGCCATTTTTTTTTATTTCTTAAAATTTTTTTCTTACTTTTTCAGTAATATTATTATGATGTGAGGTACATTATAAGATTATACCACAGTCGTTCGATTATATTTAAACGATTTAAAAATTAATATTATCGATATGATATATAAAAATGACTCCATCGTAGATTTATCCCATGGAAATAATGACTCAGGGACATGGAATGGAACCACAACCACAAAACCAATTATGAGTAGCAGATGTTACCCTCCGTTTGGCACTATCTTTTGCGTTTTTCATTTCCTAACATTTCAAATATACATTTGATAGGCAATATTTAAAATGGTATAAAATATTGCAAAAAGTTGTCATCCGCAATTTTTGGAAAAATTTTTAAATATTATGGAATAATATTTTTAAATTTTTTTTTTTTTTAAGAGGTGTAAAAGGAAGCTTAGGAGGCTTTCTGGTCTAGTTTCACCTCTAGAGAAAGCAAACCAGGGGACTCATTAAGACGTATGGTAGGAGCAGAATCCATGAGACTGTGAGTTGAGACAGAGGTTTGTTGATGTTCTTCTCATGATCACGACCTTTCTTTTGGCCACTTGTCCACCCATAACCAGTACCAGAGTTAAAAATAAAAAATAAAAATAAAAATAAAAGTGTGCCAGAGGATAGAGGAGAATTTGAAGAAGAATAAAGTTGATTTCGGGCTCTTCGTGATCTTGGTCGTCATTGTTTTGAGCTTGAAAGTTGACATCATGATCACCACCAGAGCTCCTTTAGTTCGCCACCTTCAACGGGCACATGTGCAAATAATATATATATGATTTTCATTTTACCATTTGATAAAAACCCAGACCATAATTTCACAGTCAGAAAATCCTCTTCCTTATTCTCAAAATGATAGCTATATATATATAGTTTTACGGTCCATGATATATATATATATATATATATATTCTCTCTTTCATATATTTCATTTTGACACCTTCAACCCCTATCTGCTCGATAATGCTTGCAGATAGTTATTACTACACACGCATTCCTTCATATCTCCATGTACACTTTCTTTTTCCCAAACATATATTTTGCCCGGCTCATACACAAATTACAAAGTTTAACCATTTTCATCCATCTACATTATCTATAAACTGTCATTACACTCTCTTTTTCATTCCTTCACATTTCTGTCACCTAATTGAAACTTCCGCGTCCAAATTATTTATTTATACTTTCATTGTCTTTATTTGTATACCGAGATTTACCATTATGCCCTTATCTTTATTTTAAAATGATTACAATCCTCTGAAGTGCATAGCTGCAAATAACAGCTTTTCCTCTGTCTTTGTCAGCCTCACTCTTTATGCGCTGAACATTTGTCCAATTGCCGACTTATTTTCTTGCCATGTCACTGCCGGATATAAACCAGTACCGGAAGTGAGACCTTGGTAAAATTATAATTGTTTATGTAATATAATTGTCAGTAAGAGGTTTAAATAAGTCTTTATTTACTGAGTTAGTTAAATATAAAATTTTTAAATTAGAGTTAATTAATTTTTAAAAAATGAATTATATGTTTTTATTTTTTAAATTAAGATAAAAAAGTACAGTTTAGTTAGTGTTAAACTTAAACATCAAACAAGTTTTTAAAGCTTTTTTTTTTTTTCTCTTTTATCCTTTTTTGACTGTATAAAAGAAGAGTTCAAAATAATAAGAGACATACTTAAAAGTTAAGCATTAAATAAACAATACTTTAAAATTAAAAATAAAACTGGATACTTTATTTTGTTACAACCATAATGCAAACTTATTTGTTAATTAATGGGATGACTTTGTCATTTGGTGATTGATATTCTCGTATATAAAATGAAATTTTAATAAGTCATTTTGGAGATTTTTGAAATTAAAAAAAAAACAAAAAAGTTATATGAACTTTTAGTTTCTGTTTGGATCATCAATTAGAGTTGAAATTTTTAAATTTGAGTTGGTTGATTTTTTAAAAACTAATTATAATTTTTATTGATTAATAAAAAAAATAAAAATAAAAACAAAATCCATTAGAAAAAATAGAGTTTTGTTAAATTTAAACCTGATATTTAAATAAACCATTAAATCTAATTTGTGTGTCAACTGCATCTTTACCGAGAAACGTTTCTTCTCAATAAGTGGGATCAGAAGAAAGTTATTTTTTTTTTTTTTCCTGGAATGAATGTAAAACAACAGAATTTAATAGCGATGCTGATATATATATATATTGAAAAGATGCTGCTAATTAATAAAATAAACAATCCCACAGAAAAATGATAATAATAAAATAAACAAAATGAATAAATGGAATGGCACGTGGAAGAAGGAGAAGAGTTTCGAATGAGAAGAAGCCACAACACAAGCCACGTTTCCTTCATGCACCACCCTTCCATGCTTTATAATTCTCGTATCACACCCCTCCTTGATCAGTCATCACCCAAAAAAATAAATTAATTAAAAAAAAAAAAGAAAGAAGAAGTTTGAAGAGGAGTTTTTTTTTATTTGGTGGTGATCAGAATTCAGAATTCAGACGGGAAGAAGTGAAAATGCCAGGGATGACCATAGGATACACAATCCCAAACATTGAAGCTGAAAGCACCCACGGAATGATCGTTCTTCACGACTACATTGGCGATGCCTGGGCCGTCATCTTCTCTCATCCCGGTTCGTCATATATATTTTATACACACACACATATATATATATACACACACATGCATAATACAAGTGCATATTTGAATAACATGTTTTTTATCGTTAGCGGTGGGTCAGATAATAATTTCAATAGGGATAAGATGTAATCAGTTTTTAGTTCGGCGAAATGACAAAATATATAGTTTTAAAAAGTAAAATTGAAAAAAAAAAAAAAAAAAAAAGAAGAAAAGAAAAGTTCACAAAAGGTGGGAGCCCCTGCTCGGCATGGACCATTGGACCTAACTATAGCTAGTAAGCTATATTATATATATATATATATATATATATACATATTTCTTTAACTAACTAGATTATGAAGTAGGTGATATATATGCATGAAATATTGCTGTAGATATGTATATTTAAGAATGTGATTGATTAAATAAATGTAGCTGATTTCACGCCGGTATGTGCAACGGAGCTGGGTCAGATGGCAGCGTATCACGGGGAATTTGCAAAGAGAGGAGTGAAGCCTGTTGGTCTGTCCTGCGATGATGTCCAATCCCACAAAGAGTGGATCAAGGATGTTGAGGCGTACACGGTTAGTTCTTTTTCTTTCTTTCTTTCTTTCTTTTTTTTTTTTTTTTTTTTTTTTCCTTTCTTTCTCTTTTAAATTTGATTTTTAAGCAAATTTAAATAAAAGTTTTGCTAGCTAATTTATTAATATTATTTTTTTGAAACAGCTAATTTATTAAATCATGAATGTTTGGGTTATTATAAATTTAAGAAGGGGAAAAAAAAGGAGACTAGAATGAAAGATTTAGGTTTTATGGATAAGTACCATGAATGTTTTCCAAATATATCATCAGTAATTTTCCAATTAATTGTGAGGCAAAATCACTCTTCCAATTAGTTTGCATGAGAAAATTATGAATCAATTTTTGGTTGAAAATCAGTACTGCGATATAGTAATCTTATAATACATTTGCTGAGTGTTGGATATCATTTTATCATAAATATTGATTATCCATCAACTATAATAGACTGTTCACAAAAAAAAAAAAAAAAAAAGAAAAGAGACTAGAATGAAATACCATGAATGTTTTCCAAATATATCATCACTAATTTTCCAATTAATTATAATTTGAAAATTTGCATGAATGATTATGAATCAATATTTGGTTTAAGATAAGTAGTGCAATATAGAGAAGCCCTGGAAAAGATTTGGTCGGTTAATAATTGAAAAAGTTGTCCAATATATTGTGGAAATACTTGATATAATTTGATCTTGTAATTAAATATTTGTGTGCATATGATAAAAAACAAAATGCAGTGTGGTTGCAAAGTGAACTACCCGATCATGGCAAACCCGAACAGGGAGATCATAAAGCAGCTGAATATGGTGGACCCCGACGAGAAGGATTCGACGGGGAAACCAATGCCGTCGCGAGCCCTACACATAGTGGGGCCGGACAAGAGGGTGAAGCTGAGCTTCCTATACCCGGCCAGCACGGGGCGGAACATCGATGAGGTGATCAGGGTGTTGGACTTCCTCCATAAGGCCGCCGAGTACAAGGTCGCCACCCCGGCCAACTGGAAGCCCGGCAACCCCGTCGTCATCTAGCCCAGCGTCTCCTCGGACGAGGCCAAGCGCATGTTTCCCTGCGGTTTCAAAACGGTTGACCTCCCTTCCAAGAAGGACTATCTGCGTTTCACCAACGTTTGAGCTTTGTAATTTATGTGTTATGGGTTCGTACGTGTATGGAAATGCAGTATCCTATATATATATATATATATATATATATATATATATAATAGATATATATATGGAGTGTACAATAATGCTGTATTCGCCTAGCTAGCACTACGACTTCCCTGTTTATATCTTGAAGAAAACGCTTTTGTGCTACTTCCTTGAATATGTGATGTGTCTGTAACATGCCTTTATAGGATAAAACCTTTTAGCAACGCCAACCGTCTGTCTTTAAAACTTTAAAGTTCATCGCTAAAACCTAAACAGTGATGACATGTCGTCATTAAAATTTTTTTAGCGACGATTACACATATCATTGCTTTACACATATCATTGCTAAAATTGACCTTATCAGCAACGAGTCGTCGCTATAACAAAGAACATGTTGTCGTTTATCTCTGGAAAATAAGTCATCGCTATGACAAAGAACATGTTGTCGTTTATCTCTGAAAAATAAACAGGAATGACATAGCATCTATCTTTACCAACAACTATTTTAAAAAGTCTATCATTAAAAAATTAAAAAAAACTAACGTGACAACGCTTTTTAGTGAAAATAAGCCATTTAGCGACAACTTTTTAATGTATCATCACTAAAAATATTGTCACGCCTTTTAGTGAAAATAAGCCATTTGGCGACAACTTTTTAATGTATCATCACTAAAAATATGAAAAAGTATGACGTGTCATACATATTTAGCGACGACGTACATCAATATGTCATCACTAAAACTAATTTTTAATATTTTTAAATATATTATAATTTAAGTTTAAATTTATATTAATTTTTTTAATGATCTGTCTTTGATATTTTATTTAGTTCATATTTACCGGCTATAATTTTAATAGTTTTTACTTCTCATAATATTTAATTTTAAAAAACTAAATAAACATAATATTAAGTAACTACAATATAAATATCCATACATATTACTATAAAAGTTAGTTTAGACGACGGAGAATACACGACGGTTTTACAAAAATCGTTATCTAAAACATAATTACACAACGATTTTAATAAACCGTCATGTAAACCCACGATTACATGACAGTTTATCGAAACTATCACATAATATCCTAGTTTTTATCATCCCTATCAGTCCTGATTTTATTTTACAAAACAATTCCTCTACCAAGAAAGACATTACAAAGACCTGCGAAACCAGATCCTCCGCTACCGTTCAACATTGTTACCACCGTCCACGAAACCAACACTCTCTAGTCATTATTTGAAAGTGATTATTACTTACTCTTTTGAGTTATTTAATTTGTATTAATTCATTGCAGATATTTTAGATATCTAAAACTATAGATTCTCGTTTTTTTTTTGAAAGTATGATTTGTTAAATTATGTCCAAAGCTTAATATGTATTATTTTAATTGCAAAAACTTGATTATTGAATGAATTGTATGATCTTTAATTTGGATTTAGGTCGGGTTCTTGTAAATGGATTGAAAATGGATATGCGCTAATAGATTGACTAGAAAGTATCAAGATGGTGTTGAAGAATTTTTGTCATTTGCCAAAACTCACATGAAAAATGATAAGATTCGATGTCCTTATGTGAAAAATGATAAGACATTTACTTGCCCGTTAGATTATTTATTCATACCAAACATGGTATTTACACGGTGAAATTTGTTTGAATCCAACATCGAAGAACAAAGGAGAAGAACCTATTATTGAGGAAGATGTAGAAGACAATTTGTTTAACATGGTTAATGATTTAAAAGAACACTTTGTGCATCGTCCGAAGTTATTTGATGCAATGATGAATGATGTCGATATGCCCTTGAATGACGGGTGCACTAAATATATGAAATTGTCCGCATTGGTCAAATTATGGAACATGAAGGCATCGGCAGGGTGGACAAATTATAGTTTCACGACTCTTTTAGAATTTCTAAGAGAGGTTCTACCGGTCGAAAATAAAATACCGACTAGTATGTATGAAGCTATGAAGATGTTGAGCACTTTGGGAATGAAATATGAAAAAAAAAATTATACATGTCCAAATGATTGCATCCTTTACGGAAATGGGTATGAAGATTTGGATGAATGCCTGATTTGTAAGGAGTCAAGATGGAAGAAAGGAAAAAAGCCAATGAATGGTAGCAAAAGAGTGCCGATAAAAGTGTTATGATACATTTCTCCAGTACAGCGTCTGCAGCGTTTATTTCGTATTGCCGATCATGCCAAGAATTTGACTTGGCACCATGATAAATGTGTTGAAGATGGCATGCTTAGACATCTAGCCGATGCACCACAATGGTAGACCTTTGATGACGATCATCTTGAATTTAGTGTGGAACCACGGAATCTACGTCTTGGTTTATTAGCGGATGGAATGAACTCACATAGTAATATGAGTAGTAGGCATAGTACTTGGCTCGTCATACTTGTCAACTACAATCTCTTTCCGAAGTTGAGCATGAAGTGAAAGTTCTTGATGTTAACTTTATTGATCTCTTGTCCTTATCAATCAGGGAATGACATTGATGTGTACTTGGCACCGTTAATCGATGATCTAAAGAGATTATGGGAAAAGGAGATCGAAGTTAGAGATGTTTACCGTCAAGAGACATTCACACTTTGTGCAATGTTGATGTGGACAATTAATGACTTTCCTGCTTGTGGAAACCTATCTGGTTATTCAGTAAAGAGTTTTATGGGTTGTCCCATTTGTATGAAAGAAATATCTTCCATTCGGTTGAAGAATGGTAAGAAGACCGTTTACCTTAGTCATAGGAGATTCTTACCAAAAAATCATAGATACCACAAATAAAAAAAGGCTTTCGATGGTAATACCAAAGAAAGAATCTTTCCCTGGGTTTTGATGGGCGAAGCTGTTTTTGAGATAGTTAAAGATTTTGAAACTAGTGCTCAGGAAAAGAAAACAGAGTAACAAGAATCCGATGGTTGATGGAACTTGGAAAAAGAGGTCAATCTTCTACGAACTGTCATATTGAAGGCCACTTTTCGTTTGTCATTGCTTAGATGTTATGCATATTGAGAAAAACGTTTGTGAATCAATAGTGGGCACGTTGCTTGACATTTCTAATAAGACCAAAGATAGTGAAAAAGCACGATTGGATCTTAAGGATTTGAATATTAGACTTAACTTGCTCCCTACGAAAAGAGGGAATGTCACTTACTTACCTCCGGCAAAGTACACATTATCAAGACAAGAAAAAAGAAAGCTTTGTGAATGGCTCGCTTTTATAAAAGTGCCTAATGGGTATTCTTCCAACTTCAAAAAGTTGGTGTCTATGAAAGAATTGAGGTTGATTGGAATGAAAACACATGATTGTCATATATTTATGCAACAATTATTACCGCTTGCCTTGCGAGGAGTTTTAACAAAGGATGTGAGATTTGTAATTACTAAGTTATGCTCATTTTTCAATTTGATATGCTCCAAGGTAATTGATCCATTTACACTAGATTCGCTACAATCAGAGTTGGTTAAGACATTGTGTTGGCTTTAGAAGTATTTTCTACCATCCTTTTTTGACATAATAATTCATCTAACGGTGTACTTAGTACGGGAAATTAAGCTATGTGGACCGGTGTATTTGAGATGGATGTATCCTTTTGAAAGATCCATGATGGATTTGAAGGGTTATGTCAAGAACCGAAATAGGCTGGAAGGATGTATAGTAGAAAGCCACATAGCGGAGGAATCGGTCGAATTTTGCTCCGAGTATTTGTCCAATATGGAAGCGATTGAGTTGCGAAAGACTACAAACATTGACTCGAAAGGACTATCCGTCGACATTCCTTCTTCGGTAAATTGAGGTGAATGAGAGTAAGCTTGTCTCTATACTTTATATAATAGGGTTGAAGTGGAGCCTTTTACTGAGGTTCACCTATAGGAATTAAGAGATACAAATCAAAGAAGAGGAAGAAATGAAAAGTGATTGCAAGATGAATACAATCGGACCTTTCATCTGTGGATATGAAGACATGTGTTTCAGAAGTCTGGTATTTCGCAAGACTTAATGAACCTAGCTAGAGGATCATTGACGATAGTTACACGGTATACATCATATTTTGTCAACGGTTATACATTCTACACTTACGAAGAGATGAGAAGCATCCCGTTCAAAATAGCGGTGTGAGTATCCTACTGAGGCTATGCATATTTCATCTGTAAATGACAAGAATCCAATATATGGAACGATGAACTACTTTGGTTTCATTGAAGACATTTGAGAACTTGATTACTGTGGATTGCAAGTAGCACTCTTTAAATGTAAGTGAACTGACAATAATTATGTTATGATTGACAGTGATGACATCACAGTGGTGGACTTTAGACGATTGGGATACAAAAATAATCCATTCATTATGACATCACAAGCAATCTAAGTATTTTATACAACAGATCCCAACAATTTAGAGTTATCCTTAGTTGTTTTGATGAAGTAAAGAATGATTTATGATGGTCAAGAAGATGAAAAAGATTGTACCGACATTCCATCATTCACAAAGGGATTGCCATCGATTGAGGAGATTGATGATTTCAATGATGATGTTTCTCACTTACTTCGACCCGATATTGAATGGAAACATGTGTAAAGAAAAAAAAAGAGTAAAACTTGAATATTTTGTCATTTGTACATCATTGCTTATTTATTTTACTTCACGATGTATTAGATTTATTTTGTTATGTTGCTTGATCTATATTAAACATTAATGTTGAACATATGGCCGTTTGGGTTACTGTTTAAATAACACACGGGGTAATAGGCCGTCGGATGACAAAGGAAAAAAAAAAGAGTATAAAAAAAGTGTATTGAGATTATATGACGGTTTCTGACCAAAACCATCATGTAATCCTCCTATTTGTGGGGATTACACGACGGTTTCAGACAAAAATCATCATGTGATCTTCCAAAAATTTTGAAATTTTGCGCTTTGAAATTTGTGGTTAAACCCTTAACTTAAATCCACATTCCTCATCCTTTTTTATCATTTTCATCATCAACTCTCTCGACTACTCAAAGATTTCTCCTACTCACTATCTCCTTCGCCCGCTCTCTGACAGCGCTGCCACCTTCCCCTCTCTCTTATTTTCCTGGTGATGCCGCCGCCGCCACCGCCGCCCTCCCATCTTCCTCATTCAACCGTCGCCCGCAACGCAGCCATCCCCTCCTTCTTATTCTCCCTGCACCCGCAACACCACCCTCCCCTCTCTTCTTTTTTTGCCACTGCCGTTGCCATCAAGGCTGTGACTATTTTACATCAAAGAAAGACAAGGTGACTTCCATATTGCTCAATTTCTTATTTTCCAACAAAAATGTGAACACGCAATTCTTTAATAACTTGCTTTGAGTGTAATTTGTGTATTTAGTGTGCTCAGTTTTTTAATTATTACTCTTTGTAGACAAATCTATTGTGCAATTTTTTTAGCATTTTACAATCTACAAACACACAATATTCTATGTATTTTTTTTTCCGCCCACCACATGCTCGATAAAATGTCAAAATAGAATTTTGTTTGGATAATCATATGGAATTAGTTTCTAGTGTAGTGTGCTTGGTTTTTTTTATTGTTGCTCTTCGTAGATGATTCTTTTGTGTAATTTTTTGACATTTTAAGATCTTTGTATACAATATGGTACGGATTTTTTTTTCGCCCACCACATGCTCGATGAAATGTCAAAATGGAATTTTGTTTGGATAATCATATGGAATTAGTTTCTAGTATAGTGTTCTCGATTTGTTTTTATTGTTGCTCTTTGTAGACGAATCTTTTGTGTAATTTTTTAACATTTCAAGATCTTTGTATACAATATTCTATGAATTTTATTTTTCGCCCACCACATGCTCGATAAAATGTCAAAATGGAATTTTGATTGTATAATCATATGGAGTTAGTTTGTAGTGTAGTTCTTAGTTTTTTTTTAACGTTCTTGATGAATGTGAATTTGATTTGATTAAATTAGTCCGCCATACTTGTTTTATGTATTTGTATTGCAATAAATATAGGTGAGTGTTGGAATATTAAAAAATGACATAAAATAAAGTTGGAGAATGCAAAAATGGAAGAGCACGAAAAAAAAAAAAACCATTTAATCCCAATACCAATGGTAAACAAAGGGCAACTTTAATGAAACGAGTCCATATGGTAAGGAAAAGAGGTAAATGAATTGAAGTCACCTCTGATGAGAAAGGACAACAAGAAGGGAAGCACAGTGATGAATTAATGAGTTGGATTGGTGTACTTGCTTGAGAGCACGTTAAAATATGGATATAAGATTGAAGATCTCGTAATTTAGACAGAATGAAAGAATTAATTTGGAAAGAAACGGTTACTTCTTTCATCGTGAATAACTGGTTTCAGAGTGCTTGTGTGAAATTGCAAGAAATTTTTGACATGATCTTTATAAGACTTTTGTCGAGGGCTTTCTATCTGAAGAAAGTCTGTGGACACAGCCTCAAAAAGTTATTGATAACTACCCTAATATAGAAGAAGATGATTGGGTGAAATTCGTTCAATATAAAATATCCTCACAATTCCAATAATTTTCGGACCGTGAAGTGAAATAAGGGCCTATAAAGAATACACATCAAGAGAAGGCCGAGACGGATATAGAAAGCTTGACCAAAAATTGGAATGTCAATAAATTTTGTTTCTAATAAATCGTAATAAAGTTATTATTTTTTTAATTATTCATGTTTACTAACAATGATAAATTATAGTTTAAGGAGACTAGGAAATGGAAAAAAAAATAGATAGGTTGTGGCTAGAATCATGGAAGGAAAAGATGAAGAGTTGAAGGATCCATCATATCGAAAAGTTGGCAAGTTGATAGTAAGTTTAATAATTAATAATTAATTCTTCATCACTAGAGCTACTTATAACACTTTTATATATAATGTATGCTTTTAATTCTACCGTAGATGCAGTACAACACATAGAAGAGCCAAGATAATTTTGAATCTGTTGGCACTAATGATGTATTGACCCAAACATTATCCAAACCCAAACACCCAGGACGTACCCATAGTCAATCGAAGTTCGTAAAGTAGTCTCAGTACTTCAACCTAAAACGAAGTTCGAATAAAGATACTAAAGTACTGTCAATGAGACGTGAAATTAAAGAATTAAAGGAGTTGGTGTGCGGTCTATGTGCGAAGAAAAATGTGGAGCCGTCATTTTACCAAGAGAATATGCCAACCGTTGACCAACACAATAGCTTTAAGTCCAATTGCACTCTCCAAGAAAAACAACCTGGAGTGTCTGATCCGCCAACCATGTCAGTTGATAGTCAGGCGTGTAAGCTCTATATTGTCGTTGAACTTCATTGTGGACAGTTACTTATTGTGTTTGGAAGAGAATGGATGGAAAGCCTTCCCACCGATACAGTCCATGGGATACTACTGGGTGAAAGGAACATATGAGTGTCAATCATTGTGTCAAAATTTAAAAAAAAAGTAGTACTACCCATTCGGACATACGAGGCAACAACTATGGAGGAGGCTATTAATGGATTTGTTGCTTGGCCTAAAACATTAATTGAGCTCGACACAAGTATGAACAAGGCGAGTCGATGGACTAGTCACGTTCCTGACCAAGTAGCTAAGGGAAACAAATACCTAAAAAAGCTAGGAAAAAAACTGATCAACTCTCAAACTGAGGTATAACAAGATGTGAAATAACAAAGACCTTCGTTCGACTTTAATAAAATGAACATGAAGATGAGGCCTTTGACTTATTATACACTTAGTTCAATGCATGAAGTTAATCAAATAAAGGTCCTAATACCATACACGATCAGTGATACTAACTTGCCTGTACTTCTAAACTTTGATGATATTTATGACCATTAATTTTCAAGAAATCAATGCAAATTGAATATTAGTATACCTCAGGTATGTCATTCTATCTCTAAATTTTATTTTTTTTATTTGGAAAATCTTCTATGTCGTCTAGAGTAACAATTTTGATATTCTTATCCAGATATTTGGTGGAACTATATGCCATTAACGAGCGAGCTGAGAAGTTTGTGTTTGTATCTCCAATCATGATCCCACCAGTTAGAACAAATACTCCAGATGCTGGCCTAAGAGAGCGAACCGATACTCGTATCGCCTTTTTGCGTGACGCACAAAAGGACAACTTTATCGTGTGCTACATAATAGAGGGAGACATAGGGTCTTGGGAGTTTTGACCCATGGGAGGACCAAGTCCTTTATTTTGATCCTCTTCAAGAGAAGAAACAGGATGATTTTACTAATCTAATGAATATGTAAGTCAATTTTTGTGACGACCCACCTTACGTGACTGCTACTTCATATTTAACCGTACTTAAACTCAAACTTATTTTTCGTAAAACACCGAATTTTATTTTTTTTAACTTAAATTTAAAACCTAACTTAACCTCATACTCTTATATACATACTTAGTTAAGTAGTGAGTTTTCAAATCATCTTAACACATTTTACAAATCAGACTAATTACTAGATACCAGTACAATCAAATTATCATAACATAATACAACCATATTTTACAAAAGACGTGACAGTGTCCAACCAAAATTTCACAGTCTGCCATACCATTCTCCATAGTCTTGTATCAAGCATTTGCGGTGGGTTATTTACCTACGGCATAAACATAAATTATGAGCTTTCGCCCAACAAGTACAACTTCCATTCCTGTAAAATAATCCTAGTAAAAGAATGCATGAACCAATTATGCTTTCTTATGTTAGCTTAATTTTTGGCCCTTCGCATAACATGAGTGTACGTATAGTGGTACGTAGCCATGGAGTGGTTGGGACGGCCAGTCCAATTCAACTCAAACTAGTGGCAAGTCGGTACGACACGAGAAAACTTGCTTATCTTAATACTTGAAAACTTGTTCTTGATTTAATCATACTTGAAAACTTGAATCTTAACTGTTTCCTTACTTGAAAACTTGGTCTTGTTTCTTGTCAAATGATTTATTATTAGTGAACATGCTTTCATGATATCACAAAAATAAAACATAAACCATGTGCATCATATACATCAATGCACGAGCTTTAGAAAACAAGCCATGTAGTAAAAAAATATTTTTGCCTATGTTGTAGGCGTGGTTGTACTTACGAGTTGTCCTACACTCTTGATCTAGCATTCCAAAAAGATAAGACAACATGTTATATTCCTGTTTTCAAATAGCGCATAAGAATTATTCTAACATATTCATTAAACAATAATCCGGTCTCCAAACCAACTATCATCCCCAGTCATAGAATTATTACTATATTCTTAAGTAACTTAGGTCTATTTTTATTTCCTTTTCAAAAATACCTTATTTTCTTATAAAATACCTTAACTTCATAAATCAAGTATTTCTTGATTTAATATTTGATATTGCCTTTTGAAAGTTTAAAAATCACTTGTGTAATTTAAATGGATTTACATCTTTTTGAAACTTTTCTTTTTAGTAAAACCATAGTTCTTTTTAAAAAGAGTCGTAAAGCCTTGGAAACTGACTTCAAAATAGTCCTTTAAATTATAAGTATGTGTGCAGGAATTTCTATTTCCATACCCAGTTTTGAAAATTCAGCTTTATCTTTAAACTGGTTTAGAATTTAGAAAATTTTTCTTCACAGAAGTTGTAGATCTC
Organism: Ficus hispida; assembly: GCA_025413025.1. Classification (NCBI taxonomy): domain Eukaryota; kingdom Viridiplantae; phylum Streptophyta; class Magnoliopsida; order Rosales; family Moraceae; genus Ficus; species Ficus hispida. The sequence goes on along the minus strand of CM046366.1, from coordinate 20,413,123 downwards.
ATTGAAACCTACAACTTTTATTTCATGTCTGAAATTTAAATCATTTTTAGCTTGATTGTTTTTCTCCTTGAAGAATTTTGGCCGTGTAAAGTACTTGGACCAACCAGTTTGAAAAATGATATAAACATAGACATTTAGAGCCCTTTTTTCGAAAACTATTTATGGCATCCCATATAATTTTCTGTGTTCTACAACTTTACAGTTATAACATTTTTCAAATTCGGCTTCTAAAGGGCTCAAAATTGAGTTTCTAGAAAACTATCCAATTTATTTCTGAAAACAGACAGTTTGTATTTTGTTGGTTCTTGTTTAAAAATCCACACACACTACCTCAAACAGTCGAAACTGTGAGCCTAAATCAGCATGCAGCACATCAGATTCATTCTTAAAATTCAACCATTCACTTATCTCATGTTCTTGAAAAACATAATATTGATAACTTACTAATTTACCAAATTGTGTCTTTAGATTGATTTCTTAACCAACATACATAAGATCTTCATACTTAAATATATGAAAGCATAATCACATGTAGATAATCTTAAAACTTATCATAGAGCCTAAAATCATACTCATGCTTAGAGTTAGCAAAACAAGATAACCCAAGCATAATCAAACATAAATCAACCATTAAAAGCTATAATATAGGAAAATAAGATAACATGAACTTATGCTCATACATCCCATAACTTGAAATACACTTAAATTCCTCTAGAGCTTGAAAAAGTGTATTCTAGTCCTTAAACGAGAGAAATCCTTGCTCTACCTCTCCACACTACAACCGGCCATACTTGTTCTTCTAACTCTCTCTCTCTCTCTTTTTTTTTTTTTTTCTACGGGCTAGAGAGGAAAATGAGAAGAGAACTAAAAGATGAAATGCTAACTAAATGGTGCAAGTTCTCATCACCCACCCTTATTTACAAGTCGAATTTCCAAAATTTTCCAAAATTATTTTTTTTTTCCTTCAACTTTCCTTGAATCATAAATTTGGCCTCAAAAACAAAATTTTTTGCCTTTTGAGTCCAATAATAGCCAGCCATGTGGAGGATTAATCTAAAAAAAAAAAAAATCTTTTCATACTTATCTTTTTAATTATTTCCATAAAATCAATAAATCCCAAAATTTGCATAATTATCTATAATTACTTGGCCTCCAAGTAATGCCATGTTTGGCATTCCCTCCTAATACGAAGTTCATTTTCTTCATAATCTAGATACTACAAATACTGTTATAACTATCAACAATCTAGTATACTAAACTGCAGTCCAGAATTTATCTATACTTAACTAGACCGCATATATGTTTTTCTTAGGGTTAGAAGCCTTTTACTCTTTATTGCTCCAAATATTATTCCTGATCATTCTAGAGTGATCCTAATCCTTATTCTCAATACTGCATCCGTAACGACGGTCGGCCAAAGTATTATTTCAATATTACTTATAATACTACAGTACCATCTTAATCGTGTCATAAATTATTTTGGTAATTCATTGGCCAGAATAAAATTATAAATCATGATTATGCATTTTTCACATAAGGCCTTATACTTGACTGGATAAATCATCATTGAGTTTTATAATATTATGATAACCCAAATATATTCTGATAATTAGAACATAAATTTCACATTGACATACATAGTACAGACTTAGATTTCCTTTGTATCTAAGGAAATCACGAGTCCGTCAAAAAGTTTAGTTATAACAATTTACACCCTTTAAAAAAAATTTGGTCCCCGAAAATTGAAACAGGTCGGGATAGCTTTTCCTCATCTTATATTCTTGTTCCTAGGTTGCTTCTTTGACGTTGTGATTCTGCCACAAAAGTTTGACCATGGAAATTCTTCTGTTTCTCAAGATCTTCTTTTCCCGATCCAAAATCTGGATTGGCTTTTTTTCATAAGTCAAATCAGCTTGAACTTCTATCGGTTCCTAACTTAGAAGTTATATTCTGATAATTAGAACATGAATTTCACATTGACATATATAGTACAGACTTAGATTTCCTTTGTATCTAAGGAAATCACGAGTCCATCAAAAAGTTTAGTTATAACAATTTACACCCTTTAAAAAAAATTTGGTCCCCGAAAATTGAAACAGGTCGGGATAGCTTTTCCTCATCTTATATTCTTGTTCCTAGGTTGCTTCTTTGACGTTGTGATTCTGCCACAAAAGTTTGACCATGGAAATTCTTCTGTTTCTCAAGATCTTCTTTTCCCGATCCAAAATCTGGATTGGCTTTTTTTCATAAGTCAAATCAGCTTGAACTTCTATCGGTTCCTAACTTAGAACATGGGAAGGATTAGGTACATACTTCTTCAACATCGAGACGTGAAAAATGTTATGTACGAAAGCTAATTATGGCAGCAAGGCAAGCTTATACGCTACTTTCCCAATCCTTTCAAGGATTTTGAATGGTCCTATATATCTAGGACTAGGACTAAGTTTTCCTTTCTTGCCAAACCTCATTACTCCTTTCATAGGAGCAACCTTTAGGAAAACAGAATCTCCAACTTGAAATTTCAATGGTCTACGACATTTATCGGCATAACTTTTCTGTCGGCTAAAGGCAATGTCGAGTCTCTGTTTTATCAACTTGACATCCTCAAAGGTTTTCCTGATGAAATCTATTCTTTGGAGCTGCTTCTGTCTGACTTCTTACTAGTGAATGGCAGATCGACATTTCCTTCCGTATAACACTTCAAATGGAGCCATACCACTTGAGGCGTGATAATTGATGTTGTATGAAATTCGATCAAAGGTAACTTCGTATCCCAGCTTCCTTTAAAATCCAAAACACATGACCTCAGCATATCCTCCAATGTTTGTATGGTTCTTTCCGATTATCCATCAGTTTGGGGGTGAAAAGCTATACTAAACTTCAACTTCGACCCCATAGCATTGTGAACACTCATCTAAAATCGAGAGGTGAAACGACCATCACGGTCAGAGATGATAGATTTTGGTACCCCATGCAACCTAATAATTTGGGATGCGTAAATCTTAGCAAGCTTTTCTACGGAAAAGGCAGCCTTAATAGCAATAAAATGGGATGATTTGATTAATCTGTCAACTATAACCCAAATCGCATCATTCCCACTAGCAGTCCTGGGCAATCCAACTATAAAATCTATAGTAGTTTGTTCCCATTTCTAATTCGGGTGCTCAATTTCTGAAGGTTTTTTCTAGGTTGCCAATGCTTAGCCTTAACTTTCTGACATGTTAGGCATTTCGCACAAAGTTGGCAATTTCATTTTTTATACTTGGCCACCAATAGTTTTTACTTAGTTTCTTGTATATCTTGGAAGCTCCGGGATGTATCGAATATGGTGTCTCATGTGCTTTTGATAAGATATGCTTCTTAAGGAACTTGAAATTAGGAATGCATATTCTTCCTTCATAACAGAGTATTCCATCTATTGAGACCTTGAATTCTCTATCTCTTTCTCCAGAGAATAGTTGCGCCTTAAGCAAAAAGGGGTCCTTCCCTTGGTAGAGCTTAATAGATTCTAGGAGATTGGATTGGAAAGTTAGAGTAGATAATTTCCCAGTGATTATCTCCATACCAAAATCATTAATCTCCTTCTAAAGTGACTTTGACGGCATACTATTTGACATCAATGTACTGGATGATTTCCGACTCAAAGCAACTGTTTCTTTGTTTGCTTTTCCAGGTTGGTAAAGAATCTCGCAGTTATAATTTTTCACTAGTTCTAGCCACCTACATTACCTCATTTTAAGCTCTTTTTGGGTGAAGATATATTTGAGACTTTGGCGATCTGTATAGATCTCACATTTGTTCCCATACAGGTAATGTCTCTAGATCTTCAATGCGAAAACCACCGCTGCAAGTTATAAATCATGTGTCGGATAGTTCAGTTCATGGTCCTTCAACTGTCGTGAGGTATAGGTGACTACCTTCCCTTCTTGCATCAAGATAACTCCTACTCCAGTCTTAGAAGTGTCATTATAAATTTTGAAATTCCCTGTTTCCATATTAGGGATCATCAATACTGGTGCACTAGTAAGCCTCTTCTTAAGCTCTTGAAAGCTTTCCTCACACTTTTGCATCCATTCAAATTTCTTCCCTTTCTAGGTAAGAGTCGTAAGAGGTGCAACTATCTTGGAAAACCCTTCAACAAAATGTCGATAGTGTCCAGCTAAGCCAAGAAAACTTCGTATCTCCGTAACGCTTTTTGGTGCCGGCCACTTGCTGACTGCTTCAACCTTGGCAGGATTAATAGAAATTCCTTCCTTCGAAACCACGTGGCCCAAGAAATGAACTTTTTCTTGCTAGAATTCACATTTCATGAACTTGACATAGAGTTGATTATGACTTAGTGTCTCCAAAACAATCCTAAGATGTTGCTCGTGCTCCTCTATAGACCTTGAGTAAATTAGAATATCATCAATAAAGATGATAACAAACTTATCTAGGTATTCCTTGAATATCCAATTCATAAGGTCCATAAAAGTAGCTAGTGCATTGGTTAATCCAAACAGCATGACAAGGAAATCATAGTGCCCATAGCTTATTCGAAAAGCCGTCTTAGGAATATCCGCCTCCTTGATTCTGAGTTGGTGGTATCCCGATCGTAAATCAACCTTCGAGAATACCGTTGCTCCCCTAAGTTGTTCAAAAAGATCATCAATTCTAGGGAGAGGGTACTTATTCTTGATGTTGATCTTGTTCAGCTCACAATAATCGATGCACATCCGCAACGATCCATCTTTTTTCTTGACAAATAGGACTAGTGCTCCCCAAGGTGAATAACTCTATCAAATGAATCTTTTATCCAACAACTCTTGTAACTGCACTTGCAATTCCCTGAGTTCAGCCAGTGCTATACGGTAAGGCACCTTGGATCTTCATGCTGATCCAAGCATTAGCTCGATAAGAAGGAAATCTTCCGCCAGAAGGAAGTCCTTGTAATTCTTTAGGAAAGACCTCCACATATTCACTTATAATTGGGACATCTTTCGGTTTTAACTCCGTGTCTCGCATCTGGTCTACCATTTTAGCTAAATATCATTTGCATCCAATAGCCAACATCTTCCATGCCTTCATTGTTGATACCAGCCTTGATGATGAATTCCGGGATTGACCGTAGAAGTTGAATTCTTCCTCACCAATGGGACTAAACATAAGAAAACGCTTACGATAATCAATCTTTGCATTGTACTTTCCTATAATAGGATAACATCATAATCCTGAAGTTTAATTGCAATTAAATCCACGTACAACTCTCTATCACAAATGATTACTGGAACATTTTGCACCCAATAGTCAAGACAACAAAATTTCACCTGACAAAAGGAAGATTTTGAAGGGTTGAACTAGTTTAACACCTTTTTTTCCTAATTTCTGTGCAAACTCCAACGATACAAGCGAATGAGTGGTACAAGTATCAAACAAGGCAATTATATTATGTGTGGCGATAGATTTCTGGCTTGTTACCATATAAGAAGTTCCAGCTTCAATGTCTCCTTTTGTGTAGGCGTAGATCCTGGCTTGTGGTTCAGGAGCCTCTAGCCTTCCCTCAGCAATCAATGGGCCTTCAATTTTTGCTTGCACTGCATGAAGTTGGTTACTTGAATTCCTATTCGGGTACTGTTGGTTTTGATTCTGATTGTTTGAGGTACAACTCCTGACATAATGGCCTTACTTGCCACAAAGATAGCAGGCATTTGTCCCCATCCTACATACTTCAAAATGATTCTTCCCACATTTTACGCACATGGAATAGTTATTACCCCCACTAACTTGGTTGTTCTTCTTCCGAGGGTAATTTATTTGTTGACCCTGATTGGAAGCATTCCCTTTCCTTTTGTTACTCCTGAACTGCTTGGAATTCGGATCAAAATTACTAGTCTGGCCCTTCGGGTGAAAATCTTGATTCTGCTTAGGCTGCGACTGCTTTAACACAGCTTTCTCTTCCTTCTTGGCCTTAAAGATCTGATCTCTTGCCTCTTTATTCTGATTGATCAAATACTCTGCTCTTATAGCTCGACTTATACAGTTAGCTATACAGGTTGGAGGGCTACTACCCGCACTTACTTGCTTGATAATGTCTATGTGGAATATCTTCATCATTCTCTTTACCTTCGTTTCATTAGGTACGAGTTCTGGACATAGGGGAGCTAGCTGTTCAAATTTTTTGATAATTTCCAGTACTGTCATTAACCCTTGCTTTATACTATTAAACTCATCTTACTGAGCTGCAAGGGTTTCTCTGTTGTAGTGCATCCCTATGAATTCGGCTACAAAATCTTACTAGCAACGTCTCTACGCATCTAAACTGTCATCCACCAATGGTGTACGCCCTTCTTGAGTGCAAAGAAAGCACAAATGACCTTTTCTTACTCCATGAGTCCCATAAAATCCAAAATTACTTGGATATCAATTAGCCAGTTATAAGCTTTGATTGGGTTAATGGTTCCCTCAAATTCATGTGCCTTCATACACCTAAATCGTTCATATAGTAAGTCTTCTCGAATCATAGGCAGATTTACTTGGGCTCCAGCTTGGGCGATGGGTGCTAGCGGGACTTCTGGATTTTGTGGAATCCCTTGATTGACTTCTGGTATCTAAGGGGCTACTGGAGGCATGGGATAGTTCCGAGGTGGAACTTCATTAGCACGAGGCATTTGATTCAGATGGGCTATCTGATCTTGAAGCCTATTCATTTCTTGTTGTTGCTCTAGCAATTGTCGTTGCAAATCGACTACTACCGTTGTAAGATTTGGCTCTTGCAGAATTTGGTCTGGCCGTGCTCTAGTGCGAACCATCTTTTAGTTCCTATTTCATCACAAGGAAGGATATTATTATATTTCTAATACTCATTTCTTCATTCATATCTTGTCATGTCATGTCATAGAAATATCATAACTTATCATATCATATTAGAGATTCATCTTAATCTCATCATATCATACCATAAATTATCATAAACTTGTCATGAGGAATAACACTTGATTATAACATCATTATATACACATTCCATTTATGTTTTGTCCTTTTTCGACATCATAAAAAAATAGTGTAGTCTTCCGGCAGTGTCTAACACTTATCCGATGCATGTCAGACCTAATATAAATATAGAGTCAAGATGAAAGTGTTTACCACTTACCATCTTACATATGTACAACATAAGGTCAAAAAGATTAAAAGAATCAAAACTCAGATTTGGGCTAGCTACTTTATCGTGACGTCAGAAAAGACTTCAGAATCAGCATCCCAATCATCATCGTCGTCTCCAAATAGGATCTCTTCGGGATCTTCCTCATGTTCCTCTTCCTCGTCTCCTTCCTCATCATCATTGGCGATGATAATCACTGGAGGATTTTCCAAGTTTTCTTCTGAGTCAATTAGATGCTCAACCGGGTCCATGTCATCATCCTCCTCCTGTGCAGGAATCCCCTGAATAGGTAAAGCTGGAATGGGCTTTTCCGGCTTGAATGAACCTCCATGGTAAACTGGCTCCCTAACACCTGCATTGTCAACCGGTATAAGTAGGTGATCATCCTCGGCAATAAGAGAATGATGGCGATAGTAATCCTCATACTCGGGTGCCTGGGCTTCTAGAGCCGCTTGTACCATATAAGCCATCACCTCGGCACCCATAATAGCTTCCATCGTCTCATCCAATGTCATCTCGATCGTCGTTGGCGGTGTGAACTGCATGATCTTAGAAGGTAGTCCACTTCTAAGAATATGAAGGGTCTGTATCACAGGTCTATCTTGCAGAATGTAGGGTAACATAGCGTTTCGAAACCGCTGGCAGTAGTGACCCATAGATTCATTCGGATATGCATGCCAGGCTCCAACATAGCTAACATATCACCTCATATACATATCGTGGTATATTTCGGAATCACGGTAGTGCATATGTAGTCCCTCCCCAGGCAGTGGTCCATATCTTAAAGTGATCAGGGCTCTAAAGTTCGTCCAGACGTCCTTAGGAACCTCAGGGTCCCCTATGTCAAGCCACCACACACGGGCCTCCCCGATCAAGCATCAGCTAGCGAGCATAACCTGTAGATGTGCTCCTACATGGCATAATCTAAAAATGGTCACCATGTCATGCAACCATTTGGCTAGGGCAGCAGTTCCTTGAGTTCCATCAAAGATGCGTGGCTCCATACCCCAGAATGCCAATGAAGCCTCGCAATCCTCCTCAATCTGACCCGGGTTCATATCTTTATCTATAATATTATAACCTCGCATAATTGGTATACATGTAATAAAGTCAGAAAATAATCTTACAAAAACTGTGACGCTGGCAACAGAACTGTGAAACTGGATGACAAGAACCCACTCTGATACCAAAACTTGTGGCGACCCACCTTACGTGGCCATTACTTCATACTTAACCATACTTAAACTCAAACTTTTTTTTTTTTTGTAGAACACCAAATATTATTTTTTTAAAAAACTTAAATTTAAAACCCAACTTAACCTCATACTTATATATACGTACTTAGTTAAGTATTGATTTTTCAAAGCATCTCAATACATTTTACAAATCATACTAATTACTAGATACCAGTATAATCAAATTATCATAAGATAAAACAACCATATTTTACAAAACACGTGGTAGTGTCCAACCCAAATTTCACAGTTTGTCGTGCCATTCTCCATAGTCTTGCATCAAGCATTTCTGGTAGGTTGTTTACCTACAGCATAAATATAAGTTATGAGCTTTCGCCCAATAAGTACAACTTCCTTTCCTGCAAAACAATCTTAGTAAAAGAATGCATGAATCAATTATATATGCTTTCTTATATTAGCTTAGTTTTGGGCCCCTTACACAACATGAGTGTACGTATGGTGGCGCGCAACTATGGAGTGGTTAGGGTGGCTAGTCTAATCTAACTCAAACCATGGACCAAACCCGCCCTCGTGACAGGTCGGTACGACACGAGAAATCATATACATCAATGCATGAGCTTTAGAAAACATGTCATGCAGTAAAAAAAACATTTTTGCCTATACTGTAGGTGGGATTGTACTTACGAGTTGTCCTATGCTCTTGATCTAACGTTCCAAAAAGGCAAGACAATATGTTATATTCCTGTTTTCAAATAGCGCGTAAAAATCGTTCTAACATATTCATTAAATAATAATCCAATCTCCAAACCGACTACCACCTCCAGTCATAGAATTGTTACTATATTCTTAAGTAACTTTGGTCTATTTTTATTTGGTTTTCAAAAATACCTTATTTTCTTATAAAATACCTTAACTTCATAAATCAAGTATTTATTGATTTAATACTTGATATTGTCTTTTAAAGTTTAAAAATCACTTGTGTAATTTAAATGGATTTAAACCTCTTCAAAACTGATTTTTTATAAAACCATAGTTCCTTTTAAAAAGAGTCGTAAAATCTTGAAAACTGATTTCAAAACAACCTTTTAAATTGTAAGTATGTGTGCAGGAATTTCTATTTCCATGCCCAGTTTTGAAAATTCAGTTTTATCTTTAAACCAATTTAGAATTTGAAAAAGTTTTCTGCATAGAAGTTGTATATCTCAGCGAAACCTACAACTTTCATTTCTTATCCGAAATTTAAATCTGTCTTTAACTTGCCCATTTTTTTCTTTAAAGAATTCTGACCATGTACAATACCTGGACCGACCAGTTTTGAAATCTAATAAAAACAAAGATCTTTGGAGCCCTTTTTTCAAAAAAAAGTTTATAACACTCCCTAGAATTTTCTGTATTCTACAAATTTGCAGTTATAATTTTTTCAAATTCGGCCTCTAAGGGCTCAAAATTGAGTTTCCAAAAAAGTATTTAATATATTTCTAAAAAACGGCAGTTTGTATTATGTTGGTTCTTGTTTAAAAATCTGCACACACTACCTCAAACAGTCGAAGCCGTGAGTCTAAATCATCGTGTAGAGTGTCGAATTCAACTATTTACTTATCTCATATTCTTGAAAAACACAATATTGATAACTTACTAATTTACCAAATTGTGTCTTTAGCTTGATTTCTTAACCAACATACATAAGTTCTTCATACTGAAACATATGAGAGCATAATCATATGCACATAATCTTAAAACTCATCATAGAGCATAAAATCAAACTCATGCTTAGAGCTAGCAAAACAAGATAACCCAAGTATAAATCAAGCATAATCAAATATAAATCAACCATTAAAAGCTATAATATAGGAAAATAGGATAACATGAGCTTATGCTCTTGCATCCTATAACATAAAATATACTTAAATTTCTCAAACCAAAACTAATTAAAATTTTAGTTAGGGGATCAAGAATATACTTCTAGAGCTTCAAAAAGTTGATTCTAGTCCTTAAATGAGAGAAATCCTTGCTCTACCTCTTCACACTTTAACCGGCCACACTTGTTCTTCTAACTCTCTCTCTCTCTCTCTGTTTTTTTTTTTTTTTTCCTAAAATGGTCTAAGTTCTCACCATACACCCCTATTATAGGTGGAATTTCCAAAATTTTCCAAAATTATTTTTTTCCTTCAACTTTCCTTGAATCACAAATTTGGCCTTAAATACAAATTTTTTTGTCTTTTGAGTCCCAAAATAGCCGGCCATGTGGAGGCTTAAACCAAAAAAAATACTTTTCATGCTTATCTTTTTAATTATTTCCATAAAATCAATAAAATCCCAAAATTTACATAATTATCTATAATTACTTAGCCTCCAAGTAATGTCATGTTTGGCATTCCTTCCTAATACGCTGCCCATTTTTTTAATAATTCAGATATTACAAATACTGTTATAACTATTAACAGTCTAGTATACAGAACTATAGTCCAGAATTTATCTGTACTTAATGGACTGCGTGTAGGTTTTTCTTAGGGTTTGAAGTCACTTAGTCTTTATTACTCTAAATAGTATTCATGATTATTCTAGAGTGATTCTAATTCTTATTCTCAATTCTACATCCATAATGACGGTCGGACAGAGTATAATTTCAATATTGCTTATTATGCTGCAGTACCATCTTAATCATGTCATAAATTATCATGGTCATTCACTGGCCAGAATAAAATCATAAATCATGATTCTGTCTTTTTTATCATAAGACCTCATACTTGATTTGATAAATCATCATTTCTTATAATACTATAAGAACCCAAACATATTCTGATAATCAAATCATAAACTTCACATTGACATACATAGTATAGACTTAGATTTCCTTTGTATTTAAAGAAATCACGAGTCTGTCAAAAAGTTTGGTTATTATAATTTTCATATGTTAAATTTTGATTTAATCTTAATAGTATGCATCTTAATTATTTTGAATTTTGCAAACTTGCTAGGACCCTAATGGATTGGAAGCTTATACCCAGAAAGACGAGACTATAAAACGAAAATCTCAGATCGTCCCTATCCTCACCAAGAGGGAAGTGTTGAATATGGTTTTTTTTTTTTTTAGGTTTTATGAGGGACATATTATTCAATAGAGTTGACGTACTTAAAAGAAAAGAATTTTATACTTCTGATGATATGGATTTGATTAAGGGGGAAAGGACTAAATTTGTAAGGTAATTCATTAATTATGATATGTAAACTTGCAATGTAATGGATGGTTTTTTTACTTTGATATAATGTAGCTAACATTTTATCAATCACATCCTGGGCCGTGTATTGGACAACACACAGGTTAGGTCACCCGTGGGAAATCACCAAAAAATGTCAAATTGTTTTTTAAATCATGTTGGACTTTAGACAACGGTTTTTGAACCAAGACCGTCGTGACTTTACACGACAGTTTTTAGTTCAAAACCGTTGTGTAAAGTCCACTTTACACGACGATTGTGGTTCAAAAACCGTAGCGTAAAGTTCTCATTTTAGCGAACTTTGCTCCTTTTATTTCTATATTCGACGACGGTGTGAACCGTCGTGGAATATTGAGATATCACGATGGTTTATTAACCGTCATGGTATCTCAAAAACATTCCACGACGGTGTATTATACGACAGTTAATAATCGTCGTTAAATCTATAATTTTTACTGGTGACAATATATAAAATATAATATAATAAAAGTCGATTAATACTACATATATTGAATGTTTAATAAATGTATAATACATCCAAATTTATCAGATTCTCTGCTTGTTCATCATCTTTTTCAACTCAATTTTTGTCTTTTTCTGAAAATTTTTTATCTTTTATGAAAAAGTCAACAAAAATTACTATTGAAACTTAAAAATCTTAACTCAAACACAAACACCAAGCACCCCCTAAAAGTCGGATCCATCCTGGACACGTGTCATGAAGAAGCATATGCCTTCTTTCCCCGCCTGCGCATCAAGGTTGGGCCTATTCCTTTTGTATGCCCCTGTCAGAGTGCCCAGAATAGTCTTCAGAATCTCCCTTTCATTTGTCCCCGATTAAGAGCCGGACGACATCTATGACTGCTGAATCTGTAGCTTCTCAACCACCCTTGACTGCATAAGAATATATAAAATAGTTAGAAAAAGAATACAAAATAATATGTAATATATGACATAAATTAATTTAATACTTATATGTGTTGCGGCTGCCTCATCATTTACCCAACGCAAATTGCCTTGTTCATCCCTTCGTTGGTGGATCTCCTGCCAATTATCGATGAGGGACTTCGGTTGCTGTGTCTCTGCATTAAACTATTATGTAAAATATGTTAGAGAAAACATTCATGTTAATCTAAAGTGATAAAACATATTGATGATTAATTATAATATCACCTTATTGTGCCGATGTTGTGCATATGAGGAAATCCCGTGGTGACTGATGTACTTTTGTTTGGACCGGTTCTCAGAAGTTATCTTTGATATTGCCTGAATTTAGACTGGTGTACTTTTCTAAAGATGGCGTAATGGTAGACTTACGAAAATTGAGGCCTTTTGAAGCGAGTCAAAGAGCAAAATCGTATGGGCACGAAGTTTAAAGCGGACAATATCATTCTAAAAGGAGGTATGGGTTATTACAAATGGTATCAGAGTCTATACCCAACCGGAAATGTAGCCAACGAGGACGTTGGCCCAAAACGAATGGGTGATTATGACAGTTATTAATACCTATAAGGAGAAAGGGTAAGCTGTGCAGTCTCATATCGCTTGGAGGTGGATATATGTGATGGTTCATAAGTAAAGAGACCACCTTCTAATGGTATAATACTTTTTGGTGTGAGCTTAAGAGTAAAAATATAAGGGCACGAGGTCTAAAATATATAATATCATATCAAAGGAGGCATGGTCATTATGAAACGGTCAATACACCTTGGCCAATGGGCAGGATTTCTGTAGTGTCTAGTCATCGGGCCCTAACATCTCATTTACTTGTTCAGACGGTTCGCTGGTTCTAGCTTGAACATTGGCATTTTCTCCATGCTCTGACCATGTGGTATACAATACATTAAAACCATTGCTAATAATATGCCTCTAAATAGTCTCTATTGGATGTAACCTGTGATTCAAACAGCGACTGCATAGACATCTTACTGCTGCACTATCGTTGACATGATTTTTGACAACTTTTATAAATTCTGAAACTCCATTCAAATATTACTCAAATAGGCAGTTCTTCACATGTATCTAAATTTTATCAACCGGCATCTTCTAACTACGTACAATTATAAACACAACTTTAAAAATAAGATATGAGAATGCAATGCAAACCTAGTAATCACCGTCACTCCATAACTACAGGGTAAGGCCCTATCCTGTTTAGGATTGTAACATACGCACTGTGTCACCCGATCCACAATGTCATTTTTCTATAGAAATTTTGGCAGCATCTCCCTTTAGTTCCCCTGTAAGTGTGATATACAACACACCTAGAGAACAAAGAAAAATATAACCGAAAATCTCTACCCAAAGTGCGAGTAGTTTCGAATGACAAACGCGTATAATTACAATCCCAAACTGTCCAAATGGGACAATTTAAGAATCGATGAACTCCATGAGCACCAATACTTGAACAGGTCTAATGGGTTGCATGAGTGCAAATGCAAATGTAAAATAAATATACTTTTCATTTTAATTCGCACATACGTACGACTCATTTTTGTGACAATATAGTCACACAAAAAAAATAATATAAAAATATTTTGTGAATTTTGTTAATGAATTTAGGATATTTTATCAAGTTTTATGATAGTTTAATAATTTATTGTTTAATAATATAAATATGAATTTCAATTTCATAAAAATTTATATTTAATTTTATTACTATTAAATTAAATATTTTCTTTTAATTTTCACTAATATTATTTCAATTAACTTTTTCTTAATTTAAAAGCATTTGTTAATATATATTTGTCAATTATTTATTTTATTATGTTTATTAGCGACAACTTTCTATCGTTGCCGCACGTCCTTTTTCTAGTAGTTATGTAGCACAACTATGATATATGATAATAAAAAAGCTGTACAAGTTTGGATGAAGAGATTCTCATTTCTCTGTCTAATTGCTCGGTTCCTCTCCATCAATCTAACAAATTAAATCAATCCTGTCATGCCAATTAAATTTTCACAATGGATCTATTTAAAAAATTTACCTTCTAGTTCAAAATGTCACTGAATTTAGGGCCCAAAGTTTAAACCTTGATAAGTGTAAAGAAATTGGGATTGTGGGTCTTCATCAATCAAAAAAGAAAGAGAAAGAAAAGGAAAAACGTCACTGAATTTTGAAATGAGTTATCTTTATAAATGTCTCGAATTCTGTATTCGAGTTCGACATGCCAATTATATTCTAGTTCGCCATGCATTTGTATTTTTAAAAGCGTCCTTTCCTCCCTTCAACCATATAAAGTAGTTTAAAGTGTCCCTCATGTTCAGATCTCTCTATAATTTTTTTCAGTCCATTGAACCGGTCCTATCAAGATTTGTCCCTTTACCCTTGAATTACTGAACTTATTTTTGTTTTTCTCTCAATTATTACATCCTCTTGGGAAAGAAAATCTAAAACCATGATTTTCAGGCAACAAACAAACTACAGAGAAAAAAAAAATGAAATTGAAGAAATAATATTTCAAATCAGAAACTTAAAAGTTTTAATATAACGAAGCATCAAACTTTTTTGTACTCTAGACATCCATAATGTATGAAAAATATCATCCTCATTCATAATAACATTAGAAATATTGTTATATTTTAAACTAATATTTTCATATATGATTTTGTTCTAAATAAAATCATACATTTATTGTCAGATCATACATCATTATGGATGACCTAAAAAAGTCATATGATTTTGTTCTAAATAAAATCATATATTTTATAGTCAGATCTGCATCATTATAAATGACTCAAAAAAGTCAAACACATCTCTAGACTAGAAACTTCTTCAACATTGAGGCTCATAATTTTTGCTTTACTTATCGCCACGAGTATCAGTGGAACAAAACGGGGGAAACAATGACCAGCAAGAGAACAAGAGGGAGACCAAAAGAAGGAACATAGATAGTTGACCGCGGATTTTCATAGCTTTGTGCATGGTCGCAATTATTCAATATTTTTAAAATTTTCACTGAAATTTTCGTTCTTTAGGGATACAAAAATATCTTTTAAGAGTAAAATCTTTTTTCTATTAAAATGTTGGGAAATATCAAAAAATATAGATAAAAAATATCATTATCGGTGAAAACCTAACTTAATTTATAACAAATATCTTGTAAACATAAGCGAACTTATATATTAAAACTTATTGATCTTTTTTAACATGTTATTTTTTTTAATGGAAATATAATGAGAAAATATAAACAAACTTATATTTAGTATCACTACTACAAAATGTAGATTCCACGACAGAGCTTCCACGACCGTTTTTTAAAAACCGTCGTGGAAATGCGACAAAAACACGGAGCAGAACAGGATTTCCGAAAACCGTCGTGAAAGCCGAAGCTTCCACGATGGTTACAGAAAACCGTCATGGAAGACCATGCTTCCACGACGGTTTTCTATAACCGTCGTGGAATCTTGAGATACCACGACGGTTAAAAAACCGTCGTGGTATCTCAACTAAAATTTTTTAATTAAAAAAAAACCGTCTTTGAATTTAAATTTTTTTTTTAAATTGGCTACCACGACGGTTTCCAAAAACCGTCATGATAGGTACGGAGGAGGGAATTTTTTTTAAAAAAAAATTTTGAATTTTTGACTTACCAAAACCGTCGTGGTAGGTCAAAAAATTTAAAAAAAAATTTTTGAAAAATTCAAAAAAAAAATTTTTTCCTAAAAAACCGTCGTGGTAGGGCATCTACTACGACGGTTTTTAGGAAAAACCGTCGTGGTAGGATGAAAATTTAAAAAAAAAAATTTTTTGAATTTTTCAAAAAAAAAATTTTTGAATTTTTTGACCTACCACGACGGTTTTTCCAAAAAACCGTCGTGGTAAGTCCAAAAATAATTTTTAGACCTACCACGACGGTTTTTTGGAAAAACCGTCGTGGTAGGTCATAAAAAATTCAAAATTTTTTTTTTTTGAAAAATTCAAAAAAAAAAATTTTTTTTTTTAATTTTCATCCTACTATGACGGTTTTTCCTAAAAACCGTCGTGGTAGGTATGAATGCGGGAATTTTCAAAATTTTTGAAATTTTTCAACTTTTTGGAGCGTATATTAAAACCCAAAAAAACATCATCTTTCCCACCCCATTACATTCCGAGCCTTTTTCACTCTCTAATACAAACTCTAACTCCAAACCCAAAGCCTCCTATATCCTCCCTCCATTTATCTCTCTCCGCTCTCTCTCTACATTCTCGCCGCCATTCCTCTCTCTCTCTCTAACTCCGAGCCTTTTTCCCTCTCTCTCTAGCTGCCATTCCTCCCTCTCTCTCTAACTCCGAGCCTTTTTCCCTATCCCTCTCGCCGCTATTCCTCCGTCCCCTACATTCTCTACCACTCCGCCCGTACCCACGCTCGACAATCCGGTAAGTTGAAATGTATCTTGCTTGGGTAAGGCACGGATTTGGGAATTTTCTATCCAAAATGTTGATCTTGTTGATTGTGGTTGTTGATTGTGAAATTTCCTTCCAAAATGTCAAAAATCCATAATGTTCCTTCCAAAATGTTGATTTGGGAATTTTCCGTAGAAAAATGTCCAAAATCCGTCTTTTCGATGATTGTTGATTGTCGTTGTGATTTAGATTGCTTTAAAATTGATTGGGTAAGGTATGGATTTGGGAATTTTCCAGAAAAAAAGTTGATTTTGTGAGTTAAATTTTCCGGATTTGCCACCCGTGGGAAATGAAATGAATTCGCAAATTTTTTTTTTTTCGACGGACCCTACCACGACGGTTTTTCGAACCGTCGTGATAGGCGGACCTACCACGACGGTTTTTTCAAAAAAAACCGTCGTGGTAGGTCCCCCTATCACGACGGTTTTTTGCGTAGAACCGTCGTGGTATGTTCTTAAATCTCCACATTTAGGCCATATTTTTTGCCTATTCCACGACGGGTAAAAAACCGTCGTGGAATCTGAAAAGATTCCACGACCCTGGATTCCACGACGGTTAGAAAACCGTCGTGGAAATGTTACCACGACGGTTAAAAACCGTCGTGGTATCCACATTCTGTACTAGTGTATGTTCACAATTAAATTTAACACTGTTTAAATAATATATTATGACACTATTATTATCACTTGAATCGGGATGACATCCCAATCGTATTTGAACTTCAAATGACTTCCTTTTGGTATTGATATATGTAAGATAAGAAGTTTTAACATGTAAAACTTGTATGTTCATGCATCTTCTTAATATTTATGTTATTCTAAAACATTATAAATATGTTTTAAAGAAAATTTCGTAAATTTCATATTTTTTTAAATTTCCAGTAATTTCAATAATATGTCTGAAATTTCTGTAAAATTAAAATACCGATATTTTCATCAATACTGTTATTGGCTTTGTGACACAAGTCTTGGAACCTTTTTTTTTTTTTTTTTCTTTTGGAATTTGGATGGTTGATCTTGAAAATTTTCTGCCATTTTTACTCTCTCACATTAAATTAATGGAGTCACATCCCTACAATAACTAAAAGTGTTGCATAATTAAAATACTACATTAGCCAAAAAAAAAATCATATTCAACATAATTATTCCTGTAATATTCTAAGTTATCAAGCGAAAGGTACATGATTATCTCTATGGTAGTTAGGATCAAAACTACGGAAAAAAAAAAAAAAAAAAAAAAAAAAGCGGTTAGAGAATGCTTAAAATAAAAGATTAACAATACTAAAAACATTTTTTAAAATCTAAAAAAAATAGAGATACTGTATTTGTTTTTGTTTTTGCAATTACCTATTACAAAAAGGGAAAATACTTTGGTATGTTGTCAAAAAATGACAAGTAGGATACAGTCTTATGATCAAATTTATTTAGCTCGGTTTGGTTCTCCGATTCAAACTAAAATATTTCAACTTTTTTTGTTTTCTTCTTCTTTTTTTAAGTCAACAAAAATTTTAATGAGTTTTTGAAAAATCAAACAACTCCAACTTAAAAAAACTCATTTTAATTTATACACCAAATGCAAGCTAACGTTTTATATAAACGATTTAAAACAATTAATTTAATTTGACAGATATAAAAAAACTTTAAATATGTGTTTATTTTGCATTAATGGGAAATTAGTAATCATTATGTATTCAATTTAATCATGTGTTTACTAATGAGAGTTTAGTGAACAAAATGTACGGAACCGTCAAATCCTTGCATTTATTTGATATTGGTTTATTGTCAAAGAAAGTAAATAGTAGATTTATTACTAATATACATATTTCTAGATTAACACTTCGTAAACACTAAAAAAGAAAATTAGATTTTTTCCCAAAAAAAAAAAGAAATAAGTAATTAAAAAATCAATAATTTTTACTTTTATTCTTTTATTTTTCTTATTATATTAACTTTCTCATTACATTTTCTTTTAGGCTTCGATAATACACAATGAAAGATTTCTTTAAATAAATTTTAAAAAAAAAAAGAGAGAAAAAAGAAATAGGGACGTGTCTTATTGTTCGTTGGCAATAATTAGGGTAGACGCGGATTTTTGACCACCCCTTGTTGGTTTTACCGCACCAGGGACACGCATAGTGGGCCCAACTACAAAAAAGAAAGCTCAAATTCTTTGTATCAAAAGACGTGCGCTCTTGCTTTCATGGGCAACAGCTAGTGGCATGGAATCCATTCAGATACGCTCCTCCTAAAACTACATATTATAGGAACGGAACAACCCCCTTTTTTCTGGAGAAAAAAAAACAAACAAACAAACAAACAAATCCCTATTGAATAGGTTAACGGTAAGGACATATAAGAGTGTGATTTTTAATATACTCTGTATCGAGTATTAAATCAACAGAAAACTGGCCTTTATAATTAAAATTTTCAAAAATATCATTCAATATTTGAATATTTAATTATTGATAAATAGTGATATAGGTATACATTATGTATTGGGAGTTGTAGCCCCCACTTATTTTTTTTCCTTCAATTTTTATCTTAAAAATTTTAAAGTTTTTCTATTTTACCCCACTAAAAATTAAAATTCTCATATAACCCATATTAAAATTAATTTTATCTCAAAAATCTTATATTTTTTATATTTTTCTCCGTTAAAAATAAAATTTTCTCACAAGGCTCGAAAAAAATTTTAAACTCTAGTTTCATTCTTTGATGTTATTTATCTTCTTTTTTTTTTTTCTAAAACAAAAAATTTAATATGCACCTACACTAAAATATATATCAGATTATATCCCTTGATCACAGTAATTTATTATCATTGGACACTTACAAATACATGTGTGTACCAATATAATCCATTATATAGCTACTGCCAACCAGTCTCTGATGCTATTTCAGAACCAGTGTTTGATTTGAGACAAATTGTCAAACATGTGGATCCCACAGCAGCCTGTGCAACGTTCGAAAGATTAGGCAAAAAAAAAAAGGTGTCGTCCTAGCAGGCATAATGGAGCAATCTCCGGCCACTTTTCCATATCTTTTCCTCTTAAACATCCTTATCACCACTATCCATTATTTCACTCGCATTAAGTTCCACTTCACTCCTCTACCATGACAATAATACCACACCTAGCACTCACTCACAAACATTTCTTACTACTAATCCTAGTTGCCCTCCAGGCCCTCCCGCCTTCCGTTGTCGCCGCCGCCATCGCCCTCTCCCCATGCCGCACCTCGTGCGGCGCCATCACCATAAAATACCCGTTTGGCGTGGACGACGGGTGCGGGGCGCCGCAGTTCCGCCGCATGCTGAACTGCAATGCCACGGACCTGTTTTTCGTCTCCCCATCGGGTAACTACAAGGTGCAGTCGATCGACTACGACAAGCAAAAGGTGATCGTATACGACCCGGCCATGTCGACGTGCTCCATTCTTCAGCCTCACCATGATTTTGTCTTGACGGACATCCAGTCGGCAATAATACCGCCGTCGTCGGACACCGTGTTCGCGTTGCTGAACTGCTCGATCGACTCGCCGGTGCTGAACCACTACAAGAATCTTTGCTTCAACTTCTCCGACCACTCCTGTGATGAGCTCTACACTGCCTGCAATGCCTTCAGGGTCTTCCATTTCTTAACCAACTCTTCTCCTCCCTGTTGCTTTACCGGGTAAAGAATTTTTTTTTTTTCCCACTATATAATTGATTTTTTTTTTTCATTTTGAAATTTAAAATAAGAAATTCGAAATCTTCATCTCAAATGTGAAATTACTAGGATTACTATTGTCTCAGTAATAGTTGAATGGTGAACATTTAAAATTGTCAGCTAATTAGGAATACAAGGTAAATTTTGATTTTTAATTGGCGCTACTGGTCCTTAAATTTTTTAGGCCTGTGACAATTTATTTAGTATCTAATTTTTTGTTATTAGTTTAACATAAAGTCTTCGTTTCGTTTGACATCTCCAACTTAATGCTCCGTTTGATATTCAATCTCAAACTAAAATTTTCATATCAGTTTTTGTCTTTTTCTGAAAAAGTTTTTTATCTTTTCTGAAATTTTTTTTTTGTCTTTTCTGAAAAGTCAACAAAAATTACTATTGAAACTTAAAATTTCCAACTCAAACTCATTCACCAAATGAATCCTAAATTTTTAATCTCAATTTTTTTTAAAAGTCAACAAAAAGTATAATTCTAAAAACAGTCACTTTAGATATATATATATATATATATATATATAAAACACTTTCTATACCCTGATTTTTTTTTTTTTAGGGGTCCTGAGACTTATTAAGAGAAAAAAAAAATGTATCTTTTGCCATTTCAGTCCAGAAACGTACTAAAGAAAAAAAAATCCTAAAGATGGTATCAAAGAGAAAAAAGATTTAAGAATAAAACTCCATGGTATAATGCAATTTTTTTTCTTAGCCTTTGTTTGGTATCTTAGTTCGAACTCAAAATTTTCATCTTAGTTTTTGTCTTATCCTGAAAAATCAACAAAAATTATAACTAGTTTTTGAAAATTCAACCAACTCAAACTTAAAAATTTCAACTCCAACCGTCGAACCAAACGACGCTTAGTTTTAGTTTTACATATATACAAAAAAATTTATTTAGAATTTTATTTAAAATGCCGTAAAAAGCCGTTTAAGTTTCATAAATGAACCATGTGTACTCAATTTAAGAACGAAGTACCAATTTGTTGTTATCTACAAAGCTATCAGAACAAGATTTTTCCTATTAAATTAGTGATACACGTTCAACTAGTAATAGAAATTGTTAAGTTGAAGGAGGTGTAACTCGTTTTTTTTTTTTTTTTAAAGAAAAAAAGAAAACTTTTTTCACAAATCATGTAACTTTTTGGTAAAAAAAAAAAAAAAAAAAAAAAAAAAAAAAAAAAAAAAAAAAAAAACCTCAAATGGGAAATTGCCATACATAATCTGCACAAAGTCATCTGTGCAGTCACACCCATTTTCAGTCTAATTCCTTAACTTAGGAATATCTAATTCTGTGCTTAGGAATAGTAAAAGTGCTTAAATGATGGAATTCTAAAACGCAATTTCAAATTTTTTTTTTTCTTCTCTTCTTTTTTTCCTTAGATTCATGAATCTATACATGCGTAACCTTAAATATTTGAATTTAACAGGTATGACACGGTGAAGTTCATGAGCATGAATATCTTGGACTGCACACACTATACCACTGTGCTCAACACTGATGGCTTGAGAGGCATAGGACCTTTGGACTGGGTTTACGGCATCAAACTCTCCTACACCATTCCCGATACCGGTTGCGGTAGATGCATGCAATCCGGCGGTGTGTGTGGGTTCGATACCGAGACCGAAGGAATGCTCTGTCTCTGCTCCCCTTCCTCAAATTCCACAAGACAATGTGGTAAGAATTTAAGAATAAGCACATCACACACCTTAAAATTGTAAGACTCGTACCAACAATCTATCACGGAAGAAAGGACAACACATTTGGTAATCTATCTTTAATAGTGTTAACAAACCAGCCACTTTTAAGAGACAAAAAATAAACATAATGTTTTTATTTAAAAAAAACCAAAGTAAAGTTTCACATTTTGTTTTTAATTTCAAGAAGAATGATCTTTAAAAAAAAATACTTTGTATTGTTGATTTTAAAACTAGTTATTGAAGTTCCCCTACTTTTTTTTTTTTTTCAGGGGTAGGTAGTTTTACTGCGGAA
Source organism: Ficus hispida (assembly GCA_025413025.1). Classification (NCBI taxonomy): domain Eukaryota; kingdom Viridiplantae; phylum Streptophyta; class Magnoliopsida; order Rosales; family Moraceae; genus Ficus; species Ficus hispida. The sequence continues at coordinate 20,390,477 of CM046366.1, read as the reverse complement.
GGACAGAGACGCTGTAGTATTACCTGGCTATTTCATTTCATTTCTTTTGCTTTGTTTTTGTTCACGACGAAGATGATGTTATGATTAACTATATGTATATATAGATTACAGATTTCTATCGTTTGCTAAAGATAGAATTCTTTAATCTTCGAATGTTGTTAATTATTAGTTGTTATGCAAATTAGTCATCAACTTTAATACAAAACTTCCAATATGTTGATTGTAAGAGTTGTTTTCGCAAATGACCCTATATTATACGTTCAATCATAAGTTGGTTCATAATTTTTAGTTTTATGCATCATCTTATTTTGAACTTTTCTATTATTATAAAAGTAGCTCCTATATTGGTTTTTGTATATATATATATAAAAAAACTGAAATTAAACATGTTCATATCACAGGACCTTTAATTGAGGTTAAAATTGTAATTATAAATATTTTTTTAGAGAGAAACTGTACCTCCAAAGTAGCTTTATGGTATTATATATTTATTTGATTAAAATATAATTTGTAGTATAGATATTTGATTAAAGTATAGTTTGGTTATAAAATATCTATGATTTAGATATAATTTTGTTTTAAAAAATATTTACTTACGACTCATTTATAAATAAAGCTCATGTAATCAAAACGCGAATTTATGTCTAATTTTTTTTACATAATATTGACAGAGAACCATTGATAAATTCAAAGAAGTATGATGTATAAAATCAAAAGTCATGAACCGATATAAGACATGGTATATATAACATGGGAGTTATTCATAATCCTAATATTGTAACTCCAAACCCGATAACCCTCTTTTAGATTCTTGTGAAATGCTTACTTATCAAGAATTACAAAGGTGATTGAAATTTGGGAGTTGATAAGATTTATAGTGGTCGTACACAAATTTGGCATTGAAAAATCAGATTTATAGTATTCCATGCTCCAATCTTTGCTAGGCTCCCAATCATGCTAATTGTTGGAATTGATACCCATAAGCATATGAAGTTAAGACTTTATTGCGACTTAAATAAATTAAAAATTACGTCATTTAGTACTTTTTTTTTTTTTTTGCTCTGATTACTTCTGCATTTATATATATATATATATATATATATATATGCATGTGAGGGTAGAGTAAACAATTATAAAAATCTCAATCCGTGAATAATACCGCTTGAAAAATCTCATAGAGAGAATTATATTCCTACCTAAATGTTTTAATTATTTATCAAAATGGTAATTTTCTGATAAATTTTGTTAAGCATCTCCATGAAATAAAAAAAATAAAAAAATTCCTTAACAATTTTGTGATGCGATTTTCAATAACTTAAAATTTAAACATTTACGAAACTAAAAAAATTTTGCATTAATTTTATGGATTTTATCTTATATTGTCATTTTTTTTTCGTCATAGAGATAACCATAGTAGTTTCCACAGTATATACTACCAGTAGTACTAGTATTTGTATAGATTAAAAGAAAAACTTATCTTTTTTTTTTTTCATGATCCTTATTATGTATTGGTCTTGGCCTTTGGGGGAACCAAATTGATCTTTCATTATTAATAAAAGGCATCCAATAAATTGATCGTGAGTTTTTTTAATATTTTTTTTAATGACGTCAACTCGCTTTTGTCTTACTTAAAAACTTAAACGATTGTCTCAACCAGTTTTTATAAAAACTTTTTGATTAATGCGTCAATTATGGTTGATTTGCAATATAAAGTAATATTTTGAAAAAACTATTACTCTTTATTATTATTGTTTTTTTTTTTTTATAATCTTATTATACTATCTTGAATAGATGATCATAACAATTGGTGCCAGTGAGGAAGGGGAAAAAAAAGAAAGAGAAAGAATTCCTCTGTGTATATGCTAATAATGGCTAGAATTGAAAAATTATATTACTTGCTTGCTTTGATCTTTGTCTTCTTCATCTTTTTGAACAATTAGGTCAGTAATATTGTGAGCAAATAGTTCTTTATTACTTGAGTAATTGACCCAAATAGTCCCTAAATTCTTTAAAATATGATATTTTGGTCTCTGTTTTTTTTTATTTTTATGTACTGACCCTAAACTCTCTAAAAATGTGACTGTTTGTTCATTTCCATCTAAATCTGTTAAATTTCTAATGAACTGAGTCACGTGAACTATCATATGAGCTCAATTAACCTTAATAAGACAAAAATACCTTTACTAATATCAATAGCATTAAAAATGTTAAAAAAATTAAGAGAGTGAGAGAGCTGAACTCAAACCTGGCCCCCCTCTCTCTCGCCTCCCCTTCCTCCCTCTCCTATCCCCATAGATCTGAGGCCTGCCTTTTAGCCGTTGCCGTCGCTCCCCCACCCCCACCCCCCCCCCCCTCCCCCCCCCCCCCCCCAACGAATCCAAACTCAAAACCCAGTGCTGCCGCCCCCCCGAGCAAACACTGACCTGGGTCCCCCCGTGGTCTTCGCGATGCCCCCCCCCCCCCCCAGCCCCATACCCCACGAATCCGAACCCTCTCCACCCAGCAAATGTTGTTTTGCCCCCCCTACGAAAACGAACCTTCCCCCCAGAATCTGAACTCAAAACCCGCCGCCATCCCTCCCCATGAATCTGAACCCTCCACCCCGAAATCCAAACCACTGGATTCTGGGTTTGTCCTGCCCCCCCTACCCCACGCTGCGCCTTCTGATATGGGTTCGACCCCCCCTCCCAAAAGGTTCCAATCTGGGTTTTTGCTACCACCCTCCCCCCGAAAAAAAAAATTCCAAACTGGGTTACCTCCCACTGATGCTACCGCCGCTAAACTCATGTCCCCCTTCTTCTCCGTCGCCTATCACCCCCCACTCATTGGTGTTGATGATCTGAGTTTGAGAAGAGTGAGAGAGATATAGAAAGAATTTTAATTTTTTATGTTTTTTATTTTTTTATTGTAATTATTATTGAATTACTAAAATACCCTCTCAAATTATATCACATGCAATGCACATGACTCATTCCATTAGAAACTTAATGGAATTGGACGGAAAAGACCAAACCGTTATCTTTTTAGAGATTTTAGGGTCAGCATGGCCAAAAAGAAAAAAACAGGGATCAAAGTGTCACCTCTTAAAGAGTTCAGGGAATATTTGGTCCAATTACTCTTATTATATTTAAATAAATAACTTTGTTCTACACGAAAAAGAACGTAAATTTAAATCATTTAAGGAAATCTCTAATGATTGAGGGGCTCAATTGTATGTTATCGTAGTCACTAGTAAAAATTTTAGATTTGGCGATAGTTATTATCCATCATCTAAAGTTAACACGACAATTAGATAACCATCGTAGAAAGATTTAATATACCATGATGGTTAATAAACCGTTGTGGATAGGCAATATTCGACGATGGTGTTAACTGTCGTCGAATAGAGAAATGAGACGGCAAAACTTGCTAATACGAAAACACCAAAACCATTGTGTAAATCCAACCTTACATGACGGTTTATTTAGTATGTCATCGTGTAAAGTGGGGTTTATATGATGGTTTTTGTGAAAAACCATCATGTAAAGTCCAACACTATTTTTTTTAAAAAAATCGCATTTTTTGGTTATTTCCCATGGGCAGCCTAACCCGTGTGTTATCCAATACACGGCCCAGAATAGGATTGACAAAATAATAGCTACATTGTATCAATACAAATACTATCCACTACATTATAAGTTTACATATCATATTCATTGAATTGCATTATAAATTTAAACTATTCTCCCCTAATCATATCCATATCATCACCGGTATAAAATGTTTTGCTTTGAAGTAAGTTTAATCCATTAGCATTAGAGACTATACCCCTCATAAAACCTAAAAAAAAAAAAAGTGCATTCAACACTGCCCTCTTGGCGAGAACAAGGACGATCCGAGATTTTTGTTTTATAGTATCGTCTCTTTTTAATCCATTCTTCGACTATAAGCTTCTAATCCATTAGGACCCTAGCAAGTTTACAAAATTCAAAATAATTTAGATGAATAATTGTATTTCGACATTTCATCAAGCATGTAGTGTCTCAAACTCCAATTTTCGAAAACAGCTAAACCACACAAGATTTAGACATAGAAAGACAACATTTTCGTTCAAGAAAACAAGAAATTGAGCAAAAGAGTCACCTTGCTTTTCTCAAAAGCAAAAGAGTCACGTCTTTTTTCCATACGGCCTTGTTGGGAAGAGAAGACGGCGGTGGCGGGAGAAGGAGAGAGAGGGAAGGGCGATGGCCTTGTTGGAAGGAAAGAGCGGCATTGGCGGGACAAGGAGAGAGATGGGAGGGCGGCAGTGGCATCGGTAGGAGAAGGTGAAAGAGGGTTGGATAGTGCAGTTGTTGGGAGGAGAAGACGGTGGAGGCTAGTGCTTGGAATTCGGGCAACCCGACCCGGCCCGGCCCGAGCCCGATGGGCTATTTCAAAATTCAGGCCGGCCCGGCCCAGCCCATTGAAAATATGGGTCGGGCCGGCCCGGCCCGAATTTTTGAAATATAAGCCCAGCCCGGCCGGCGGGCTTAGAGCGGGCCTAGCCCAATTTTTTAAATTTTTATTTAATTTTATTTTTTATTTGTAATTTTGAATAAATTTGTATATTTTTTATAATTTAATAATTTATTTTAATATTTTATCTTAGATAAAAAATAAAAAAAAAATTATACTTTATTAAAATCATTGTCAATATCATCGTCATCGATGATGGTCATTTCATTAAAGTGTTGGAGTATCTCTTGATCTTCTACTGTATATTACATCCTTTTATCTTCATGTTCCCAATCTTTTAGACATGTAAGCACCTCGACCATCTCAGGTGTTAATGAGGTCCTCCGATCTTCAATTATCTTTCCAGCTGTGCTGAATGCTGATTCAGAAAAAACTGACGAAACAGGAATAGTTAAGATGTCACGTGCTAAACGGGAAAGTACTGGAAAATTTATCGACTACAACCTCCACCAATCTAAAATTTTGAAATCTTCAGTATTTGTAGTTGAGTCTAGCAGTGAAAAATCTGTATTTAAGTATTTTGCGAGCTCCGAGTGTGTCATACTCGTGGTAGTTGAACTTGCTGAAAGTGGACGAGTAACACTCGAACTTGATGAAGAGCCTGATCTTGCTGGAGCAGAGAAAAAATCCAAAACTTTTTTCTTTTTCCGATCACCAGCAGTTGAAAGAGTTTCTTCGGTTTCAATGTTAACTTGCTGCCCGAATTTATTATGATAACTTGCAAAAATCTCAAATAACTTGCATTTAGTGTTAGTAAATGTTAAAGAATACGTTGAAGTAAAATCTACATTCATATGTTCAGAAATTTGAGTAAGACCATTATAAAGACCATTTAATTTAACTATAGGATTTACAAGGCAATATAATAAAGGCATGTTATTGTGATCCCAATATTTCATTAACTTTTTCTCCATTTTTTCTGCTATTAGTTTAAATAAATTATCATTTCTATATTCAGAAAACAATCAAGAAATAAGCATTAATTTGGTGAAAACTAGTGGAGAAGTGGGATAATAAACACCAGACAATAAAACAATAGCATCATAAAAAGTTTCTAAAAAATAAATCATTCTTTCAGCAATAAATCAATCAACATCAGATAATAAAATCATATTATGCTTTGTATTATAAAATATAGAAATAACATTATTATATTCTATTGCATTTTTCAACATTAAATAAGTTGATTTCCACCTTACCGGCATATCAGTCCCAAATTTTTGAGGTTTTAAACCTTCTGCTTTGCAATACCTCTTAAATTCAGTAATGCGAGGATTTGAACTATGTATCCAAAGAAGAGCATTACGAATATTTTCTATGTTACTACTTACCAACCTGATTTTACAATGAGGTTGATGATATGACATGCACAACGTTGATGTAATAAAATTCCATCAATATATTATGACAAGTTTTTCTCAAGAAAACGAATTGTAGTGGTATTGCCAAAGCATTATCTAGGGTGATTGAAATAATGCAATTGCTAATGCCAAATTCATTTAAAACACTCATAATATTATCTGTAATATTTAAAGCATTGTAAGAATGATCAATAAGTCTAAAGCCAACAATTCTTTTTTATAATTGTCACTGGGGATCTAAATAATGTGAAACTACACTAATATAATCTTGGTTTAACCTAGCAGCCTAAATATCAGATGTCAATGCAATATAAAATGTATTTGTATTCATATAAGATATTAATATAATGCGTTTTTTATTATAATAAGATATAATATCACTCCTAATAGTTTTTCTAGTAACGGCTTTAAATTATGGACAAAAAGATCTTTAAATATGTTCTTCATAAAAAGTATTTTTACCAAAACTAATAGGTAAATCTGTAGAGGCAATTAAACTAGCTAGAGATTCTCTAGCTACCATGGGATCATAAGAAAAAGTACCTACTAAGCCATCGGAGTTGAATTTTAGAGTGCTTTATGTCGGCTCCCTTCCCTTGTAATGTTTCTCAGTACATTTTTCACCATGGACTAATAAGTAGTGGGTCCCACTTGTAGAGTTTGCGGTCAAAATTTTTTGGCAATACTTACATTTTGCTTGTCTTGTTTGTATTTTTTTACCGTCGGAGCCGAAGTCCTCTTTCTGCACAACATCGAAGAATTGCCAAGTACGTGAAGTGGTTCTAGCAGTACCTTTTGGATTTTTTGGTGGACAACTGGTGCTTCCCGAACTACTTCTTGATGGTGCCAACATTGGACTTGGTGGTATTGGAGTATTAAAACTCCTACGTCTGATCTCAGGGACATTGTCGCCAACCTCCATACGGGAAATCTCCACTTCTTCGATGTCGCAGTCATCCATCCCATAGTAATCATCATCAAGATCAACAATTGGTTGTTGAACATTTGGATTTGGATCCATTTTGATTTGATTTTTTTTTTTGGTAGGAAAGTAAGTATTAGAAATTTAAAATTTAGAAATAATGAGAATGAGAATATCAGTTATTAAAAAGTAGAGAAATAATGAGAATGTTATTATATAGGTTATGATTTATAAAAGAATGGGGATTATAAAAATAATGAGAATATGAGTTATTATAAATATAAGAGATTAGATAAAAAAAAATTATAGAATATTAATTATTGAATAATGAGAATTGAGAAATTGGAAATAAGATAATATAGAGAAAGAAATTAGAGAATAAGAGATTGAAAGGAGAGAAGATGTGTGAAAAAATGAAAAAGTAAAAGGGTATTTATAAAATGGGAATGAAATTTAAAAAAATAAAAACAATAATTTGAAAGCTTTTAATAAAAAATTTATTATTATTATTATTAAAAAAAACATTAAAGGCTTAAAGCCATGGGAACCAACGGTTGCTTTATATATATATATATAATATATAATATTTAATATATATAATTTTTTTAATAAAAATTTTAAAATTATTATTTTTTATTTTTTATCCTTTTTTATATATATAAAAAAAGAAATTTTATTTTTAATAAAAATAATATATATAAATTTTTATTTTTTATTTTCTTTTATATTATTAATTATTATATATATAAAAGAAAATTTTTTTTTTAAAATAATCTATATAAATTATTATTTTTTATATATAAGATTTTTTTTAATTATTTTTAATTATTTTTTTAAATAACGGGCGGGTCGGGCCGGCCTATCGGGCTTAAATATTTGGGTCGGGCCGGCCCGGCCTGCCGGGCCTAAAAGGAGAGCCCAGCCCGGCTCTTACTATAGGGCCGGGCTTTTATCAGGGTCATATAATGCGGGCCAGGCCGGGTCACCGACCGAGCCTAAATTACGGACCGCGGACCAGCCCGTTTGGCCCGGCCCAAATTCCCAGGTATACCGGCGGCAGTGAGAGGGAGGAAAAACCGTCATGTGGGCGAGAAGGAGAGAGGGGGAGGACAACGACGGTGATATGAAGGACGAGGAAAAAGAGTTGAAAATGAGAAAGGGTGAGGGAGGGTGCGAGGAAAGTGAGTTTAGTATAGAGTTTATGCGCGGATTTGAATGCCTAAATTCAAATTAAAAAAAAATTTCTGAAAGTTTACACGATGGTTTTGTAGAAATCATTGTGTCATGTTGAGATTACACGACGATTTAAGAAAACTGTCGTTGAAAGTGGAGATTCGACGACGGTTTATTGAAACCGTCGTGTAATTTCTACTTTCAACAACGGTTTTCTTAAAACGCCATGTAATCAAAGACTTACACGACGGTAGTTCAAACTATCATCATCTTTGAATATTTTACTACGGTTTTTGGATAAATTACTCCGTTCCATGTTTTTGATCCATTTTAGACGACGGTTTTTGCAAAACCGTTGTATAATCTCCGTCGTCTTTTTTAACTTTTGTAGTAGTGAATATTATTTATAGTTAGCTACTGACAATTTTATATTTCAAGGGAATTTAACCCTGTTTTCTAGTTTATCCTTGTTTTTGTTTTTAAAAAGGAAAGCTTAGATATCTTTTTTATTCTTTTGTCGTCGTCGGGGTTGTTATAGTGTTTTTGGACTTTTGATTAAAAATTTTCTTTATTTGTTAATAAATTTAAGTGGAGGAATCATTCTAGAATGAGTTTGTTTGTAGATGTCAAATTAATTGCGCCGTATTAACAATTTTTTGAGGTTGGTTTTCCTTTCTCATATTTTTTTTCCTCTTAAAAAAAGTGTGCAACCTCATTTTTTCATACTTTAATTAACATCCCTAATTTAATGTCAAATTTGAACATAAATGCCAGTATTTGATATTTGATTGATAAAATCATTCTCCAATCCATTATCATATTCTTAATATGAAAATTGACACACCATTATTTCAAAAAGAAAAAAAAAATCCTCTATTTATAAAGTTTCTGGAAGTCATAATGATATATACACACACACACACATTTATACGAGGGCTCTGTTATCCGGCATTGTCCGAGGTGCGGCACGAACGTGACACCTCGGACGGTCAGACGTGGAAGGCAATTAGAGAAGGGAGGCTGACAGTTGCAGGGTGGAGTTTGAGTAAGAAAACGACAGATGTCAGCGAAGAAAACATAAAATATTGTTAAGGAGGATGGTTAGATAATTTCACCAGTTGGTAAATATGGGCAGGGACAAGTTTGAAAAGGTAAAGTTGTAAACGGTGGTTTTGTATCCTAATTCATAGGGAAATATAATGAGGTTTGAAGATCCTTGTAAACAAGTCGCAAACGTGTTGTAGAAGAGGATAAAATACAAAAGTATTCCAATATGTATATTTGTTTTGGACTGTTCGATATATCGGAACAAAGCTTGTCAAAGTTGGCTTTCATCTCTGAAGACCCCAAATGGAACAATTCACGACCTCGCCGGGTTGCCTGTGGCGATGGCGTCGATGGCCATGCCGTTTGTAGCCAAGCTTTGGTTTGGACCGGGGCGTGGCTGATTCTCTTCCTTTGCGAGGACACGTGGAAGCCGTGGGGTTCGCTCCAGATGCGGTGGAGGATACGACGGCATCATGGCATTAGCCGCGGCCATGGATCGGAGCTTGGATGCTTGCCCTTTTTTTGTTCACAGTAGCTCCCCAAGGAACTGAGGCAATTGACACAGAGAGAGAGAGCAGGGAGGTTGTCGTTTGGAGGGTTGGGTTTGTCGTATTGGTGCGGTTGAAGTCTTTCGGCCTTTGGATTCTTTTTTTTTTTTTTTTTCCAAAGACAATGACGTCTTTATTATTTTACTATTATTTTTTCTTTTAGACCACAATTTTTTATTTCCCCTTTTACCGAAGCCCAAGCGTAGGCCGGCCAGTATTTTTTTCATTGGCTGCCGTGTATACTCGTTGCTAAATCTAAACCGTGCCTCTACAATCGAGACCAAAATTCCTCAGCCGTTTCTATCCGGCAGATTTCCCTTGTGACGTGGCGGAAGCTTATAGGAAAAACGAAAAATCTTACAAAAAACTCAAACTTGTTGATTTGTTCACAAATGCCAAAGAAAAAAAAATAATGAGTAGAAATAAGTAGAAAACTCGAGAAAATGATTCTTATTCAATAATCCCCTGGCCACAAAGGCTTACAAAGCTTTAAATAACATAATCCTAAAAAAATTCGGAATAAAAATTAAATAATGATAAAAAATATTTTTTTTTCAAAAATGGAAAAAATGAGATAATGACAGAAATTGAAAGTCCTAATTTTCAGGACCATTCCGCCAAAAAAAAAAGGGAATTCAATTCTGAATTTATTTAATTAAGATATACCTAAAACAAGAATTACCACAAAAAAAAAAAAAAAAAAAAAAAGAGGAAAATTTCTCCAAAAATTGCCTATTTTTGCTTGTGCCCGTCCCATTTTGCCATAAAGTCTAATTTCTTCTGCACCGCATCATTCCCCTTTGGTTGGAAAAAATTTGCCCTCGAATTTTGCAGAGAAGTAATGTCAGCATTAGAATTATCACCACGAAACGGCACAAGATGCTTGACATTAAAAATGTCGGATGTCCGAATATGACTGGCAGCTTCAAACGATATGCATTGGGATTAATCTTCTCGATGATCTCTAATGGACCAATTTTTCTTACGGCAAGCTTGTTATATCCATGAGCAAGAATATGATCATTTGTTAACACCGCCCAAACTAAATCATCCATCTCAAACTCGACTTGGCGACGTTTAATATCCGCATCGTGCTTATACTTAGCAGCGGCAGCTTGCAAATGCTCAGAAGTCTGTGAATGAAACTGTTGCAGTTGCTGAACAAAGTCCTTTGCTTTACCATACTTTTTAACAATATTAGAGACTAGAACTAAATCAAGAGGACTACGAGGAACAAGACCATACACCACTTGAAAAGGACTAAAGTCGGTACTTCGATTAACTGCATGGTTGTTGGCAAATACAGCCTAACATAATTTTTGATCCTAAGACTTGATGAATTCACCAGATAAACAACGAAGTAAATCACCCAAGGAACGTTTGACAACCTCAGTCTGACCATCCATTTGAGGATGATAGGCACTGTTGAAATCCAACTGTATATTGACCAAATGCCATAAACTGCGCCAAAAGTGGCTAAGATAGCGAGTATCCCGATCAGACACAATAGAAATAGGAAGTCCATGTAGATGATAGACCTCACTAAAATATAACAATGTCACATTTACAGCATCCGTAGTCTTCTTGCAAGGAACGAAATGGACCATCTTGGAAAAACGATCAACCACTTCAAAAATCGAATCAAATCTACGCTGAGCCCTGGGAAGCCCCAAAATGAAATCCATACTGACATCTGTCCAGGGTTGGGTCGAAATAGGCAGGGTTGGGTCCATGTAGATGATAGACCTCATGAAAATATAACAATACCACATTTACAACATCTATAGTCTTCTTGCAAGGAATGAAATGGACCATCTTGGAAAAACGATCAACCACTATAACAATAAAATCAAACCTGCGCTGAGTCCTGGGAAGCCCCAAGATGAAATCCATACTGACGTCTATCCAGGGTTGTGTCGAAATAGGCAGAGGCATATACAAACCAACATTTGTAGCTTTGCCTTTAGCAAGATGACATGTTTGACAACGTTCCACGAATCTAACTACATCTTTACTCAATGATGATCAAATACAAGATGCATCAATGAGCTGTAATGTTCGATCACGACCCACGTGGTCTTCACTATGTAATTCTTAAATTATCTTAAGTCGTAAACTGCTCTCAGAATACATAATCGATTTCCCCGAAAAAAAAAACCATCGATCCATACAAACTCCGAATGCACACCCTCCTGCAACTGCCGGCTAATTTGTGAAAAATATGGATCAGTAACATATAAATCACAGATAGTATCAAAACCTGGGATCTCTACTCGCAACTCTGTCAGAAGAGTTTGTCATCTACTCAACGCATCCACCACCTTGTTAAGGGCACTTGCTTTGTGCTTAATCACAAACGTAAATTGTTGTAAATAAGCAATCCAAGTAGCATGTCAAGCGAATACCTTATCTTGAGTACCAAGATGTTTAAGGGCGTCATGTTCACTATACAAAACAAACTCCTTCTGGAACAAGTAATGATGCCAATGCAGAATCGCTTGGACTATCGCACAGAACTCCATATCATACGTACTATAATGAGACTTAGGATCAAAAAGCTTATCACTGAAATATGCAATGGGATGGCCATTCTGACTCAGCACACCACCAATACCCACATTCGAAGCATCACAATGCAATTCAAAGGGCCGAGTAAAATCAGGCAACTCCAAAATTGGGGCGGTTGTCAATTTTTGCTTAATCAATTGAAAAGACGCCTCTACTTCAGGACTCTACTGGAACTTGCCGTCCTTCATACAATCTGTAAATGGCACCATAATACTACTAAAATGTGGTATAACTTCGCACTTCTATAATAGTCTTAGGTTGTGGCCACTGATTTATTGCTTCTACCTTGGAGGCATCAACTGCTAATCCCTCATTCGTCATCATGTATCCCAGAAAAACAACACGGTCTTTTAGAAAAGTACACTTCTTTACCGCAACATAAAATTGATCCCTACGAAGGACTGAAAAAACTTCCAGAAGGTGTTGGACATGATCCTCAGTGTTAGCACTATAAACCAAAATATCATCAAAGTAAACTACAACAAATTTACCTATGAATAAACAAAGAGCTTGATTCATAACCCACATAAAAGTGCTAGGAGCATTGGAAAGGCCGAATGGCATAACTAACCACTCAAACGACGCTTCTCTCGTCTTAAAGGCTGTTTTCCACTCATGCCCTGGTCTAATATGAATCTGATGGTACCCACTCTTAAAATCAAGCTTACTGAATACGCAAGCACTGGTAAGCTAATCCAACAAATCATCCAAACGAGGAATAGGAAAACGGTAATGTACCGTAATCTTATTTATCACTCTGCTGTCCACGCACATACACCATGTGTTGTCTTTCTTTGGTGTAAGAAGAACAAGAACAACACAAGGAATTAGACTTTCCTTGATGTATCCCTTCGCTAAAAGCTCTTCCTCTTGTCTGCATAACTCCTCATGCTTAGCAGGGCTCATCCTGTAATGCACCCAATTAGGAAGAGTAGCATCACACACTAAGTCAATCTGATGCTGAATATCTCGTAGTGGTGGCAACTCATCTGGAAGCTCTGCTGGGAAGACCTCCTGAAATTCTTCTAGCAATGGACGAACTCTGTTAGGAATCTCTCAACCAATGTGGACTGACTTGCCTACTAACACATACACTACACCATATTCGACCATCTCCATCTCAAACTTTGCTTTGATTAATAAATTGGAACCGTCCTCAACTGCTTTCATTGAGTCCTTGCTGGGTAGTACACTATTTTCTTTCCCCCAAATAGAAAACTATATATGTTGCTGTATCCACCATGCAATGGACGCCGGTCAAATTGGCAAAATCTTCCTAATAACAAATGACATGCACCATCTCCACCACATCACACAAAACTTGGTCGTTGTAGGTAGATTCAACAGAAAAGCTAATTAAGGTATGCTTGGTTACTTCAACATCGTTACCTCTCTTTAATCAGGCCAATTTATATAGCTTGGGATGTTTTTCTGTCTGTAAACCTAACTTTTAACAACCTCCTCAGCCACTACATTCTCGCAACTTCCAGAATCAATAACAAACTTGCAGACTTTTCCACCAGCTATACATGTAGATTGAAAAATATTATTACGCAACCAATCACTCTAATTCTCCAGGGGAGTCAAAAAACTCTGTCTCACCACCAACACTTGACCCACATCACCAGCAACAAATTCCTCTTGTTCTGTTGCTTCTTCAGTGTCTACACTATCAAAGACAGGTTACCCTTCACAATCCTCGTACACCTCATCAACGAAGATTCCCTTACGAGAAGTCTTGAGACATTCAGATTGTCTATGGCCCATACCTCCACAACTAAAACAACAAATACCCCCTACAGGACATGTCGATTGTTGATTGGGATTTGTCTTAGAAGAACCAGCTTGGGTAGGATTACTAGGACGTATTGTTTGCTGCTGTAGGTTACTGGAAGAACTCCCTACAGTTAAAGGACCTTCGTTGGAATTGTTGTTTCTCTATCTGTATTGCTCTTTGATGCGCTTTGGAAACCGTCAAAGGAACAAACATATTTAGTGTGGCCTGTATTTGGGGACGAAGTCCACCTATATATCGTGACACTAGTTGCTCTTCCATTTCCATTACCTCATTCCTAGTAATTAACATATAAAATTATGTTGTATAATCAGAAATAGTTTTCATACCTTGACACAAATTCTGCAATCATTGGTACATAGTCCGAACATAATTATAAGGTAGAAATTGCTTCTTCACATGTTTTTTTAATTTATCCCACGACGCAATCCTAGTTTCCCTAATCTGGATCTCGTCACTTTGGTTTGCTGCCATCACGCCGCTGCTCGTCCATGAAATCTCGTTGTAATGAGTGGTACATGTTTACCAGTAGGAAACTCCTTAAACTCCAAGATCTCCTCCACTGTAGTCATCCAATCCAAGAATTCTTCTAGGTTTAATCTACCATAGAATTCAGGAATATCAATTTTAAATCTTGATTCCCAACGCCTATTTTCCTCCTGGACACCTCTTCTCCATCGAGTTGGCGGATCTATTGGTTGATCAAGCGGCATAAATATATTTTCATCTCCAGGATCCTCAAAAGTTGGGCCACAGGCGCATGTTGTTATGGCACGAGTGCAGTGATTTGCTGAGTCAACAACTTCACTTGTTAATGCAGCTGTGTGATCTCATCATGTCTATTTACCTCCTCTAGTTGGGCTTCACGGGCTTCTGGATGTCTCCTTGGCGGCATGGTGAAGGAACAAATCTGTCTCTGATACCAACTGACATAGTGGAAGCTTATAGGAAAGACGAAAAATCTCACAAAATAAACTGAAACTTGTTGACTTGTTCACAAATTCCAAGAAAGAGAAAATAATGAGTAGAAAACTTGAGAAAATAATTTCTTATTCAATTATCACCCGGCCACAAAGGCTTATAAAGCTTTAAATAACATAACCCTAAAAAAATTCGGAATAATAATTAAATAATGATAAAAAAGATTTTTTTTTTCAAAAATGGAAAAAATGAGAGAATGACAGAAATTGAAAGTCCTAATTTTCAGGATCATTCCGCAAAAAAAAAAAATGGAATTCAATTCTGAATTTATTTAATTAAGATATACCCAAAAAAAGAATTACCAAAGAAAAAAAATGGAAAATTTCTCCAAAAATTGCCTATTTTTGCTTGTGCTGGTCCCACTTTGCCATAAAGTCTAATTCCTTCTACACCACATCACCTAGCCGGATAAAAAAGATATATATATATATATATATATATATATATATATTACTTGCCGTTGAACTTTTTCATAATTAAAATTGTTGTTACATGTAATAGAACAGATTTTTCATAAAGGACTGAAACCTACTGAAACCTTTCACTAAACATGGTACTAGACAATTAATTTCTTTACAATTTATGACTTTAAACATGGTATTATATATTTTTATAATGATACAATATTATACAATCCAACATGGGAAACCAACCGTAATCCGGAAGTCTTAAAAGTTTAGTACTAATTATTAATATTATTTTTCTTCTTCTTTCCTTTATATTTATATATATATATATATATATATATATATTAGGTTCACCGGTTAGAGATGAAATTTTTAAGTTGAAGTTGATTGACTTTTTAAAAACTAACTATAAATTTTGTTGATTTTTCAGAAAAAGATAAAAATTAAAATGAAAAAGTACAAACAAAATACACACATTCACATAGTTTCTTTTTATTTAATAAAAATGAAAGAAAAACTATGAGCTTTTCGTAAGAGAGAGGCTGTTGGGCTAGAAAGATCACATTTATATATGTTCTATCTTTTTTTCTCTCAATATTTTGAAGTGCATCTTAATTAGAATTTTAGTGGGGCTGTTGAGACCGTATGGACATTAAGGAAAAAAATTTAAAAAGTCTAGGGGACGAGTTTTATCTGTAGATTTATATATAAAACATTCTATTTGACCCATAGACTTTCCTGCATGCCTTTGAAATTCTTGCCTTTATCTGTACAAGATCAACTCATTGGAAAAACATGGGTCTATAGGAGCTGTGTTAGATTACATTATTAATTCATCCCAAAAGTTTAAGCTATTAAAAAAATCAATAATAATTTTATAATTAACACTCCTCTTTACGTGCCTGTTAAACAATAGACATACATGTAGATAAATATTAAGGTGATTTGGAGGATGACGCTCTTCAAAGAGCACACCTAAGGTTTATTGCCTCATCTACATTTGCTTCAGAAATTTTGACCTCCCACGTCGAGATACATAAAATGTCAACATCATATGTATGTCTAAAATTACTCATGACTTGGCCAAGCAAGTAATCTGGATGGTAATCTATGAAATGTTGCCGTAATCAACACGAGCCACCGACGGCCTCCGCTACAACAAAAAAAGGCCTTCGATGACATTTAGAAAATGTCGTATTGAATGGGGGTGACGTAAAAAGTTTAAAACTTTCAACGACATTTTTTCAAATGTCATAAATGATGTCATTATTTCATTTTCTACGACACTGAAATATCGTCATCAAAATATTTCCATTTTCATAGATATATTTTGTACAACGGCCAAAATATGTCGTGAGTAAATCTTGTCACCACATTTAGTTAATGTCGTGAATTTGTATTTTCAAAACAACAATAATTTTTAGGAAAAAAAAATTCATTAATTTTCTTGGTAGAAAATAGAATTTTCATTTTCTAAAAATTATAATTTCCTCGTGAAAATTTGAATTTAATATAATATTTGGATACTAAACCTCACAAGAAGAATCACCTAAAAAAAACTCACGATAATAAAACGATTCTCATGTTGTATATATCATTTACATGCAATTATACAAAATACATTTTAATCTTATACTTTCTTTGGCTTCTCCTGGGGCCTTCAACGTACAGATTAGAAAAAAAAAATGGCATCGTTTTGGGTCTTCTTCTCCTTTTTGATCTGAAACATAGCATCTCGGGTAGAACAAAGAGGACAGAGCATCAATGGAATCATCAGGATCACAATCTTCTGCTTTTATCTCAAGCGTTCTTTCAACCATTCTCTCTCTAGATTTCCAAGCCGACGTAGTTAAGCCAATGGTTTTCCTTTAGTTTTGCCTTATAAAACTTTCACTGCCTGAAAAAATCAAGAGCCCATAGAAAGCACTTAAGCCTCTGTTCAAATGCCCATTAAATGGATTCATGAAAAAAAAAAAAAAAAAAAAAAAAGAAAAGAAAAGAACAGAAAAAAAGAGCCCAATAAAAGGACTGAAGTTATCCATCCTCTTTTTTTTTAGGAATTTTCTTTTCGAATGAAGTTACCACATATAAATATATTAATTATATATATAAATATATACATAATTATAAATGTAAATCACCACTCCTTCTTCTTCTTCCTTTTTTTTTTTTTTTGGGAAAAGGTGATCACCACTCTTCCGTACATATTTATGTACATCCTTTCCAAAATAAACAAAGTTATTTTTAAAATAGAAATGCATAAACGAGATATTTTTTTAATTTACTTAAATTCAAAGAATTCTGATTTAAAATAACTAAACAAGGAAAGGATACCTGAACTATTTTTAAGTTACATAATCTCACAAAATTCGTTTCTATTCTAATTTGTAATTTACTATCCTTTTTAATGTATTCAACATCTTATTTGACTATTCCTTCAAAATTTGAATTCTAAATAAAGAAAAATATAACTGTCAACTGGATCATAAATTGCATTTAAATATTTATTAAAACTGAAATATTTATATTCAAATGTAAAAATTAAATATGTGTTTGAATAGTTTTTATTAATAGTAACATTTGATATTGTAAATGTAAAATAAATAAATGATACATCTTTCGAAAAGTGAAAATAAATTTGCATTCAAGTTGAATTGTTGTGAAATAGTGAATAGTCCATTTGGTAAAGCCATTTGAATAATAAGATTTTGGATATAAAAATTTGTATAGAATCATTTATGTTCTATAATCATTTGAATTGTCAATTGAAATGATGTTCGGATATTCATAATATGAAAATAAACATTTGAAGAAAATATTTAAATTTGTGCTTGGATAGATATTAAAAATTAACGAATCTTATAAAATCTCAATATAATAAGATATGGATAGGATTTTGTTCATCACTTCACTCTAAATGCATAAGAAAAAATAAATCGTTTCACTCGCATTTGAAACGAAAAAGTTATGACATTTTGAAATTTTGAAACTTAAATGAAGGAGAAAAAAAGTTTTTGATTAAAAAGAACCCAAATGCTAGAATTGATTGTAGACTTAAATGAAGTCAAATTTAGGAGGTGTCCAACTTTTCACAACTTTTCATTTTTCGTGTTTAACGATCAAATGGACTATTTGGTAATATTTAAATGACATTTCAAATGTTATGTTATTAAAGTGCCCATTTAATTTGCCAGCCCAAATAAATTGGCACAAATGTTGTCAAATAATTGAAACAAATAAGGGGAAAAACATTTTAAAGCATTTTATTGTTTGAATTTGACATTTAACAAAACACGCATTATGTTGAAATTAAATAATGACTATTAAAAATGGTGTTCCAAATAATCATTAATTTAGATTTGGAATTCAAAATTTAGGGAATTTGTGATTGTTCATTTATTTTTATTGTTAGGTATCCTATAGTTTTTTGCAAGTTAATGGGCAGTTGGAGGATCGCCACTCAAAGAGCCATACAAGGATCATCATCTCATTTATAGTGGTTTCAGAATGTTTGACCTTCTATATGATAAATCAAATGTCAACATAACGTGTCTTTCTAAAAATATTCTAGACAAGTCAAAAAATAATATAGTAGATTATATATCAGATGATATCAGAACCAACACAGATTATTAATGGTCTCCAAGACCGTCATCGGAGACTATTATGATAATTTTAGCAATCTACTATTGTTAGGATTAGTGTTCCAAAGAGAAAATTTATTCATAGATTTTAGACATTTATCTATTAAAATTAAAGTATATTTATTTATTTCATATATCGTGTGTTTTAGATACTTTTATTAGTATAGATTTATAACAAGCAAATGACACTAAGATTATTAGTATAATAACTTTGATATTATGTATAAAGAGGTATGCATGAAGATACAATATTGAAATAATAATCAAAATTTAGAGTATGTTGTTGCGAAACAAAGATGAGCACTTTGACTTTGGTAAGACTCTAATGTTCATCTACATCCACTTTTGTGTGATATTTAATGTTGATTAGTAGAGTGAGGCTTTCAAGTAGAAACATTGATATTCGTGATGAGTATGTTATAACTTATATATATTAGATTGAACCTAAAGTAATATTAATTTGTGTAATAATTTTAGTTACTCTAAATTAATTCATTTTGACTTATATTCTTATAGATATTTAATATTGAGTGATAAATGATTGCATCTCTGTACAAAAGTAGAAAAAAAAATAGAAATAGAACTAGAATTAAAGAGGAGGAAAAACACATATAAATATTTATTCATGAACTATTATATGAAAAAAAAAAAAAAAGAACAGAAATGTCCTATTCATTGGTAAATCCTAAAATAATTATATGTACTTTTAAAATTTAAAAAAAAAAAACTACATCGTATACTTGTGTAAATTACCCTAAACAAAATACTTCTTTTAAGATAATCTTTTCGGATAAAGATAATCATAACTAATGCATAACTTTAAATTCAATATATTAAAATCAATTATTCCGAATCCTATACGGAATCACTATTTGTAATCAATTGAGCCCATTGCATAGTAATAGCTTGTCAGGAAAATCACAAAGATACTTGGAGATCACTTAATCATGAGATTTGAGATCATTCTCCACTTCATGAGCGGTTTGTGACTTGGTCCTGATGAGGAAGACCAAGATTTTCTCAAGTGATTATTATGTTTCTATCTTTATTCTAAATACATATCCATTCTATCCTTTAAAAAAAATAATAAAATAAAACACATTTAAACCTAAAATACAATCATACAATCTTTGTTCACTACCTAACTTCATCACATAGCCCCAATGTTCTTTACTGTTGATATTTCTTTACCTAAGAATCCTTCTCCTAGTTAACTTTTTATTTTATTTTATTTTCTTCTACGTAATTTTTCTAAAGAATTTCATATAATGTATCTAATAGTAAATACACCTCTATCCCATCATCTATCTACTTCTATCAACCACGTTTTTAAACTTCTTTTAGGGGGGGGGGGGGGGGGGGGGGGGGGGGAGGAACTAACAATATTTCTCTTTTAAATTATTTGTTTCAGAATTTTATGCTTTTTTTTTTTGTTAAGAACCCGCACTATTTTATTCTTGCTGTAGGTTACTTTTCTCATATTTTTAAATTACGACTACAAAGATTTTTTTTTTAAACTGTCATTTGAAGAATTATTTACGTACCTTGGGCAAAAAAAATAAAAAAACCTCTATCTCATCTTCTTCCACTTCTGAATTTTCTTCAACATGTTTTTTTTTCCCTTTTTTTTTGTTGTTGTTGTTAAGTTTACAAAAAAAAATCTTGATTTTTTCTATTTTAAATGAGTTTTTAACATACATTTTTTTTAAAAAAATATATAGTTGTTCCAGGTTCTCTAGCTTTTTTTTTTGTTGCCCCCTTTAAAAAAGAAAAGAAAAGAACAACCGTTCGCGCCAAAACCTGCCCTTCTTTGTGCCCACTAAATCAAGCCTACCACAATCACTTAATCTCATCTAAGTTATCTTCGGCAAGAATCATCTCATAAATTTTATGTCATTAAAAGTACTTATTTCAGATATTTGAATCTATAATATTGATAAAAATAATCAGATTTCCTAACTAGAATCTACTATTTTGAATATTATCCATACATTTAAATTCAAATATATAATTTTTTTGTATTTTAAATGTTGCCAAATGTTATATTTTAGAAGGCTATAAATACATATAAAGTGACCTCTGGAAACCCCATCTTATTCTTTGGCAGGTTACACTATTTATGATTATGAAAATATAGTGAAGCCCCCAAACGATAAAGATGACGTAACTAGCTTTTAGACGATGAACCTCTATAAATCTGTGTTCACTACTTTCATGCAAGATTACATTTCTTCTAAATTACTCAAAATATTAAGACTAACATAAAAAAAAATGGCATTAGACAATATCATAAATTAAAAAAAATAAAAGACAAATATCATTATAATGAACCAGTCAACAAGAAACAACGAGAAAATTGTATAAACAATCTCTCAAACAGACATTTTATGACAACTTTTAATATTTGTTTGAATACTTTTACCATTTATACTTATTTAAGAGTAAGTCTTAAATACTGAAACTATTATTTAAAATTTAGAGACAAAATAAAACAAAAATTTTGAAAGTTTAAAGATAAAATAAGATGACACTTATATGTGTAGACACAAATAAAGATATTATAAATATATTTAATATTTCGAATTACTTTTATGGTTAATAGAATAAAAATAAAAAGAAACCAAAAAAATCTACCGCCCTTATTATTTTTTTCTTTTTTTGCTAAAGTATAAGTATTATTATTATTATTATTAGTATTAGTATTAATTAATTAATTTCTAAGAATATTACTCAAAGAAAAAATTAATTTCTAAGAATATTTTGTTTCTTATTTTATTTATATACGCACACATTCTCTTCGTTACCCATATCTTCCCGATCTAGATTATCTCTTTTCTTTTCCCATTTGAGTAGATGAAACATCCCAAGATTCTAACTAATTCACTCAATAAACCTCTTCTTACCCCCCACGAACAAAAAAAAGAAAAAACCCCGCCAAAAGCAGCCCTATCTTCCCCGCCAAATCAAGCGCGCCAAAACCCGTAACTGTATAATCTCTCATATTCCGCCTCTATTTCTCTTCCTCACATTTTCTTGATTCTCTCTTATCCTCCCTCTTCTTCGAACACCAAAAAAAAAAAAAAAAAAAAGAAATGGTGTTGATACTCTCAGAGAATATTAGAGCAATTGCACTCAATATCTGGATGTGTCAGGATCTTGATAGGCTGCCTCATCTCTGCAATTTTTCCCGCTTGTTGCTCATGTAATGTGTCTTGTTCGTTTTCGAGGCTATTCTTTGTTCTCTGTTTTGTCGTCGGGCTGGTTTCCTTATGTATTCTAGTTAGAAGCTTATTGGTAGAGAATGTTAATTATGTTTTTGTACTTGCTAGTGATATCCACTTGTATTTGCATAAAATTGTATCTTTTTTGTGTCTTTGGCATTGTTTATATATATGTTACATCAATCAAAGATTGCTATGCCAAGCCTATTTGCGCTAGAGGTGACTCCGGTCCTCCATTAGTTATTTGGTGATCTTGGAAATTGATGAAAGATGTTTTGTTTTTTTGGTCACAAAAGTCATTCTTATCGGAATATCTCCAAAGTATGTTGGTTGTAAATATGATTCTATGTCCTGAAGTGTATTTCTCTGTTCTTAGGTTTGCATATATCCATTTTGCAGCAAGTTTCAAGTTACATATGCTTGGGAATTTCAGGTATAAAAATATGATGCATGTATTAATATTTAATTACTAATAGACCAACAAGAAATGAAATTAACTCTTAAAACTGGATGAAAATAAAGCAACACACTGAAGAGCTCAAATGATTTTTGAAAACAATGTTAAAATCAACATCGTACGATAAATTTTTGATAAGTTAGTTTAAAGGAAATTTATATATTAGATATTTTTGATAAATGGTTGAGCTTGATTTTTTAACTTTATGAACCGTCCTTAAGAAAACAAGACTATTGATATGAAAGTGGTGAAATTTTTTTTCTTTTCTTAAAGCGGATTAAGTTCGTTAGGTTATGTTTGTTTTCACATGTTGACAATTTCTTTTGTTTTGTTCTTTGTTAAGTAGAAAGTCCTGAAGTGAAATACACGTAAAAATCCACACATTTGTAGGCATTTTTATATCATCTTGTTTATGCAATAAAAAAAAACTTGACGACATTTTTCTCTTGAATGTCGTAAAATAGTGTCTTCTACGACAGTTGGCAATAAAATGTCGTTTAAGAATCATTTTACGACATTTTAAGAAAAATGTTGTAAATTTTGTATCGTTAAAAACACTTTTTGTTGTAGTAGCTAGAGAGTGTTTTGATAGATTACTATTTTTATTTCTAATACAAGGATTATTTTTTATATTCAACCATATTACTAATTTCTGCTGGATTCTTTTTTTTTTTTTTTAATTTCTACCGAATTAATTACCCAAATCCACGAGAATATGAAAAATGAACTACAATAATCTATTACATCTCCAAGATTGTCAAATACTTATATATATATATATATATATATATATAACAGAATAAAAGACAATAAAACAAACATACACTCACCAATTATCAAGTCCAGGATAAAATTAAAAAACAAAAAAAAAAAGAAGGATTTCCCCCTTTTCCACATAACCAAACAAAAAATTAAAGAAGTACGTTAAAAAAAATTATCCACGAGCTAAAAATGCTATCATAATTTATCAACACAACACAAATAATAATTAAAAAAATTAATTAATTATCCTATAGTTGAGAAAAAGCATAATCTTGTCATCTCTTCCCAATTGATGTTCCAGCGTCGTCTTGTCATCTCTTCCCACACTTGTTCTCTCTCTTTTTTTTTCAAAGAAAAAAAAAAAAAAGAAAAAGAAAGAGATGTGGTACCGTGAAAATAGAAATAAATAATTATTCTCATGGAACCTTCTCTTCTAACGGAGATTGGTTGTTGATAGAATCCAAACCCGTAACATCTTTTTGTTTTTATGTTTTCTATTCGTCATTATCTTTAGTACTATTACCAAATCAAAAGTCTGAGTCTTATTGGCTACAGTGGCGAGGTTATAAGTGAGTGAGGAGTGAGTGTTGGTTATGGTGTTTCAAAACTTAATTTGTATAGTATTTTTGAAAAAATTAAAAAAAAATCTTTTTAAAATCTTCTCATAATATATTATCTCTTATACTATTTTTTCTCATTCCAAATAATTTTTTTATTTTTAAAAAGAAATTTTTTTACATATCTAAAGAAAATTTTTCTTTTTCGAAAATGGATATCTCTTATACTATTTTTTCTCATTCCAAATAATTTTTTTATTTTTAAAAAGAAATTTTTTTACATATCTAAAGAAAATTTTTCTTTTTCGAAAATGGATACGTAATTCAAACGAAGCCTAAGGTTCAAACCTTGGAACCAAATGCAATAGTCTATTTTGTACGGTTAGATGTGATCTTACAGCTAGGCTATGACTGTAGCTACTCTATTTTTGTTTTTCACTAATTCTTTTTTTTTCCCTAAAAAATAATAGAATGGTGCATTTGAAAAAGTCAAAATAATAGAGTATACATAAATAAAAACAAGAGTAATTGACCTAAATTGTCCATTTCCATCCAAAATCATTAATTTTTTAACGAAATAAGTCACATGACTCATCACATGAGCTCAATTAATAAAAAATGATGAAAATATCCTTATTAAAAGAGTGCCTCAAACTAATAACATTAAAAAAAAATTTAAAATATGCAAACCAGCACATCTGAAGAAAAAAAAGAGAGAAAATTACCCAAATAACCACATTTTGTTTATCTATTGACTAACATGATACAAATTCTTTAATCTTGACTAACATGACATAATTTTTAGTTTCCTCTACTTTAATTTTTTGTCATATTAATCTAATGTTATTTTTTTTGTATCATGTTGATGGGATAGTCTTAAAATTTGTATCATTCAGATACTTTCCAAAAAAAAAAAAAAACCCCCACACAAGAGTCCAATGCATAATTCTAGATCAAAGATATTTTTATCGGTGAAAATCTCGGACACCATTGGAGATTGTGATAAGAAATTATGAGAGGGAAATAGAAGAGGAAAATCTAAAATCCTAAGAATTAAACCCAGCCATACGCACAGTCGCAGCACCGTCTTCGTCGAGGTCGTCGCACCGCAAGGATCTTGAAGAGTGCTCAGAGAGTATGCTCATCGTGGTTTGAGATCTACAAGATCCTCTGCTATGGCGGACCATCGACATGTGCAATCCTAGCAGCCTTTCGCGGTGGGATTTGCTGCGGTAACACTTGAAGGCTATGTGTCAACTTACGGTCAACTGGAGCTCCAGCGAACTTGTTGAGATCTCTCTTGAGGACTCTGCCACTAGTGAACTGCTCATGTACATTGTTGAAAGGTATCAAATTTTTTTTTGAATTTTATTTTATATTGTTAGATCATTAATTCAACGTTGGGCTTATATATGAATAATTATGTGTTACGGACTGTCAAATAAAGTTAAGTCCAATTAAAAGTGATATACTAAGTTTTGGATAATTTGTACTTTAATATATATAATAAGGTGTTGGCCTTTAATGTGTAAAGACTTAAATGATAATTTTTATTTTTATGATGAGCTAAAATAAAAATACCAAAAGATAACAGTGAAGTTATCCATATAAAGTGGTTATGGTCGCACGTATCATCATCATTATCATTACTCAATTCTAACATCACATCATCAGAGAGAGAACACATAGAAGAATAAAGGATTCTCTTGGAAAACGTGTTGATCTAGAAGGCCAACCGCATGGCTCTAGAAAATAATCGGCCATTATGGATTCATATACGCTTCCGCTTATTTGTTAATATATTCTCAGTGATCCAATATGAATATTCTTGAGATTATAGGTTATGGTTTTCGCTAAAGGAATTTTTATCCAACAATTGATATCAAAGCGGGATTCATGTTGAATCATTGAGAAATATTTTCACATTTTTTGTTGACGTTTGGATTTCGGCCGTCAGATTCGTTTCTTTGAGTGATCCATGAATATTGATTGATATTCACTAAGAATTTTGACAAACAAGATATCACTTACAAATTAATATTTTGTCCAAAGACAGAATATTAATGGAGTGTCCGGTATCTTGAGATGGGGTTTATCTTTATTTGAATTTTCTTGTTTTGTTTTAAGTCTTATATGAGCTTGTTTTGTATGTTTGTTGCTCTCGGGATTTAGCTATGACTCTTGCTAATATTACTGCCACCATCAATTCTATTCCTATGCTAAATGGCTCTAACTTCAAGTCATGGCAAGAGAACCTCTTGCTGGTTCTCAAAGTCATGGATCTCGACTTTACGATAAGGGTTGATTCTCCTGTATCTCTCACAGATGAGAGTACCTTTGATGCCAAGATGGATATGAAAAGGTGGGAGAAATCAAATCGCATGTGTATGACGATCATGAAGAAGGCCATTCCGGAAGTATTCAAAGGCACAATGTCTGATAAGATGACTATGGCTAAGAAGTTCCTTGCGGATATTGAAAAGAGGTTTGTCAAAAATGAAAAAACTAAAATAACTTCGCTCTTGATAAGTCTAATTTCAATGAGATATAAAGGTAAAGGCAATATCATGGAGTGCATCCTAGAGATATCTAATCTTGCTTCCAAGTTGATAGCACTTAAGCTCGCTTTCTCTGAGGACTTGCTGGTGTATCTGGTTTTTATCACCATTCTGACACAGTTTAAGCAGTTCAAAGTGAGCTAGAACTATCACAAAGAGACTTGGTCTCTTAATGAGCTCATATTACATTATATTTAGGAAGAGGAAAGACTAAAGCAAGATAAGGCAGAAAGTGCTTACCTGACCTCAACCTCTAAGGACAAGGACAAAGGAAAGAAAAGGAAGAAAGGTAAGGTAGCAGTAGATACAACATCTCACAAGAAACAACAAAAGAAACCGGTTGATCCAGAAGGTGCTTGTTGTTTTTTCTGTGGAGCTGAAGGGCATAAGAAGAAAAAATGCACCAACTATCACGCATAGCATGCTAAGAAAGGTATACTTCTTAATTTGGTTTGTTCTGAGGTTAATTTAACTTCGGTACGTAGACTCACGTGGTAGATAGATTTTGGTACAACAACTCACATCAGTGTGTCTATGTAGGGTTGCTTGCATTGTCGAAAGTCAAGTGATACTAAAAGATACATCTATGTGGGTGACGGCAAAAAAGTTCAAGTTGAGGCAATAGGAAAATTTAGATTATTGTTAAAGACTAGATTTTATTTGGATCTTGACGAGACATTTATTGTACCATCTTTTAGACAGAATTTGATTTCTATTTCTGTTTTGGATAAATCTAGTTATTCTTGTTTATTTAGGAATGGAAAATTTAGTTTGTTTCATGATTCAAAATTGGTTAGTTCCGGTTTTTTGTCCAGTTACAATAATCTTTATTTAATTGATACAATTGCTTCATTTAATGAATCCCTGCAATCAAGTACACGATATATAAAGAGAAAATTAACCAGTGAGAATTTGACTGTATTATGGCACAAGAGATTATGTCATATCTCCAAACGGAGAATAGAGAGACATGTCAGATGAAATTCTAGATCCCTTGGATTTCACAAATTTTGATGTTTGTGTTAATTGTGTAAAGGGAAAATAAACCAACAAAAGGAGATTTGAAGCCAACAGGACTTTGGATGTCTTAGAACTCATACATACGGATATTTGTGAGTCATTCCCTACTGTTACTTGGAATGATCAACAATACTTTATAACGTTCATAGACGATTTTTCCAGATATGGCTATATATATCTCATTCATGAAGAGTCATAGTCGCTGGATGTGTTCAAAAATTATAAGGCTGAAGTTGAGAACCAACTCAACAGAAGGATCAAAAGCATCAGATTTGACTGTGGTGGTGAGTAATATGGCAGATCTGATGATTCAAGTGAACAACGTCCAGGATCGTTTGTTAAGTTCTTAGAAGAACACGGTATCGTCCCACAATACACTATGCCGGGTTCACCCAATATGAATAGTATTGCTAAATGATGAAACAGGATGCTTTAGGATATCGTGAGGAGTATAATTAGTCATCCTACCTTACCAATCACTACGGGGAGAAGCACTTAAGACTGCAACATATATCCTTAATAGGGTTCCAACTAAGGCGACTGCCAAAATCCCTTATGAACTTTAGAAAGGCAAGAAGCCTAGTCTAAAGCAATTGCATGTTTAGGGATGTCTAGCTAAGGCAAGGCCTTACAAGCCTAATGAAAAGAAACTGAACTCAAGGACAGTCAGTTGCTATTTCATTGGATACTCTAAAAGATCTAGGGGGTGTAAGTTTTATGATCCTATGACTAAGTCGATTTTCGAGTCCAGAAATGCTCTGTTCTTTATGGATGTCGAGTTTGCGGGGGGAGATACAGTTAGGGACTTTGACTTTAAAGAAGAATATGTTGATATTCCCACATGTGTTATTAGCATTGATCAGGATCCCATCCCTGACCTTGTTCAAGACACAACAGATCAAGACAATGTCGAAGAACGTTCCATTCAAGAAATTATTCCAGAAGAACAAACTCTAACACCTTAAGAACCAATGCCATTAAGGAGATCCAATAGAGAAAGGAGAAGTGCAGTGCCAGATGACTACATTGTATTTCTCCAAGAACATGAGGTAGATTTTAGAGTGATATAAGATGATGCGATCAACTTTCGTCAAGCCATGGAAAGTTCTAACTCTCAAAAGTGGATTGATGGCATGAATGAGGAGATTAAGTCTATGAAGTACAATGACGTGTGGGATCTTGTCCCATTGCCAGAAAATGCGAAACCCATTAATTGCAAATAGATATTTAAAACCAAGAGGGATTCAAAAGGTGATATGGAGAGGTACAAGGCTCGTTTTGTCGCAAAGGGCTTTACACAGAAAGAAGACATCGACTATAAAGATAATTTCTCTCCAGTTTCTTCGAAAGACTTTTTCAGGATTATAATAGGATTGGTGGCACATTTCAATCTTGAGTTACATCAGATGGATCTGAAGACATCGTTTCTCAATGGCAACATTGATAAGACTATCTATATGGTGTAGCCAGAAAAATTTGTGTCAGAAGACCCAAAGAATATAGTTTACAAATTTAAGAAATTCATCTATGGACTCAAACAAGCATTTGGACAATGGCATTTCAAGTTTTATCAAGTGATCATCTCATTTGGTTTTGAGATGAATTTGGTCAATGATTGTATATATCATAAGTTCTGTGGGAGCAAACATATTTTTCTGGTTTTATATGTCGATGACATCTTGCTTGCCAGCAACGATGTATACTTATTGCATGAAACCAAGAGATTCCTAGCTAATAATTTTGAGATGAAAGATCTTAGTGACACCTTTTTTGTATTAGGCATACAGATGCACCGGGATCGCTTTCGGAGTATTCTTGGATTATCATAAAAGAGCTATATCGAAAAGGTTCTCAAAAGATATGGCATGTAGAATTGCAAATCAGGTGATACTCATGTGGCTAAGAGAGACAAGTTTAGTCTCAATCAGTGCCCTAAGAATGATTTTGAGGAAAAGGAAATACAAAAGATTCCATATACCTCAGCAGTAGGGAGTCTAATGTATGCTCAGGACTATATGCATCCGAATATTGCGTACGTTACTGGGATGTTAGGCAGATATTTAATCAATCGAAGAGTAGACCATTGGAAAGCAGCTAAAGGGGTCTTGTGGTACTTACAGAGAACAAAAGACTACATACTCACGTATCGGAGGTTGAATCAGCTTGAGATTGTTGGGCATACTGACTCTGATTTTGCTAGATGCCAAGATAGTATGAAATCTACGTTGGGCTATATCTATATGCTAGCTGGAGGTGCTGTCTCTTGGAAGAGTGCTAAATAGTCACTTATAGCCTCTTCTACTATGGCAACAGAGTTTATATCATGTTTTGAGTCGTCCAATTATGGAATATGGTTGCGAAATTTTATCACTGAGTTATGCATAATGGATGGTGTTGAAAGACCACTCAAGTTATTTTGTGACAATAAGTCAGCAGTACTGTATTCCAATAACAACAAAAGCTTGACGAAGACAAAGAATATAAAATCAAGTTTTTAGTTGTTAAAAAATTAGAGTAGACAGTTGTCTATAGAATACATCGAAACAAACTCCATGGTTGCGGATCTGCTTACTAAGGGATTGCCACCCAAAGTATTTCATGAGCACACTGCTCGTATGAGTGTCATGTCAATTGATGATATTCAATTTTAGTGGGAGTTTGTAATTTTAGATGCTTTTATGATATAGACATATTTTCAGTTATTTCAATTTATGGATATTTTGAAGTTGTTTCCTGTAGAAATAAAGTTTTGATTTATTCACATTTTGATTTTAGTATGGTTTGATCTCACTAAGGTTTAAGGGTGGACCAATTGGAAATAGGTATGTTAAGATCATATTACATGAAATTTTTATACTACACATCCACATCATGATCCATGTTATTCAGTTGTATTAGCATGCGTGACCATTGATGGGTTGAGTTATGACAACTGTAATGTAGATCACTTTGATCCTATATTGGTATGATTGATGGACCGGATTGGTTATAGATGCATTTCGGTAATGACATCAATGTTGAGCTTGTTTGGTTATTTTGTAAAGCATATTTATAAGGTTACACAAATAGCCCAAGTGGGAGATTGTTGGATCATTAATCCAATGTTGGGCTTATGTGTGAATAATTATGTGTTACGAACTGTCAAATAAGGTTAAGTTCAATTAAAAGTGATCTACCAAGTTTTGGATAATTTAGGCTTTAATGTATTTGATAGGGTGCGGGCCTTTAATGGGTAGAGACTTAAAGGATAATTTTTATTTTTATGATGGGCTAAAATAAAAATACCAAAAGATAATAGGGAAGTTATTTATATAAAGTGGTTATGGTCCTCAGATCGCACGTATCATCATTATCATTACTCAATTATGCCATCCTATCATTAGAGAGAGAATACAAAGAAGAATAAATGATCTCTTAGAAAACGTGTAAATCTGGAAGGCCAACTACATGACTCTATAAAATGATAAACCGTTATGAATTTAGGTATGCTTCCGCTTATTCATTAGTAGATTCTTGGTAGTCCAACATAGATATTATTGGGATTATAGGTGATGGTTTTCGCCAAAGAAATTTTTATCCAACATATATTTCTTGTAAGTAGAGATTTCAAAATTTTTTTTTGAATTTTTTTTATATTTCTTTCTTGCTTAATTTGAAGATTCGGATTCAATAATTAAATTCGATTTGAAGCCAATTCCTAATTAAGCCCAAATTTGAATTCTATTTTTCGTTGCTTGAATTGAGAAACCTTAAATTGATTTTAGGGGGTGTTTGGTGTTTGAGTTTGAGTTAAGATTTTTAAGTTTAGTTTGAGTTAAGTTAAGTTAAGTTTAAAAGTTGAGTGTTTGATAAAAAGTTTAAGATTAAAAGTTTAACTTGAGTTAAGTGTTTGGTAAAAAAGTTTGAGTTGAAAAGTTTAACTTGAGTTGAGTGTTTGGTTAAAAATTTTGAGTTGAAAAATTTTAAAATAAAAATAAGGGCCTTGTTTGGATGTTAAAAAAATGAGTTAAAAACAAATTTTTTTTTTAACATTCTATTGTAGGTTATAGTGAAGAAAATTGGAAAAATTAAAATACGCTTAATTAATAACACCAATTAACTTGAGACACCAAAAGATATTGTAAAATTTCTTACATTCTAATATTATACACTAACAAAAAGTACATAGTTGATAATTAAAAATTGATAATAATAAAATAATAATTACATTCCTAATTTGGCGCAACTAAATAAAACTTGCTTGCTTTCACGTGGCTTTATACCATGGATATGATTGGTATCGTTCCCACATATCATCCGCCATCATATCTCTCATCTGATTCATCGCACCCGTACTCGAGCCATGTTGCTACATTTCTGTATTGGGCCCAGTACCATCTATCATGTCGTCCAACATGTAATCCACGTTAACTTCGACGTTTCCATGTACAGGCACGCAATCTGCCACAAACTTGTCCAGAAATGGATCCCTAACGTGCATCATCTTAATGAAATTATGCACAACTGCATATGCCATGGAAATCATTACTTGTTTCTCTATTGGATAGCTGTTGATGCCTTTAAGTATTTTAAATCTTACCTTCCAGACACCAAATGTTCGCTCAATACAATTCCGCAGTGATGAATGCGTGTAGTTAAAAACTTCCCTGCGGTTGCCTAGTCCGGCACGACGTCTTCGATATTCTGGTAAATGATACGTCTCTCGTCAAAATGAGCTTAGAAATAATCCTTATTGGCGTAGCTCGAATCTGCTATGTAAAATTTTATTGCAAAATAAATATCGCAAGAAAAAGACAAGTCAAATATTTTTTTATCTAATTTATTATATGTAAATACTGCTATAATATTATAATTATGATTACTTGGTAGGGGTGTTGGGAAACCATGGAATGCTATTGTCTCGTCCAACATTCTGGTATCATGACATGATTTCTCATACCCGGCCAACATATATGTGAATTTCATGTCAAACGAACATGCCACTAATACATTCTGCGAGTGAAACCCTTTACGATTAATCCAAGCGTCAGCATTTTCGCGCCTTGGGACACATGGGACTTGTGTCCTATCTATAGCGCCAATACAACCATGCATGAAACATTAGACTATTCAATATGCGTACCATCATTAACAGTACGAGCTTGTTATTAATATCTATACCGTACGATAATGTGCTTAGCTGACAGTTGATAACGTACATCAAACCAGGGACGATATTTTTCTGAATGCTCAACAATCAAATGTTGCACCGCTGTGTAGTTAGGTGGTCTGATGAATTCGTCTTTCAACGCACAAATAACATTCAACACTTTAAAAAACCAACATGAAGTTTTTTTTTTTGAATGCTGGAATAAATACGAAATGTGTCAGTTTGTAGCACCTTATGCACAAATGGCTAAAAATATGAACAACTGCTTGTTTACATTCATGTTATAAGTTGACGTCAATAATTCCCGACTACCTAATAGGTTACTTAGTAATCTGAATGTTTCTGATTTCATACTGATCAATCCTTGAATTACGTCTTCATATCTCTTCCGTACATATGCTGCCAGTTAGTCTTGAATTATGCATTAGTCGTAGAACTCTTCTCCTATTACGCCTACTATTTATCACCGCAACCACTGCCATTGCAAGTATATCGTCATCGTTGCGTTGTTTGTTTGCTGCGGTTTGGTCGTTCTCTTCATGTTCGGATGCGAAATCGAACTCGTTCATATTTTGATAGTTGTTGTCGGAGATAAATGAACTAGTTTACCTGTTGTAGATCAATTTTCCCCAAAAAAAAGTTGATTTAGTCCCCATACCGTGAATGTAATTACTATATTTTTCAGATTGTGTCAAATTCTTCATATAATTATATACTTATCCACAAAATGTTCATCACAACATGTAATTAACAACACAACAACTACTCGTCAAATAATGCACCGTAAAATCGCTTAGCCAACAATGCAGGGGAAATGTTTATACATAAAAAATGTAAATAACGCAAATGAACAGGGTAAAAAAAATGAATCGATAACATAAAACTCAATTCGCTGGTGGCATCTAGGAGTTCACAACGGAGGCAATAATGCCACTCCGGTTGTCATCGTCAAGCTGGCAGAATGGATGCTGGAGCCACGGATGAGCATCAAAGTAGTGCCATATAATTGTCCTCTGATATTGTGGAATACCCATCTCCTTCATAATATTCATGCAATCCAGAATGTGATCCTTGTGGCTTGATTGGTCGCTACTTGTGGCCGATTGAGAGTGAAATCGAAAATGATTGACGATCTCCTGCATGGCCGAGAAAGTCATCTCGTCCGTTGCGTCCCTTTGTTTCCCCTTATCAGCACTTCCCTTAGACCGTGATGGCCCAGCTTTGTCGGGCACTCCTCTCGTGTTGCCATACCTCCTCACACCGATGCTCGGACTCATTTCCTCCTCTTAAAACCGGATGTGTTCCAGATTAGTCCATGGAGAAATCAAAGTCGAAGGATGGAGTAATGCCACCTCCCATTGAAACTGAGCCGAACCCCGAGGCACCTACTGCATGATTTTTTTCAAAAACATTGTAATACAATTCCTTGTTGCGAAGGCCCTCGTGGCGGCGATGGTTACACTCCTTGAAAACCTGAAAATATCATACAATTAATATATGCCTGTACTAGTCGCGTTGCTAATCTACACAATATTATAGCCTGCTATTAGAAAGTGCAATTACTTTGACGAAGCTCTATCATGTATCATCCGAGCAAACAACTGTATCCATTGCCGGATCATATCCTAGGCCGGTGTGTGCTTGCAACGCCTTCCAACCACTATGAATTTTTTTCATCCGCTCTTTTTTTTTTTATATAAAGTGGATCCATAAGCTGGAACACCACCAAATTGTGCGTTAAACTCATTGGCCCATAGATCAAGAATGCTGCTTGTTGGCTGCTTCCTGCCAGTTGATGCCAAATAGTCATCAAGTTTCTCAAGGAATAATTTTTCCTTGGCGGGATCCCATACGTATGTCTCATCGGATGATTTGCGAGGCATTTCCTTAATACATCGAAAATCAAAATATGATAATATTCTAAAATTGACCGATTGGGAGGTAAAGTTGGCTCAGCTTGTTTTGATCGACATATTGCATCGGAGGCATGTCAATGACCCGATACAATGTCAGCTACCATGGCATGAAAAACCGGTAACTACCAATATATATCGGATTAATGATGCACTAGCCAGATGAAATTACGATCCATGATTATGGGAATGATATATCATAGCCAAACTTATGGGGACATTTCAAACAAAAAACCAACAAAGTCATTAAAAAGGCATCAAACACCTGAAACCAAAATCCAAAGAAGGAACAAACTCGACATGTCACAAAAAAAGCCCAAAACCTGGAACAGATACTACAACACGCAACACTAAACAAAAACATTCCATCACCAATAAAAACAAGAATTGAAACAAGTTTTATTACAGTTTAAGGTGAGAAAACAAAGTTAATGAGGGAGAAAATGCGTTCACAATGTAAAAACTCCACATAAACCATCCCGATTCTTGAAATGTGTCAGAAAACATCGCATTTTATCCAAAAACAGTCACCCCATATCAAAATAAAGTAGTAAATCAAACCCAACATCTGTTTTAGGTACCAAAACATATAAATGCCCAAACGAAAACCACAAACTGCCTGTGTGGCCGCGTATAACAGTTTGGATGTTGGATGAAAATTGACTGAGATCGAAAGGGAAAACAATAGTAAAACTAAAGTGAAGTTCTGTTTTAGTTCAACAAAGACATAGTCTGACTCATATAATTAATCAAACATGTAAGAAATGCATCAAAACCAACCCAAGTCGTGAAATGTGACCCAAAAGTCATAGGTTCAACCAAAAACTGCACAAAAAATCAAAAACAAGAACTAAATCGAATACAACATGTGTTTTAGGTAAAACAAAAACATAAATTGCCCTACTAACCGCATCAACCATCTAAATTCCAAAAGAAAACCACAAATTTGAGGTACACTGCACATAAACTGATATTTGGACCATAAATATGCATCACCGCTGAAACCAAAGCACCAAAACAAACCTAACACATGGTTTAGGCCACGGAAAACATGTTACGCCCAAAAAAATGCATCAACCAGCTCAAATGAATAAGTCAAACTAACCCAGAATATGATTTAGGAAATAAAACACATTTTTTGATTCTACAAAGGCATCACAAATCAAGAAAAGAAATACAACCCACCCATGTGAGTTTGAGTTTAGAAAAACATGAACTAAATGAACAAAACACCAGGTTTGAAGCTAACAAAATCAACAGAGAAATCAAAACAACCACCAGACTAAAATTACACGTACCCTGAATCTGGATTCATCATACAACATCAACACATCTGAGCACAGCCTGACCTTCCAAACACTAAAATCCTTGGACAATGAACAGCTTATGTAAAAGGTTAAGATACTATACTTGGGTTACGGAGTTCGAGCCAGAGGAGGAGTAGACGGTCGATGAAGGCGGACCAGGCCAGGAACCATTCGCTCGTTGAGCTGATTTCCTTGCTCGAAAATAGTGGGTAATACGACGTTTTGTTCGAGCTTGCTTCGCGGTCCCCAGTCGGTGCCGCATTTGCCACCGGCGGTACCCAAGACAGGAGTCCGATGCACAGACCTGGCGGGTGCCCAAGCCAGACGGCCGGAATCGAATATAAGCCCAGGTGGAAGAAACCCTAGAAACAAAATTAGGGAATTAGGGATTTTGAAATCATGATAGCTTTCCGACGATTCCAATAGCCAACACTCCGGATTCAACCTAAGGGAAGAGATGGAGAGTACATTTAGGGGTGAAGAGTAGAGTAAACAACTTGGGGATTCTCAAGGTACTGCAAAATGCAGGGGCACATGGAATCGAATATATTCGATTCCAATACCCAAAGAACCAAGACTTGGCTTCGACAGCGGAGAAAAGACCGAAAGCACATGGGATAGAGGAAGGACAGACGAAGGAGCAGCAGGGAAGTACCAGATGGGCGACGAGGGAGGGAAATGACGAGCGGTTGGGAACAGAGCTACGGCCACAGACATGCCATCCACTGGTTGCACAGTAAACCAGGTTTGGATTACTGTGTAACGATTCAGTGGAGAGTTTGAGTTAGAGTCAATAACCAAACGGAAAAAGTTGAGTTTAAACTCCAAAAATGGAGTTCAAATCGTTGAACCAAACTCACCCTTAGAAATTGATTACCTCCTTTTTGTGCTTCAAAGCCTTCTTGGAGGCCTCGCTGTTCGGGTCGAGGTGTTGGAGCCTCGTGAACAGTACCAAGCAACTCATTCTCTTTTCTGGGTTTCTTTTTCTGAGCACTGGTAATGGTGACTACCAAGAACATTTTGGTGTTCCCCTATTTGGCTGCCAAGAAAATTCCAGAATAACTTTGGGGGAGTTTGGTTGGATGGTTCAAATCATTAAACTCAAACTTTTTGTTGTTTTTTTCTCAAAAAGTTTTTTGTATTTTTCCCAAAAAATTTTTTGTCTTTTCTGAAAATTCAAAAAAATTTACTATTGAAACTTAAAAATTCAAACTCAAACTACTCCACCAAACACCCTCTTTATAATTTAATCAGATTTATTTTTTAAATATAATTTAATATGAGATTACTAAAATACCCTTTAATATTATATCATATGTCTCATACTTGACTCATTCCGTTAAAAAATTAACAGTTTTGGACAAAAGAAAAATTATAATGGTCAATGTTTAAAGAGTTTAGGATCATATTGATTAAGAAAAAAAATAAAACAGATACTAAATCATCGTTTTATAAAAAGTTTAAAGACCATTTAAGTCTATTACTCTAAAAATAAAAACAAACAATATCTAAAAAAAAAAAAAAAAAAAACTAAACAAAAAAAAAAAAAAATCGATCAGCGCAAAAGTGAACACACAGTTCAAATTAAAAAATGGGCGGGTTTTTATTTATTAGTAGTCTTTATCTCTCTCTCTCCTCAACGGATCCAGCTTCTCTTTAGCTTTCTTTCAAACTTCGTATTTTCTTCTTCATTTCTCAATGGATTACATCTAAAATTTTCCTGGAAAATCCTTGGCTCAGTTTTCCACCATGTCGTCCAAAGAAACCTCGACAGCCACTTCCCGTTTCTCAGCAGCTCGAAACGTTTCGAAAACCCCGACGCCGTCCGAACCCAACGAGAACGACTTCGAAACGCCGCCGCCGCTGAATCTCCTCCACTACCCGTTGCCTCCTCGGTCGCCTCTCAACACCATCGCCGATCCCTCGCAGACTCCGTCGGCTTCGATTTTGCTCCACAAGGACACCTTCGACTACAAGCGTCGGTTTTCCTTCTCCGATCGGCACCCGCACGACTCTCCTTCCAAGAATGCCTCACGAGCTTCCCCCGCCGGTCCGATTTCTAGGGCTCCGCAGAGAGTTTCTAGGCCGATTTTGCTTGCCGCCGCCTCCGAATTTGAGACGACGCCGCATTTCGAGCTTGAAGAGGACAAATCATTCTGGGCCGATCACAATGTGCAGGTTTTGCTGCTAAAAAAGATTTCTTTTTTCTTTTCTTTTCTTTTTTTTTTTTGGGTGTCCTTTCTTGTAAAATTGTGTTGTTGTTTTTGGTGGTGATTCAGGTTCTGATTCGAGTTCGGCCTCTGAATAGAATGGAGAGAGTTTCTCAGGGTTTAGGTCGGTGTTTGAAGCAGGAAAGTGCTCAAACTCTGGTGTGGCTTGGTCCTCCTGAGACCAGATTTACCTTCGATCATGTTGCATGCGACACAATTTCACAGGTGCTACTTACATCTATATATATAAATATGTGTGTGTGTGTGTGTATGTATGGTTATTTTAGGTTGTGTTGGACAGTGTAACTTTGCTAAAAACAACTTATAGATCATTCAAAGTAAGAAGAATATTTTTTTCCCCTTTTAAGACTTCTTTACTTCTCACTAATGAAAAAGAAATAAATAAAGAAATAAATAAATAAAGAAATATATATATATATATATATATATATATATATATATATATAAAATAAGGATAGTATCATTTTGCTAAAAGACACCACCCTTATTAGGTATTTGTTATTTGTTTCTGAATAAGCATATATTTCAGGTAAGCAAAGATACTTGTCTTTACCTTCATTAAATGGATGTGGTTGGGCAATAGAGATGAACACAGAAAGAAGAGAGAGATAAATAGAAGTTGTTGTTGTTGGTTTTTTTTTTTTTTGTTTGGGGGGGGGGTGTGGGGGGGGGGGGGGGGGGGGTTGGGGTGTGTTGGGGGGATATCTAGAAGGTTAATTTCAAATTTGAAAAATAAGGTTTGTGTCACCTTGCCCCCTACAACTTAAAACGTAACAAAAATCCCCCTACGCTTATCATAAGTTGCAACTTTTATCAAGTGTGCTTGTTGGGTTATCAACATGTGATTAAAGTCGTTTAAAAATTGTCCCTAACTAACTTGTTGCATGATTATGTGTGATTAAACCAGTTAAAAAATTGATGTTTTATTTATTGAAGAAAGTACCAAAGTTGCAAAAAATGATTAGTTGAGGGGCTAGTTATTTCCGTTTTGAGTTGTAGGGGGCAAAGTGAGACAACTGTTATTTTTTAATTTGGAAGAGAAGTACGACCAAGAGAGAGAGAAAGGAAAATAACAACAACTAAGAGGAAGAGAGAACCTAGATATGAAATTCTGTAACATATAAATAGGCACTAACTAATCCAACTAAATTTGAAGAAATTTACTTGATTAATCCTACTTCAAGAATAAGCTGGATTCAACCACCTGGCCTATTTCCCTTCTTTTGCAATCAGTTTTATGGATAGGAGAAAGCAAGTCAAATCAGAAAATTAAAAAGCTTAACTAGAACAAAAGTCGTAAACATATGATATCTAATTATTGCTTAGATAAACTCAAATTACTATTTGTTATGATTATTGTACATCTGAAGCTACAAAATTAGAACTTAGTTTTCTAGTATGCATATATCTCAAGATGCTAATTTTGTCTCAAATATATGAATTTGGTGTAGGAAAACCTCTTCCAGGTTGCAGGGCTGCCCATGGTGGAGAATTGCTTGTCCGGTTATAATAGTTGTATGTTTGCTTACGGTCAGGTATATCATATATGTCCCAGGAAACAAATTCCTACTACTGTTTACAGTATGTTCTGGAATGTAAAAGTTGATTGAAAAGTGGTAATAAATGCAGACAGGCAGCGGAAAAACGTATACCATGATGGGGGAGATATATGAGATCGAAGGAAAGCTCAACAAAGATTGTGGTCTAACTCCACGCATTTTTGAACATTTGTTTAAAAGGATTATGGCGGTAACATATTTAAATCTCTCTTGTCCTTGAGTTTTGGATTTGGAATAGTTTAATTAAATAGAGTCCCTCCGAGTTTCGTTTTCTTCAGTTGGATATCTAAACAGAATCTATTTGTAGGAGGAAGAAAGCAGAAGAGATGAAGAGCTGAAGTATACCTGCAAATGTTCCTTTCTAGAGATATACAACGAGCAGATAACGGATCTCTTGGAGCCTTCGTCAACGAATTTGCAAGTAAGCAATGTGTTTCGAAATAGCTCATGTGGGGTTTTCCATTTATATTCTTTGTCGAATGAAATATAAACCTTGTTTCTTTTTGTAGCTCAGAGAAGACTTGAAGAAAGGAGTGTATGTTGAAAACCTTACAGAGTACAACGTGAGGAACGTTAAGGATGTTGTCAAGCTTTTGTTGCAGGTGGGAACGTAAGGTGTTATATAAATTTATCTACCAATTACTACACATCAGATGAAATTATTAACATACAAGTACTTTTCCACTTTTGTTTAGGGTGCTGCAAACAGGAAAGTGGCAGCAACACATATGAACAGTGAGAGCAGCCGATCTCACAGTGTTTTCACCTGTACCATTGAAAGCCGTTGGGGAAAGGATTCCATGACCCATTTTAGATTTGCAAGGTTGAATTTAGTGGATCTAGCTGGCTCTGAGAGGTATTTTTTTTTTTCTTTTTTCTAGAGTTTATTTATTAAGAAACAAAAATTTGTCCAGACTTG
Source organism: Ficus hispida (assembly GCA_025413025.1). Lineage (NCBI taxonomy): Eukaryota > Viridiplantae > Streptophyta > Magnoliopsida > Rosales > Moraceae > Ficus > Ficus hispida. Next base: position 20,349,884 of record CM046366.1, on the reverse strand, counting down.
TAATTACTACCTTGGTAATTTAGGCAGAAAAGTTCTGGTGCTGAAGGAGATCGTTTAAGAGAAGCAGCGAATATAAATAAATCTCTATCAACCCTTGGGTAAAATACTAAACTTCAGATCTGTCTTTCAGTTTTTTTTTTCCTATTTGTCTCTAGTTTTTAGCGCATAATGCACATTATTATTAGCCTTCTTGGAGTGAGCTTTCATTTCTTTGCTGAAAATTATGATTCCTTCAGCAATTTAACGAAATGTGGACATCAGTTTCTTCTTCTTCTTCTTTTTTTTTCCCCCTCTTTATCATTACCTCTTTAATGGCAGTAAGATGTTAAACTTGAGAAAATGGAGAAACGGTCCCTCATATATTTCCTATATTGAGTTAGTTTGTGCTCCAAGTGTGGAGATTGTTCTTAATATATTTTGCAAAGAAAAACTGAACTAATGAATATGCATATGATGATTAAGATTGCTCTTTATGACTTGTCTTAATTCCCCTCTTCATTGGATCTGTTTTTGATGGCGTTTTGCCATTTCTTCACCTATAACAAGAAATGTGACATTTAACTTATACGAGACTACCCAACATTCACCTAATGACTGAAGTTGTCTACGAGGTGTTCAGTTGGATAAACATTTGCACACGATTAAAAGAATTTTTTTTTGTTCATTTCTTGAACAGGTATGTCATTTTATCTTTCTTTTCCTTTCAAAAAATTTTCCCCAGGTGGAGGGTTTCTGAGAAAAAAGAAGAATGCTGATAGGACATGCTGTTGCTCTTCAAGTTTGCTATTTTGACTGGTTTTCTTGTATTTTTCTTGTGCCATTAGCTTGGTGATAATGTCTTTGGTGGATTTAGCACATGGAAAACATAGACATGTTCCTTACCGAGATTCCAGACTTACTTTTTTTCTTCAGGTTAGAGGCTAAAATCTCGTAAACAAATATTAAATATATAATTCTGTGCAGCTTTTTATTTTGATGCCTCAAAACAATGCAGGACTCTCTTGGTGGGAACTCAAAAACAACTATTATTGCAAACGTCAGCCCATCCATTTGGTGTGTTATAGATTCCTGCCTAGACTCTCATATAATCTTACTGTTATTCAATAGTTTGTGTTCTTAATTTTTTAAAGAAAGAAAAGTAACCTGTGTTCATTTTATGCAGTTCTGCTAATGAAACACTCAGCACTCTGAAGTTTGCCCAGCGTGCCAAACTTATTCAGAACAATGTAATTGCTTTCCAAACTAGCCGTAAAAACTGCAGTCAAGATTACATCCATAATTTCTCATTTTTACTCTCTGACCTTTTTCCTCTTGCCCCTTTTCTAGGCTAAAGTGAATGAAGACACTTCAGGTGATATAAATGCCCTTCAGCGGGAAATCCAACATTTAAAGGTACGTTTCATATTTTTAGAGTTTTACTTTGAATGTATACTACATAGCAGAACTAAGGCATTTCTTAACCTCAAATAGGGCCAGTTGTCCTTGCTAACGAAGCACAACTACCTTTTGAGGGCTACACCAAGTGGTGTGCCAAGTTCTGAAGAATCTACACTGAGTGAATTGTCTAATAATCATGGGATTCAGCACGTTCAAAACAAGGTAGCTTTCGCATTTAAATGTTTTCCTTTGATCTTTTATACTGTTGGATCCATCTCCCATTTTATACTAATGCTGAATTAGCAGATCAAACGCATGGAAGCTAATCTAGTAGGTGCCTTAAGGAGAGAAAAAATCACAGAGACTTCAATGCGAAAGTTAGAGGCTGAACTGGAACATGTGAAGTGCTTGGTATGTGTTCTCATTATTTTATAGAAAATTGTTCTATACTTCTTTGTTCATTTTTTATGTTCTTGATAACTTTGCACTCTACAGGTTCTTTTTAATGCATAATGAAATGAAAAAAAAAAAAAAATTGTTCTTATTTTGTTGCTGTGGCTTCTCCATAGGCACACCAAAGGGAAGAGGATCCTCAACAAACTGAAGTGATACTAAGTTTCCGTGACGAAGAAATTAAACGGCTCAAATTATTGACTGATGGTATGCTGTCAGCTGACGAGTATCTTGTGCAAGAAAACAAGGCTTTGTTGGTAGAAATTCAGCTGCTTCGAGCAAGAATGGATGAATATCCAGAATTAACACAACTTGCTGTAGAAAATAATCGACTTCGAGAGCAACTACTATTGTAATTTACATGAATAGTCTTTGAATAATCTACTATACCATACAATATTTGAATTTGTTCCTTCGTGGATGCTAGTGACTATTTGCATTGAAATGTTCTTCATTTCAGGTTACAAAACTTTTACGAACATGGAGAGCGAGAAACACTGTCAGCTGAAGTGTCAGAATTACGTAACCAGGTTGATAACAATCTCTTTTTCTTCTTCTCATTGCCCTCCTCTTCGATTGGAAGCATTAAACATTTTCAAACTGCAGCTTCTGGATATGCTTGAAGGAAAGGTTCCATTCCCCACAAATCGTGAAAACCAGGTTTGAAAAACTTTTCCACCTGATGGGTAGCTCTATATATTACAATTTTTAGTGGATAACAATTGTTGCCTACTTTCAAAATGCAGGAGAATGATTCAACAAAGGAATTAGAAGACTGCAGAATTATGAATTCCAAATTGATAAGGTATCATTTTTATCAGAATATCCTTTTCTTTTCCTGTTAAACAAATTTCTTGTTCTTCTACATGTTTTCTGATAATAATCTTTTCAATAAATGTCATTTTCGATTTACACAAATGGTAGAATTACTGATGGCATCAGTCCTTGAGTGGCTATATTTCACTTGTTGACTAATTTGGTCATATGCTTTTTATGACGTGTATGGTTTATTTGTGCAGAGAAGTAGATGAACTAAGAATGGAACTGCAAAAGAAGCTGAATTGTAGTCAAAGTACCTCTGAGTCTGTAAGGATAATTTACAAACTACTGAATTAGTCCTTAAAATATTCAAGAAGGCGCACGGTATTATGTTGAATTTAGTTTTAATTAGTTGACTCTTTCACAGGTTGACAGTGTATCTATGCAAAGTGATGCTGGAGATGAGATGGCATCTTGTATCCAAAGGAATGACAAGGCTTTGCAAAATCGCATGGAAAAGAATGTGGATGATGCTCCTGTTATGCCTTCTAGTGTCGCTGAAAAGAAGTTGGATGCTAGGTCGATGATTGAGGAGATGGAATGTGAGCGAGTACGTTTATTCAGTGAGCAACCAAATGGCCTCGTGGCTGAAAGCAGCAAAGAAATTGAGAGGATGATCTTGCAAGCCAAGTTGGATAGGATGACTGAGGACCTTCAGGATGTTAGGCTGCTAAATGGCCAGTTTCAAGAGGAGCAGGCGTTGCAGTTATCTTGCCAACAAAAAGCTGAACTAATTCGTGAACAAGTTGAGATGGAGACAGCTAGAACAATTCTTCAACTACAGGAAGAGGTTGCTGCACTGCAGTGCAAACTTGATGAAAAATTGTGCAGTATGACCCGGGAAAATACAGAACTAAGAAAGATTATTGCAACTAAAGAGGAGGAAATCAAGGCAATAAATATGGAGTGGGAAAGGGCAACCTTAGAGCTTACAGGATTCCTTGTAGACGGTTCTAGATCCCTTAAAAAAGCCTCCAGTCAAATAGAAAGTATTGCTCGTTCATTTCCCCAAGCGAATGCTTGGATTAGTGAACGTGTTGAGGGAGCTGCCAAAATATACATTGAGAAGGAAGAAACAATTCTGCAACTTAAGAGGAGCTTGGAAGATGCACAGAATACGGTAGTAGATCTGGGGCAGAAATTAAGTTCCTTGAAGGGAGTAACATTGGCGTTGACCAAACTACAACATCTTGATAATGATGAAATATCCAATGAGCACGTAAACGTGTTGTTGAACGAGAAGATTGACTTGGTAAAGTTTTTAGAGAAAAAACTCAAGTTCAAAGAGGCTGAGGTTATTGAAGCGGAAAAATGTGCTAATGTTGCTTTCGTTGTGATGAATTGGCTCTTTGACAGTCAAAAGGTTGTTCACAAAAATGAATTGGGGAGCACTATCCCTATCTCCACTCCTGTCAAGATGGCCAACCATAAAGTTTCAGAGGCAACGGCTGATGCAAATGCTTTGGCACTGGAAGATGCTATGACTTGCATTGAGTTGGCCAGATCAGGAGTATTTGAATCTGAAAACGATATTAAATCATTTTATGCAGATACCGAAATGTATATAACAGCTCTTCAAACACATATTCAGGAAGTTTCCTCTGCATACAAGGAAATGGTCCAGAACTTGGTTAAAGAAGTTCGTGAACTGCGGGAGAAATACATAGGACAAAGAGCAGAGTGCAAGAATTTTAACCATTGTACAGTTGATATGCAGTTACTGCAAGTACACAAGTATCAAAAGTTTGAAGACCAGTTTCTTATGTTCCATGAAATAAGAGACGAACTTAACAAAATGAATTGCAGGTTGAGATTTATTGAAGATTCCATTCACGCTGAAGTAAATGTATTTGAATGCTCTTCTACTGATGGAGGCGTACATGCAGAAGCATGGTGTCCTGATTTTTCTTCATCGAGCTCGGATTTTTCAAATGAAAGTAGCGCTGTGGGGAACAAATTGGATGCTTCCTCAATTATTTGCAGGTCTAATTCACGTGAGAAGTTATCTGAGCAATTGGTGGACTTGGAATTTGAAGGCTCAACTTTTGGGTCTGGTCACCAGAAAAATCAAAAAATGCGTTTTGAAGATTTGTGCAACAGCGAAGCAGCAAGAAATTTGCTGAAGAAGGAGCTGGGGATGCTTTTCAATGATTTCAACAAGCTACATGTTCAGCTAGCGGCACTTTCCAATGAATTGAACTTGGGACATTTTCCTGAACCAGAAGGTACGTACTTCCTTGAACTTGCACTTTGAAGTAATAATCATTTTATTCCAACCAAGGGGTCTAAACAACTGATGATGCTTGGCAGACTTGAAACACTTGATTCCATCTTCTGAATCAGCATTGGAGGAAGCTAATGCAGGTTCTCATAATACTAGACAGGTAAAATCCACACTAAAATTACTTTTACATGAATTATTGCGTGGCCAAACTAGATGATATGATGAACTATGCACTATTAGTTTTGAAAACACCTCTGCATCATAAGGAAAAAGAAAGAGATCGTAAGACTCACAAAATTCATGGGCAGGTGGTGGATGATGTGGAAATTGACCATGCTAGAAGCTTTTTCACTAAATTTGAGGAAGCGAATGCTACAATAAAAGAAGCAGATTTTGTGTTGAATGCTTTGGTGAAAGCAAATGAGAACGCAAAGCAATTGACTGGTATGTGGAAACACACTGGTGAAGAGTTAATGATGGAGCGGGCAAACTTGATTGAAGAAGTTGAACACTTAAAGTCTTCATTACTTGTGAAAGAAACCGAAAATCAGTTACTTCATGATCAAGCCCACTGTACTTTGGTAGAGATCAGAAGCTCAATGTCTTCGCTTGAAGAGTGTTATATGCAATTGAAAAGTGACGAGGAAAAGTTGAAAGCAATATATTCAGATGTCTTTTCTGTGGGACTGGAGATGCTGCAATCTGTAAGCAATTCAAGATCATTTCTGGAAGATATCTGCTCCAAGATTATGGAGAAGGACTTTTTCTTGTTTGCATTGTACCAGTGTTATCTAGGAGAGTTTGCCAAAAAGATTCCATGCCTCAATGCAGAATATGGTTTTCACGAATTGAGTGAAGTCCATAAACTGCAAGACATTTGGGCAAATGGTGGGAGTAAGATCAAAAGTACTATTAGTAGTAAGTCTGTACATGAACGGGTTCAAAATGAAGTAGATCATGATCTGGAAGGGGCTGATATGATCTTATCGTATGATGATTTGATGTATGAGAATTTCGCACTAAAGAAAGAATTGAGGCGGAAAGAAGTTCTACTAGAGGGATTACTTTTTGATTTCAGTTTGTTGCAAGAATCAACATCAAACACGAAGGACATCAAGGATGAAACTGATAAGCTTATACTGTCTTTAGGCCAAGTTCGATATGAGTTGGAGCTGAAAACAGGACAGCTTGATGAAATTCTGGTCCAACATAAAAAACTCGAGTGTTGTTTAACTGATTCCGAAGAGGCTCTTTTTATGTCAAATTCCAATCTTGCAAAAGCCAATGAAACAATTGCAAATTTTTCAGAGCAAAATTCTGAGTTGAAAATGCTTCTAAAAGATCTCTATATTAAGAAATCTGAAGTCGAAGAACAACTAGAAGAACAAAAAGAGGTAGTCAAGAGTTTAGAAGAAGAAATTCTTCAGTTGAGTTCTTCAATGGAAAAAGAATTCCTTTCTTTGGTTGAAGGCATAGAAGAAGATTTGACAAGGGTCACTGCTGAGAGAGATCAACTCAAAGAAGATATTCAATGCTTGAATGATAAACTCGAGATGGCCTATGCATTGGTTGATGAAAAAGAAGCTATTATCGTTGCTGCTCACCAGGTATGATGAAACAATCTCTTCTGCTGTTTTCGTTGCTAAAGATGTGATTGCAGCCTTACAGTTGGATTTCACCCGACTTTCTTAATTTTGTAGGAGTCTGAAGCAAGTAAGATATATGCTGAACAAAAGGAAGAGGAGGTTAAAATTTTAGAAAGTTCTGTTGAGGAGCTCGAGTCTACAATAAATGTACTTGAAAAGAAGGTATGTTCCACTTATTTTCTTATAATTGTTATTGATATTTCTCTTTTCACTGGAACCTTCGGATTGTACTTAATTCTCATGAAGCCTTGATGTAAGAATTTATCAGAGGATAAATGAAAAATGACATAGTAAATAATATTATTTGTGTGTTTGCATCTAGAGACATGGATGTGAATGTGATTTGACTATCTTGGTCACTAATTGAAATCAATTTAACAGTGTCGGTACATTCGTTAGATAATTGTGATGGTAAAACTTAAAAGATAGCATGATATAATTTTTTTCTTACCTTAGGTATATGAGATGGATGATGAGGTAGAAAGACATCGGTTGATCAGAGATTCGCTTGAAACAGAACTCAAAGCTTTGCGGCAGAGATTGTTGACGGTTGAAAGCTTAACGGAAAATGAGGAATTAGAAAGCTCAGATGTTGAACAAACTGAAAACCAGATATCTAGGTAAGAAGTTTGAATTGTTATCTTTACTTAACCATTACTTATTATTTGTTTAGCTCTAATGATAGTTTTGGTGCAGGCCACCACTTAATAAAGAACTAGAACTTCATCAGGCTCATACTCGAATAAAGCTTCTTGAAGAGGAAAGAGCAGTACTGGAGAAAGAGGTATAGTCACAAGGCAATGTTGCTTTTCATCATCTCTGTTCTGCATGTTTTAAAAGTTTTGTTGACAATCTTTAACTACCGTGAAGATCAAAGAATACAAGGATTATGTCACTGAGCTCATGCTGCACGCAGAAGCCCAAGCGTCACAGTACCAACAAAAGGTAAACTTATAATAATGGTTTGATTGAATTCCCTATTTTATTGACCAAGCCTTATGTTTTTTAGGCGTTTCAAATATCTCTCTTTGACATACTTATTTGAACTACACCCTTCACAATATTTTGACAGTACAAGACATTGGAGGCCATGGTTCATGAGGTAAAAATTGACTCGGCGAATCCAACAACTTCGGTGTCTGCAGTTCCAACACCGTGCAAAACTGATAAAAGCTCAGTAAGGGCAAGGGGCTCCAGCTCACCGTTTAGATGCATTGTGGGTTTGGTTCAGCAGATGAATTTGGAGAAGGATCAGGAATTGTCAGTAGCCAAGCTTCATATTGAGGAGCTAGAGGCACTTGCTGCTAGTCGGCAGAAAGAGGTAATATGGAGCTATCCTTTAAAAGATCCTTCTCTATCCTCTTGACAAATAAGCAAGCATAACAAATTAATTTCATGTAATTGAGTTATCTTTATTTTTTCTCTTGTTACTTTTGAGGATACCTAATGTTCTTACCCTTGTACTTTATTCCTCTATCAATATAAGGCTGGTTTCTTATATATATTTATATATATAACGTATAAAATAAATGTGTAAATGCTAATGGCTAAAGTCTAGGCCCCCACCATTATGCAAGAAAAATATACTGATTCATGTCTTATACTGGATTAGGTATGCATGCTGAATACGAGACTGGCGGCAGCTGAAAGCATGACACATGATGTGATTCGCGACTTGCTTGGCGTGAAACTGGACATGAATAACTTTGCAGTAAGCGTCACACTATATATCACTCTCCAAGCATTTCAATCGATTGATATATTTCTTATTTGTGTTCATTTTGCTTTGTCATTTCATAGAACTTGGTAGACCAGTACCAGGTTAAGAAGTTAATGGAGGATGCCCATCAACAAACAGAAGACTTGCTGGAAAAGGTGCTTTTACAGAATTTTTTTTCTTTTTGGTGATTCTTTTTTACGGTCCTAACACATCAATCTTATCATTTGGTTAGGAGCAAGAAATTTTTAACTTAAGGAAGCAGATTAATGATCTAAATGAGGAACGAGAAAGGTTAGACGCATTCTTTATATCTATTTTACACTTTATTTTGTCTCTCCACCCAGTTTTATGTACATGTGACTTTAAAAAAATTCAGTAAGCGGATCAAGAAGATAGATAGAGAGAAATTAAATGACAGTAACCCAGATTCTTAAATAATTCAGAGAAGAAAAAAGGGAAAATTCCTAAACTCATTCAAAATATAGATTAGACAGATGATGTAGCCCAAAACTGGTCCGTCCAACAAACTATACATTATGGACCTTGTTTATCGTAGACTGAAACACTCTGTATACTAGTTAGAACAGAAATGTTCTTGCTACTTTATTAACGTCACAACGATGTAATATAGTTGCATGCTCGAAATAAATAAGAGGGACGGAGATTTACTTGCTGCCCAGATCAGTGTTGAACAACTTGAAGAGCAGGATCGCTTGTTTTGTGCACAGAATGAGATGTTGAAGGTAGGGTAGGCTTCTAAAGTTGAGGCTTGTGTTAAATAACATCTTATTGCTTTTCTTTGAATAAAAACCCTGTTGAGCTTTCTGCCACCCTCTCATTCATAGATGGACAAGATCAATCTAAACAAAAAGGTGGCAGAACTGGATGACATGATAAAGAAACTTCTTCGAACAAAATCTACACATGGGCAAACTTACATAACATCGTTAAGCAAGGTATCTGATGGAGATTAGGATGTTATAGTTGTATTTAATATTCAGTTTTGATGCAGTTATGGATTCAATACTTTGTTTTTACCAAATAAATGATGAGAAACTTACAAACTATAAATAATCCAGTTCCTATAGATAAAGGTAATCTTGAATTCATAACTACATCAAAAATTATTATATTTAAAAAAAATCTTATTATTAGTAGGTTGAGTTAATCTTCTTCATATGTTTTAGGCTTTATTTTATAAATAGCTCCCGTGTTATAAATCATGTCTCATGTTGGCCTCTGACTTTGATTTTACACATCACACCCCCTTGAACTTTTCTACTCTACGCCAACAATCCCTCTGTTAATATTATGTAAAAAAAAATTTAAATAGAAAATTGAACAAACTTTGATCACATGAGCTTTATTTATTGGTAAAGTTGTAATTATATATATTTGTTGAAAGCATATTGTACGTGGATCAGAGATTTTTGAAAGAAAATTATACTCTAATTAAAGGTATATAGTGTAAACTGTATTTTCATTGAGCTATTGCCTATTTTTGGAGATAAAGTTTCCCTTATAAAAGTATTTAATTATGATTTTATATCTTTGTTAAAGCTCACGTGATTTGAATATGTACTGTTTCTATATAGTTTTTGACGGGGTATCGATATAAGTGCTGATTTCATAACATGTAAAATTAAAAGTCAGGAAACAATTTAATGCTAGGAGTATGATTCAGGGATCATTTGTGAAAATAAACCTACGTTTTATTTGTGAATAAAATAGGCCTGGTTATCATATTTAAGTTAGCATATTGATTAATGAATACCAAGATTTCAGATTATCCGCTTGAGTTTTTTCTCTAGACTAGAATAATGTCTTTTCTCTTCCTTTGCACTTCTACATCAATATGTTTGTTTGTCAACAATTTTGACATTTAAGGTGCAACTAAAGTGTTCTAAAAGCTATCTTTATGAAGCAGAACCAACAGTTGAAATTTGGTGACAATGATTTTGCGAAGAGGCTTGAACAGTCTGAAAAGCTTCTATCTCGCGTAAATGGCGAACTTGCTCAGTACTATAATGAATCTATACAAGACAAAACTATTGGAAATAGCTTGGGAACAAGTTACAGGTTAGTTGGTGGTTTTTCCAACTCATAGATAGGAAAGATTATAGCAGCATTCTTTTATGAAGTCACTCTTATAAATCATAATTTCATGATAAATTAAACAGGAAGAACAAGCCGCAGTTTGGTTGATGTTCATTTGTGGAAAGCTTTTATTCTACCCCAGTTTGCAGAATTTGAAAAGTTCTGTTTGCTTACGTTTTTATTTCGTAATTATGTAAATAATTCATGAAATCTGTTGACGGTTTTGAAATCTGGTTTCATTTGTTGCACACTTTTTCCTTCTCTCTACGAAAATAAGTTTTTTTTTTTTTTTTTTTTTTTTTTTTTTTTTTTTTTTCTGGTGTAGAAAATGCCTTGGGGCAGTGAATGTGCGGAAAAACTACGATTGTGATACTATTCTTCTGTAATATTATAATTATTTTTGTTGTGGAAAATTATTTTCTATTGGAAGGATTGCCAGATTTATGCCTATCTTTTTAATTATTATTAGTATTATATATATTACTGGAAAAATTAGGGTGGATAGGTTAAGTTTACTACCTAATCTAATAGATAGTCTAATTATTACTGGAAAAATTAGGATGGATAGGTTAAGTTTACTACCTAATCTAATAGATAGTCCAATTTCTTTTTATTTAATTAAATGACTTAATGTATACATGTTTAATTAATTTTTATTTTTTCTAAACACCTTCCCTCTCTCTCTCTCCTCCCTCTGCCCATTTCTCTCATCCTCCTTTGACGACGCCCGATCCTTTGCCACCAACACCAATCTTCCTGTCGAGTTCTGTTCTTCATCGGTGAGATCGACGAGATCTCCAAGCTCCATTCCCCGTAACTCCAGTTCTTCTGTGCGGGAATATGGTTGTCTTCGTGATTTCGATGAAATCAACGGCTTCTCTCTCCTCCACAATGACGGTGAGGCGTGGAGACCTATCTCCGTGGCTGTAGATTTCTCTTTTCCCCTTGTGATCTAGCTCTGGCGGCGAACTTGTAATCCAACACCTTCAAGATCCAGTTGACCTCATGAGCTTCGAAGAAGGGAGTCAACGGCTGATCAGATCGTTTGGGGGGGGTGGGGGAGTGGGGGGAGGAAGGGTGGGTTCGCCAGATGCAGTCGCGTCTGTGGGAGAGAGAAGGAGGGCTATCGTGGGGGAAGAGAGTTTGTTTGTTTTTTTTTTTTGAGTTTTTTTAATGGTAAATTGGTAATTTACTTATAGTTAATCACTAACTGATCGGACTATTATGGTCAGTCAATGATTGACTGTGGGTTAACCAGTGATTGATTATGAAAATTTGTCCGTTATATTATGGTCAATCAGTAATTAACTATCAATCAGTAGGAGAGAGAATGGTGGGTTGGCCTGATGCAGTCGCGTCTGTGGGAGAGATAAGGGGGGCTAATGGGGGGAAGAGAGTTTTTTTTTTGAATTTTTTTAATGGTAAATTAGTAATTTATCCATAGTTAATCACTGATTGACTGGAAAATTGGTGATACTATTATGGTTAGTATATAATTGATTATGGGTTAATCAGTGATTGACTATAAAAATTTGTCAATTATATTATGGTCAATCAATAATTAACTATCAATCAGTGATTAATCGATGGTTAATTAGTGAGTTCGCCAGATGTAGTCGCGTCTGTGGGAGAGAGAAGGAGGGCTATCGTGGGGGAAGAGAGTTTGTTTGTTTTTTTTTTTGAGTTTTTTTAATGGTAAATTGGTAATTTACTTATAGTTAATCACTAACTGATCGGAAAATTGGTGATACTATTATGGTCAGTCAATGATTGACTATGGGTTAACCAGTGATTGATTATGAAAATTTGTCCGTTATATTATGGTCAATCAGTAATTAACTATCAATCAGTATGAGAGAGAAGGGTGGGTTGGCCTGATGCAGTCGCGTCTGTGGGAGAGATAAGGGGGGCTAATAGGGGGGGGGGGGAAGAGAGTTTTTTTTTGAATTTTTTTAATGGTAAATTAGTAATTTATCCATAGTTAATCACTGATTGACTGGAAAATTGGTGATACTATTATGGTTAGTATATAATTGATTATGGGTTAATCAGTGATTGACTATAAAAATTTGTCAATTATATTATGGTCAATCAATAATTAACTATCAATCAGTGATTAATCGATGATTAATTAGTGATTAACTGTGTAATATGATTAATCTGTAATGAACCATTTATATAATTGATTGACCATTGTAAGAAAAAAAATGCCTTTTAACTAATTTATAAAAGCTTAGGTTTTTTAATTAATTTTTAAAAACTTAAGTCATTTGTTAAAAAACTTATTAACATGTAGCTATAAATCTCTTATTACTGATAGCTTTTGATTAATTTGATGCTTGATTACTATCTTTTTTTGGGAGCTTTTTGGGAATTAAGATTTCATTTAAAACCCTTGGAGATTGAACTCAAATGGGCATGTCCGGTGGTTGAAACTTGAAAATTTGGGATTTGGGAAACATTTTGAAAATTTTGCAAATTTTGGGAGGGAAAAAAGTGCATTTTAAATTCAAATTACAAAGAAAATTAATTGTAGTAAATTGCTAGCCATTCATCTACCTGAAAAACACAGGATTTATTGATGAAGAAAATTGAACAGATATTCACTGCCTCTGAACACACTTGGTTATAGCTTGCACAACTCCATTGCATATTAGTCTATGGGCTAGTTTGGTATTGTTGTGCTTAGAACTGTAAATATGAGTTGGGTCAAATGGGAGACCCATTATCCTTAAATTTGGTTCGATAATAGCACCATTCCTAGTTCGGTGCAAGTGCAAAGGCTGGGCTGGGTCTTTGTTTTTAGTACGACGGACTAGTCCGACTTGCCTGTTTAGTTTGTCCGAAGCATGTTATGTTTTTTTTTTTGTTTTTTGTTTTTTTTTTAACAACATAGTATCATATTTGTAATGGAAATTATTTTCAAATATATATCATTAATTTTAATAAAATATGACTTTCTTAAAAAGAAAAAAAAACGAAGAAAATGAAGATGAGCGTTGCACTTTATTTGCAACGTTCATGTAACATGATGGGGCCAAAGCCCAAAGCGGCAGCACTGCAGTAGGGGGACAACGGTCGAAAAAATAATTGTTGCTCATTTTTTAAAAAAAAATTATTATTCTTCATTTCTTCTTCATATAAGTATCTCTTACCCTCATCATTTTTTCACACCCTTCAACCTTCATTCTCATTCTCTCAGTCTTTCAATTCTCACAAGTTCACAGCATTCTTTTATTCTTCTAATTCTCTTCTAAGTCACAAAATTAAGGTATATGCTATGATCTTTGTTCTTAACATTTATTTTTTTAATCATGCTTATTTGGTTTTTATAATATAAATTTTTTCTTTCCGTATTTGGTTTTTAGAATATAATTTTTTTTTTCATAGTTCAACGTTTATTATTATTGTTGTTGTAGGAAATGGACCCAAATATGAGTCGTTATGGTCGTTATGGTATTGATGCCAATGACTTCGGGATGAGTGGCCGTGACATTGAAGAAATAGAAATTGCTCGAGGGAGGCCCGCGACGAAGTTCATGAATTACGACAGCAACCTCCCATTTTCGCTTAAAGCGTCAATTTCGAGACGACTCCAACACCATCAAGTAGTTCAGGGAGCACAAAAAAATGTGCAAAGGCCACCACTTCACCTGCCTGGACCTACTTGGACAAAATATTGAAAACAAATGAAAAAGGTTAACTAATCCAACAAGCTCAACGTAAATTTTGTCATAAAATTTTATCCACTAATTCAACAAATAGAGTGACTCATTTGACAAGACACAGTAAAAAATGTCTTGAAAAATATCATTGGGGAAAAGAGCCTAGACAAACCCAACTAGCATTCAATCCGGATGGTTTGGTAAGTTCTTGATCGTATGATCCTGCTGTGGCTAGGGAATCTCTAGCCTGATTCATTATTTCTATTGATTTGCCTACTAAGATTGGTGATTTGCCTATTAGATTCGTAAAAAGGGCTTTCACTAATGCTAATAGACAAATTAGTAGAAGTAATAATTGAGCTAGAGATTCCCTGTTGGGAATTCCCTAAAAGTGAAAGACATTTTAGTTGTATTTCATATATTTTGAATAAATTAATAATATATTTGTGTTTTTTCATTACATTTTTTACTATACTATCCTCATCTAGATTTACATATTAAAATAAATGTAAACAAATATGTCTCATTTATTACTTGGTGTTTAAATTGTTAGAATGTTGCATGCAATGAATTTTTGTATACAAGAAGAAAACATTCTAAAATAAGTAGTCTAAATCTATAGTCCATAATTAATGGGATTAGAGTGAGCATCTAACTTATATGAATACTATTATATTGTCTAAAGCCAATTGGAGAGATGTTTTGTCTTGACCATTTGGAGCGAGCCGACTTCCAAGTAGAGACATAAATATATTGCCTAGTGATGGTGATATATTGGACTAGACCAAAATATAATTAATTTATAAGCCCGTTTGATTAGATTAATTCACTTTTGATATTCATTATGCAATAACCTTAATCTTGAGTAAGGAAATGACTTCATGTTTATGACTTGTATACTTTGATGTTCCAAAGGCTAAAGTGTCTCGGAGAAGTAAGCTATTAGATTTGTTCGTTGGGTACATTGTTTATATTCGATGTCAGCTTTGCTTATAGATATAGAATCAAAGCTCCCATAAAGAGTAAATGTTATCTTCTTAACGGCATTATATATGATATGAAAATGGATGAGACCTCGGGTTGTTTGTTGAAAAAATGACTAATTATTCAATTTGGGTGAATAATCATTTTCCTATTGGATGTATAATAGATTTTTAAGATAGCATGGTCAAAGTTGAATGGGCTTTAACTTTAAGTTGATCATAGATATCATATGAGGGTGTTGCATATATGACAAAATCATTGAACTGCGGCTAAACACTGGCTTACGTAATACGGTATATGTAGATGCTGGGAATCTACTATCAAATTTTAACCGGGATTAGTGAATAATTAAGTAAATAAACAATCATTGGGGTCCTTGGACATCACATATGAAAATTACAAAGCAATCATAATTATAGTGTAACGACCCGCCTAGCACAGGTCGTTACCGTACATACATACATACATACATACATACATACTTAGCATAAACAGCGGAAATTTTTTTTTTTTTTATACGGGGTGTATGAACGAGAAACGATATATAAACGCGAGCGTATGAACGAAACGAAAAGCGATATAAACACAGCCATACACAAGGATGATGTATGAATATCGGATATTAAAAAATGTACATAAAACAAAACGCGTAGCGGTAAAAATATCCCACATCACTTCACAGTTCACCTGCCCCGCTCGCCATCCTGTATCAAAAATTGCTGACAGGTTGCTTACCTACAGCATAGACGTAAGACACGTGAGCTTTCGCTCAGCAAGTACAACATAATTATCCGCAACAATTAATAATACAAAACAGAATTCAATCAAGCATAACATAATCAATTCAACTTAACGTAACACATTCATCTAACATAACATATTCATCTAACATAACATATTTATCTAACATAACATATTCATCTGACATAACATATTTATCTAACATAACCTATTCAATCTTAATCATGCATGAGCCAATTATGCTTCATTATGCTTGCTTATTTCATTCATAACTTATCTTACCATACATGCTTATCTTGCTTATGGGCCCCATAAGTGTACGTACCGGGCGCGCAACTATGATTTGGTTGGGGCGGCCAGTCCATTTCTAACTCAAACCATAGTCCAACCCGACCTGTGAGCGGGTCGGCACGACACAGGCAACTTGCTTGCCATACTTCCTTATCTTATCTTACTCTTATTTAGAATTAGTGAACATGCCTCGTGATGTCACAAATTCATAAGATATAAATCATATCGTAACTTCATGCATCATAGACATATCATAGCATAATCAATTCATAAAACATTCACATAACATCTCATAAACATAACCTAATATCAATCATACATCGCAACATCTACTATAGCATTCATCAATCATACTTGAGTAAGTATACAACAAAAGCCTATGCTGTAGGCGGAGTTGTACTTACCTCAAAATGTATGTCCACTGATAAGCCGCTCCTGATCGGGGCGAGATAGCAGATTACTTCCTGCTATGACAAAGGACATAGTGTCAGGATTCTGAAAATCCTAACTCTTAAATTGTTGGTAATTTGTACCAACGTTCCATTTATTCTTTGTTATATGCCCCCACTTAACTATCTTGAAATGTTATTAATGGGTTATTAAGAATAACTCCATAGGTAACCCTTGAGCCAAGGGCCCTAATCCGTAGTCTTAATCTCTTATTGGGTTACGTTGGATAACTCTTGGGCTTCGGGCCCAAACCAATAACTCGGCATCTTTTTCCGGTTATTGCTCACCGAATTTTGTTTTTAAAACTACTTTTGAAAACTTAGGGTTTTTCTTTAAAAAATCCTTGAAATCATATGATTAGGTTTTATAAAATGTTAAGGGTTGAAAACTGTTATTGGAACAGTTTTAGTGGTCAAATATTGGTTTTAAACTACAAAACGATTAAACACTAAAAACTGCCTTTGAAACAGTTTTTCTATTTATTTTAGAAAATCCTGTGCAGGAATTTCCGGTTTCCTACACAGTTTTAAAACTCCAATTTTTAATTAGAAATCCAGACCGAATCTGAAAAACTTTTCTTCATGAAAGTTTTAGATCTTAAAATATCCTAAAACTTTCATGTTTTTCTCAAAACCCAGTTCGGAACTTAACTCATTCATTTATCCTGTTCAAGTCACCTGGCCGTGCATAAAAACTGGGCACAGTCAGGCTCGGGTTTCCAATAAAACGAAGGCCATTGGAGCCTTATTTTTGAAAACTGTCCACGTTACCCTCTAGGAAAAACCTTACTCTACAACTTTTATGTTTTAGGTTTTGCAAGATTCGGCCTCTAAGGGCCTCAAATTTGGGTTTCCAGAAAACTGGGCAGAATGAACCCGAATTAGCAGTTTACTATCTCTTAATCGTTTTCGGTCCTAAAACGAGCACACTACCTCAACCGAACTCAGCGGGAGCCTAAAGTCAATCATACAGTGCCTTTCTAACGTCAATTTCTTTTTAAACACAAATTAAAACTCAGCCATGCAAACCATTATTCTTTTCCCAAATAATTAAGGTTTGCAGAAAATTCCAGCCTGCCTAATTACACCAAATCTGCCATTTAACCTAATCAATCATTCTAGCTCATATCTTAACCTATTAGGGAGCATATAATCTTGAAAATCAGCTAGCATACAATCCACATACATCAAGCAAGCATATTAGAATCATACCATACATAAAAACATCAACCCACCCTTAAATACTAAATCAAGCACATAATCTAACTAGGGCCGAAAATAACTTAGAGCTTATGCTCTTACAATTTCTGACTTGTAATACAAATAAACTTCAAATTGAAATCAAATTGAGGAGAATAAGGCCATGGGAAGATTACCTTAGTGAACCCTAAGATTGGTTAGGGTTTGGTCCAAAATTTCTGCTCCTCCCTTGCTCCTAACACAACCGGCCACTCCCTAAGGCCTTCTAAAAATTTTCTGTCCCTTGGCTGCTGCTCCTCACCAATTCCGGCCTCTAACCCCCTAACTCCTTCAGCTTTTTCTATTCCTTTTCAGCTCACCCACAACCGGCCAACATGCCAAACAAAGGGTTCCAAATTTTTCCAGCACCTATTCTTTCCTCCTAGCTGAAATCCGAACTCTCCCTAAGGGATTGTCTCTTGGATTTTTGTTTTTGGTTCTTGTTTTTCTTTGGAGCTTTGGGTTCGGTTTTGGGCAGAGAAATGGGCAGAATTTGGCTTGGTTTTTCTGATTTTTTTGAATAAAATCAGCACCTATTTATAGAGGTTTTGAAACTTTGCTTAATTGCAAAATAGTCCTCCAAAAACCAACTTTTTGCACTTTTTGCATGCTAGGTGGCCGGCCATCCTTGGTGAACAAGGAAATAATACTTTCCAAATTTTGGTTAAATCCTTAATGATGTCATAATTAGGAGCTTAGATGATGTCATCCTTATTTAAGGCTTGTTTGCCTTAATTCCTTAAAAATCAGTCCATTGTTCTCCAAAACAGATATTACTAATACTGTGTTACTTAATACACAGTATTATATATTTAATTATAGTCCAAAATTTATCTGTCTTAAAATGGACTGTACGAAAACTTCTATTTTTGTTTCGAGTCCTTTGGCCCTTAAAAACCTATTTAATGTGCTTGATTTTTCTATGGTGGTTTTAGATTTAATTCTAACTATTTTATCCGTAAAAACGGTTTTTTCTCAGTATATGACCCATACTGCTTAACATACTTAAGTTTCGTCATATAGTTGATCTTTTTAGTCAATCTTTGACTTCTCGGGTCAACTTTGACTTTCATGGTCAACTTTGACCTTCATGGTCAACTTTGACTTTTTCGGTCAACGTTGACTTTCTATAAATCATAGAATTTTTCTATCTTTTGAACACAAAAGATCATAGGCTTGGCTAAGCAATCATATTTGAGTCTTACGAAGCCATAAGAACTCATGAAATTTAATAAAAACCCTAAGCCGGGCTTTTTCATAAATACCATTATAGTACAAATTACATTTCTATACGAGAAATCATAACGTTGAAATTTCTAGATCTTACATATAGAATAAATAAATTAGGAAATGAAATAAATGAGAATAATAATATCGATGTTTAGAGAGGTTCGCCAGAAATGTATTACGTCCTCTGAGTATGTGGCTTTTCACTATGTATGAATTTTTGAATACAAAAGATTACAATTACTGGGTATAGTCCAGCGGTATAGCAGTACGCAAAAATGAGAGATCTCGATCCCCCTGAAGAAGGGAATCTTCCTATATTTATAGAGAAGTAGTGAGTCTGAGTCCACGGATAATGGTGAGCGATTTCTCACTATGAATGATTCAAAATACATGTAAGAACGTGGGTCATGATCCCATAATTGATTGTGAGTTTGGCAGTTATGAAGATCATCTGATATGGTGCCACGATTGATCGTGG
This sequence comes from Ficus hispida, assembly GCA_025413025.1. Lineage (NCBI taxonomy): Eukaryota > Viridiplantae > Streptophyta > Magnoliopsida > Rosales > Moraceae > Ficus > Ficus hispida. Next base: position 20,330,471 of record CM046366.1, on the reverse strand, counting down.
GCTTGGCAGTTATGGGATCGATCTTTATTTGTCTAGTGTTAGCCAAATATGCACTACGAACGATGAACCAGTCAGTCATGAAGACCAAGAATTATATGTCGTTCGTGGCTTGTTTCATTGGGCCAATTATTCATCCGGTCTCCGCTGGAACTGACGAGCCTAAAGGAAAATAATAACTGATTGTGTGAACGATCATCGTTGGCCCTTCAGCTAAGTTGAGATGGTTCATTTAGGCCTAGCCCAAATACTTCGGAATATTTAGTCCTTTTGGACAAATCTCGTAGTTCGTTTTATCTAGCGAACACAATAACTCAATGTCCACATTATGAAGGGACGAAATATGACCCCAACAGATAGCCCCCCACTCTATCGGGCGATGAATTCGAAACATCGATTACCCCTTTTTGAATTTTGAACAGTCGTTAAATGTCTCTGAGCAGGAATCTAAAAGATCTTGTAGTCCGTGCTGTTTGGTTAGGCGTGATCAGTACATCAAGGCCATTCGGTTACTTAGCGAAGCATTATAACCTTTCGACTTCTTCTTTCCTTCTTATTTTATTGCTTAGAGTCTTTTGTAAAACAAGAGAGCCGAGAGTTCCCAAAGACATGAATTTCAGGCAAGGCTTCTTCTCCTTCTCTTTGTTTTATGTACTTTTGATTCGAAAGGTTTGTTTTTCTACTATTTCTGAGTCATTTGTGGCCAATTTTTCTTATTTTTTCCAGGTGAGGGATCTGGCTTGGGGATCTTTTTGTATTTTTCTAGGTTTTTCTTTGAGTTTTTAGGTTGGTGTTCTTCGTGTTCAACCCATAACTTAAATAGGGTTTCAGATAATCAAAGTTTAGATCCGGAATTTTCCACCCTTCGTCCATACATTTGTTAGCAAACTATCATGGACAGAGCCAGAGGCAAACGACTGTTAGAAGAGGATGTCGAAGTCCCAACGAACATCGACTCTGGTGAAAGTCATGCTGAGGACGATAAATGGTCGTCCATCCTTCATCGTTCGAAGGAGGATTATGACTTCCTTCATCAGAAAAAAGGGTGTCGAAACTAGCAATGATGCATTAAAGAGGAGTCGACTAGCAATTGTGTTAGGGGCTGGAGTTCTATAAATTCCTCCCATTGCTCGATTTAGTTGACCTCTACAACGAATTAGCGTGGAATCGTTTCTTCGAATGTTGAACCCTCATTCTATTCTGACCGAAGATAACTTGGCGTCTATTATGGGTCGATACGGGTTCCCAAAAGAAGTCCAACTTCGTCTTCTTTTTGCAAACGAACGAGCGGACACCATTTTCGAGGGTTGGATATACATGTATACTATTTATTTCGAGTGTGGGCTTTAACTCCCGATTCATCCCCTCATAATCCAAAGCATGCACCATTATCAGCTTGCAATTCCTCATATGATGCCAAATGGGATGAGAGTTTTTCTAGGTCTGATAGTGATTGCAGATGAGGCGGGCATTGAGCTATCAGTAGATGATATCCTCACCCTTTATTGCCCATAGGAGAACTTGAAAGACTATGGTCAATATTTGATGTACCCAAGGAGGAAATGGCAGGTTGTTGGAGAAATGAAAAATACCGATATATATTAGCAAGATCGATACTTTTTCATGCTAGTGAATGAAAAATCGTTGGGTGTACTAGCGAACACTTTTTACCCTTTATGAGGTCTTCTTCGTAAGTCCCTAATGAAAAGCATCGAGAGAAAGATCATACGTTCATTATTGAAATGTTGAAGCTAAACATTGTCATTTTGTGTTGTAGGCAAGGAGCTAAGGAAGCCCCGACCGAGAGACCTTTTGTTTGAAAAGAAGCTTGAGCAACTGCTTGCACAGCTAAATCACAAGTGGGATGAAATCAACATGCCTAACAGGTTGAGATTGTTAAGCCTTTGGAAGGACTTCGTCGAAATCCAATCTGGTATAATTAAACGAATTCCTTTCTAGGTTGATTGGCCTTTTGTGATCAGAGGAGTATTGAAGAGACTCTTCAGCACTCCACCGTTCATCGAGCCACTATCTGATGAAGAGGCTTTGATCGCAAAGTTGGCTTTGGACACGATGAAGATCGAATTTCCCTCCCCCAAAGAGTTACTTGCAAGGAAAAGGGTCGAGAAAGAGGCTGTGAAAGCGGCCACTGTAGCAAGAGCAGCACAGGCCGCTCGAGCACTCGAACCTCTACCGTTACCCATTATCGAATCGTCCCCGGAGCCTTCAAACTTGCCAGAGCGGACGAAAAGCCCAAGAGGAAAACGCTGGCAAGAAAAAAGGACATGGTGAAGGCCATTGTTCCCAAGTCGAATGTCAAGCCTCAATTGGCTGAGAAGGAGGAAACAAATGTGGACGTGAATTTTCCTCTAGGGACGAGCCTCCTTCAAGATAAGAGACTAGGCATTCAAATTATGCACCAGTTACTAACTAATATTGATATGGACACTGTGAATGAAGGCCAAATACAAATCCATCTGGATGATTTCTCGTGGGATGGTTTGAAGGTATGTTGTTATTATTATTATTATTATTATTATTATTTTACCAACTGGGTCATGCTTTTCATAAACTGATCGTACCACTTATCCTTGTTGTTTTACAGTGCATCTTAAGGGGAATGGGCCTGATCTATCATTCCACCGATAAGGTTGTCGAGCAGAGGGAGTGAATTAAGGAGCTTGAGGAAATTGACAAAGAACATGGGGAGAGGCTACTCGATATTGAATGAAGGTTCAGAGATGTTAAAGCGAGCAGTGATGGTCTGATTGCGGAGCTTCATGTTCTCAACCAAACAGCCAATAAGGGGGTGGAAATGATGAAGGCCATGGTCGAAAAGTTCGACAAGGCGATGGCTGAAAATAAAGATCTAAAAGAGATGGTGAAACAGAAAGATGCTGATATCTCAGAGCTCGTTGCTCGCATCGTCAATGAATACGAGAGGGCTGCTCTTAAGGCTCGTTACGAGCTCTTAAAGGAGTATAAGAAAGGCCTTCTCGTCAATGCTGATGTTGTTGATGAGATCGAGCTGTATGAGGAATCTGTCACTGAAGCCAGAGAACCATCGTCTGCCCCCATTACAAGCATTGAGCATGTTGCTCCAGCCGCCCTAACAGCCAACGAGCCCGGACCCTTCGTTGTCAAGCCTCTTACCTTTTGAGACGACCCGCCTTACGTAGGCCGTCACCATACTTACTTACTTACTAACACATGAAAATTAGGACTAAATTTTTTTTTAAAAACATAACTAACTTAGAATTAAAACGTTCATAGTACTTACTTACACATACATATACATATACATATTTTGTTTCTCGCAGTACTGCAACATTGTACTTAAGTACTAAATAAACATAACATAATTTAACAAAACGCGTGACAGCTCCCAACCCATAGTTTCACAGTCTTGCCATGCCACGCTCACTACCTTGCATCAGGTACTGCTATAAGGTTGCTTACCTATAGCATAAACGTAAGTTATGAGCTTTTGCTCAGTAAGTACAACCATTAAACCGCAAAACATTTCATAATGACAAATGCATGAACCTTTTATGCTTTCATTCTTCTTTCTTAAGTTAGCGTTAGTTTTGGGCCCTTACATAACATAAGTCTACGTATCGTGGCGCACTGCTATGGAGTGGTTGGGGCAACCAGCCCTGTCCAACTCAAACCATGAACCAAACCCGACCTAGCGCGGGTCGATACGACACAAGAAATCTGCTTAACATTATACTTGAATCATTTCATAATCATAAATAGTTTCTGACTTGAAACCATATTCTTACTCATTATCGAGTGACTTATCATTAATGAGCATGCTTCATGATGCCATATCATCATAACATATATCATCAGTATATCAACATAAACTTGTGATGTCATAATATCATAGCATACATCATAAGCATATCAATCTAAACTTATAATATCATCGTATCATAACATACATCATATAAACATCCATCATAGCATATCAACCTAAACTTGAAAACATTCTAGCAATAAACTTTCATCACATTCATATCAACATGAACTTGAAGACATACTAGCAATTAAACCTTCATCATTTACATATCAACATGAACTTAAAGACATATAATAACAAACATTTTCGTTTATGCCGTAGGCAGAGTTGTACTTACCAATTACACTAAATCTTGAATTTAGTGCTCCACCTAAACTGGTTGTTTTCCTATTTTCAAAGAAAATCATAGGAATAGAATCATCCTGCCATGTTGTCATAATTAAACTAGTTATTAACTTATTATATTACAATAGTATCCGCATGGTTACCATAAGTAACCTTGGATTCAAAACATAACATAAACTTTAAAATTTAACTTCTTTCTTTGACTATAGCAAAACCCTAAATTTCTGAAAACCATATTTATGATCCATCCTTAAACTTGGTCTTTTTCTAACAAATCTATTTTGAATTTGAAAACATTTTCTTCATGAAAGTTGTAGAACTTGAAGGTTCCTACAACTTTTGTTTTTAACTTATAACTCAATTCTGTCCTTAACATACTTGTTTCTGCCTTAGAAAAATTTTCGACCATATTTACTAACCCTAAAATTGGTCTCGGGTTTTTGTAAAAACGAAGGTCTTAGAGGATTTATTTTCAAAAACGGTCCAAGTTGACCCCTAGTATTTTCCCTTCTCCACAACTTTTTAGTTTTGACTTTTTCAAGATTCGGCCTCTAAGGGCCTCAAAATTTGATATCCAAATTACTGTCCAATTTGATTCGAAACTGGTAGTTTTCATTAGGTTTGGTTTTTAGGTAAACTAACACGCACACTACCTCGAACGGGTACCCCGTGAGCCTATATCAAGCATGCAGGCGTTATATAACAATTTCATAAGCATATAATCAGTTTTTAATCATATAGCTTTTGGTGCAAGCCTAATTGGTGATTCATAACAAAATAGGGTTTTTAGGGTTTCTAAAACCCTAGTTTGCAACATACATCATTCATATCCCAAACCATTCATAGTTTCTCATTTTTTAACAACATAAGAACATAAAGAAATCATACTATATTCATACATACAGCTATCAACTTTTAAATTAAAAATCTTAAACTTTCATCAAACCTTAATTCGAAACTAGCATCAAAACCGAATACTATCAACTACTTATAAAACATGATACATGAATCTTAGCAATCATAAACTCATACTCTTACATAACATCATACACTTATTTTCTTAACTAAAACATGAATGAAGAACTAGAGGTTAAAAGCTTTACCTCAAGTTCCACGAGAAAGGTTCTAGCTTAGGGTTTGAGGTTTTCTTTGCACTAGTCCAACACCAACCAAAACCGAATCTCTCTCTCACTTTTCTCTTTCACTTTGGTTCGGCTCCTAAAGGGGGAAGAACAAAAAGGTTGGCTGCAAGGTTCACTAAACAAGCACAATGAGTTTACCTGCACCTATTTATAGGTGAACAACTTACTCTTGCATTGCCAACTAGTCCTCAAGAGTAATCTATTTACTAAAAGTCCTTATGAGGTGGCCGGCTTAGCATGGTTCAAGGGATCAAGTAAGCTAATCTAGGGGGACTTACTCACCAAAGCTATTGTGTGAGGTGTCTTGCCCTCAAGGTGGCCGGCCGTAGGTGGAATGAGGTGTCAATGCCTTGGCTAGCCATGTGAGCAAAGCTAGAATGGCTTACTCACCATAGCTAGTCCATGAGGTGTCTCTCCCTCATGGTGGCCAGTCTTGTGTTGGCTTGGCAAGGCCTTGGCTTGCCAAGTGAGTAAAGCTAGTGAGCTTACTCACTATAGCTAGTCCATGAGATGTCACTCCCTCATGGTGGCTGGTCTTGATGTTGGTTGAGTGGTGCTTACCATTGCTAGCCAAATGGGCAAGGCTAGGGTGCTTGCTCACCAAGGCTAGTTCATGATGTGTCTAACCCTTATGATGGCCGGTTCTTAAGTGATGCCAAGTGGAAAAACTTTACTTGTTGAAGCATCACACATAGCCAAGTAAGTAAGGCCACAATGCTTAATAAGCAAGGCTAGGTTATGAGGTGTCAAACTCTCAAAGAAACATCTAATTCCATATTTGCTTATCAATCCTTAAAAACACCATATTTACTTGTAATTCACAAGAGGTGGCCGGCCATTACATGCTAAGTGTAGAGATTGCAAATTGCAACATAGCCAAGTAGGCAAAGCTACTATGCTTACTTAGCAAGGCTAAAATTGTGAGGTGTCAAATTCTAGTGAATTTCAAATATTCACAATTTACATATTGGTCCTTAAGAGTAAAATATTTACTCATAAAACCTTGAGGTGGCCGGTCCTTAGGGTGTACAAGTGGAAGAATATGATTGGTCAATTTTGAATCAACCAAACCTAACTTGTTTCCTTGGTTTCTAACTAGGTTAACCAAAATTAAAAATTATTATAAGCTTAATTGAACTAGGAAACCAAACTAGTAAAATCCATAGTTCAAAAATTACAAATTTATCTATAAACCCATAATTTTCACAAAATTACACTTTGGCCCTTAAAGGCAAAAATATTTATACTTGAGTCCCTATGAGATGGCCGGTCATCATAGTGACACTTGTCATCTTTTTAAAGATGAGGTGTCATCCCATAAGGCCTCACTTGGCTTATCTCCTAAACACAATCCATTTTCATACTGACATAAATATTCAGATACTGTTTTCGACTGATAACAGTATACTTGTACTGGACCATTATCCAGAATTTATCTGAATTGTGTATAAGGTTTTCTTAAGATTAGAAACTACTAACATAGAATCATAAATCATAGACTTGCCTTTCTCGACAAAAGATCTTAAGTTTACATAAGTAAATTATCGAATCTTTCAACCAAGAATTCAATAATTTTTTTCTGATAAAACATAATACACATACATACATAGCACATACTTTGATTCTTAACAAAAGAAATCATGAACTTGTAAAAAGATTGGTCATTACAATCTACCCTCTTTAAAAATTTTCGTCCCCGAAAATTACATCAAGTCGGGATAGTTCTTTCTCATTTCCTCTTCTACTTCCCACGTTGCTTCTTCGACGTTATGATTCCACCATAACACTTTAACCATCGGAATGGTTTTGTTTCTTAAAACCTTTTCTTCCCGATCTAGAATCCGGATTGGCTTTTCCTCATAAGTCAAATCCATTTGCACTTCAATTGGTTCTTGATTTAGCACATGAGAAGGATCAGATACATACTTTTTCAACATTGAAACATGGAAAAAATCATGTACGGAAGCTAATACTGGTGGCAACGTAAGCTTGTAGGCTACTTTTCCAATCCTTTCAAGGATTTCAAATGGACCTGCATATCTTGGATTAAGCTTTCCCTTCTTACCAAACCTTATAATTCCCTTCATAGGAGCAATCTTAAGGAACACAGAATCTCCAACTTGGAATTCTAAAGGTCTTCGACATTTATCAGCTTAACTTTTCTGCCGACTGAAAGCTACGTCGAGCCGTTGCTTAATCATCTTAATGTCTTATGAGGTTTTTCTGATGAAATCCGTGGTTTGAAGTTGTTTCTGTCCAACTTCTTGCCAATGAATGGGAGATCGACATTTCCTTCCATATAACGCTTCAAATGGAGCCACACCAATTGAGGCGTGATAGCTGTTATTATACGAAAATTCGATCAATGATAGCTTCTGATCCAAACTTCCTTTGAAATCCAAAACACATGATCTCAACATATCTTCCAGTATTTGGATAATACGTTCTGATTGTCCATCCGTCTGAGGGAGAAAAGCGGTACTAAATTTCAACTTTGATCCCATAGCTGTATGAACACTTTTCCAAAATCGAGATGTGAAACGCCCATCTCGATCTGAAATGATGGATTTAGGCACACCATGAAGCTTAACAATCTGGGATACATAAATTCCAGCCAATTTCTTGACTGAAAATGTGGCTTTTATGGCAATTAAATGGGTTGATTTGGTTAATCTATCCACAATCACCCAAATCATGTCATTTCCACTTGCGGTCCTAGGTAATCCAACCACAAGATCCATAGTAGTTTGCTCCTATTTCCATTCTGGAAGTTCAATCTTCTGAAAATCTCCGCCAGGTTGTCGGTGTTCAGCCTTAACTTTCTGACAAGTTAGGCATTTTGACACATAATCAGCAATTACATTCTTCATGTTTGGCCACCAAAAATTCTCCTTAAGGTCCTTATACATTTTAGTAGCTCCCGGATGAACTGAATATGGCGTTTCATGTGCTTAAGACATGATCTGTTTCTTAAGGAAATCAAAGTTAGGAACATAAATCCTTCCTTTGAAAAGAATTAGCCCATTTGTAGATGTCTTAAATTCTTTGTCTTCTCCACCAAGGAGTTGCGTCTTTAACAGAAAGGAATCCGTCCCTTGATAAAACTTAATAGATTCTAGGAGATTGGACTGGAGAGTTAAAGTAGCCAATTTCCCAGTTAACATGTAAGAACTAGAAATTTCAACTTTACGATTTCTTGTATAGAACGTTGAGTTGTACCATGATGGTATTGATGAAAAAGCCCGACTTAGGGTTTTTGTTGAGTTTTATGAGTTCTTATGGCTTCATGAGACTCAAATATGATTGCTTAGCCAAGCATGTAACCTTTTGGGTTAAAAAGGATAGAAAATTCTATGATTTTATAGAAAGTCAAAGTTGACCAAGAAAGTCAAAGTTGACCCAAAGAGTCAAGGATTGACTAGAAAAGTCAACTATGTGACGATAATGAAGTATGTTAAGCAGTATAGGTAATGTACTGCGAAAACTGTTTTTACGGACAAAAAAACTAGAATTAGATTTAAAACCACCATAGAAAAATCAAGCACATTAAATAGGATATTAAGGACCAAAGGGCTTTAAACAAAAAGAAAAATTTTCGTACAGTCCATTTTTAGACAGATAAATTTTGGACTGCAATTCAGTATACAATACTGTGCATTAATGAACACAGTATTGGCAATATCTGTTTTGGCATAAAGATGAACTGTTTATTAAAGCAAAAAGGCAAAGAAGCCTTAATGAGGATGACATCACCTTATCCAAATATTATGACATCATTATGGGATTTAAGCAAAAATTGGAAAGTATTTTGGAGCCTTCTAGACCATGAATGGCCGGCCACCTATGCATCCCAAAGTGTAAAAATTTGCTTCTTGAAGGACTAAAGAGAAAATTTGAAAAGTTCCAAAACCTCTATAAATAGGTGACCCATTTGCTCAAAAAAATTAGAAAAGCTAGCCAAACTATGCCCATTTCTCTCCTAAAAAACCGACCCTAAGGAAGCCAAGAAAAGAGCAAAACAAAAATCCAAGAGAGAAATTCTTGGGTGGTGTTCGGATTTCATCTAAGGAGCAAGAAAAAAGAGTTGAAAAAAATTGGAAACCCATTTTTGGCCTAAGTGGCCGGTTGTGGGTAAGCAAGAAAAGAGAGAGAAAAGTGTTAGGGAATTAGGGGGTTAGTGGCCGGACTTGGTTGGAACCACACCTAAGTGACAGAAATTTTTTTGGGTAGGCTAGGGGGAGAGGCCGGTTGCATCTAGGAGCCAAGGAGGATAAGTTTTTGGACCAAACCCTAACATCTCTTAGGGTTAAGTAAGGTAACTCTCCCATAGCCTTAAACTTTTCAATTTGGTTTCAAATTAAAATTTATATGTATTTCAAGTTGACAATTGTAAGAGCATAAGCTCAAATTTCATTATTGCCTTAGTTGAGAAATCTAGGATATGTGCTTGATTGGGAAATAGAGTTGGCACCGGAAGATGTTCCCATTATAAAGGAGTATGTGGATGTCTTTCCGGAAGAACTACCAGGACTTCTGACGGAACGCGAAATCTCATTCGAAATCGAGTTATTGCCTGGAGCCGCACCGAAATCAAAAGCACCCTACCATATGGCACCTGCCAAGCTTAGGGAACTCCAAGTGCAGTTACAGGAACTGCTCGACAAGGGATTTATCTGACAAAGCCACTCTCCATGGGGAGCACCTGTGTTGTTCGTAAAGAAGAAAGATGGATCTTTGCGTATGTGTATTGACTACGTGAGCTAAACAAGATAACGATTAAGAACAAGTATCCCCTTCCGAGGATTGACGATCTTTTCGATCAACTCAGAAGAGTGGTAGTATTTTCGAAGGTCGATCTGCGTTCAGGCTATCATCAGCTTAGGATCAAGGAATCAGATATCTCCAAGACGGCCTTTTGAACACGTTATGGGCACTATGAATTTGTGGTTATGCCGTTTGGACTAACCAACGCCTCAGCTGCATTTATGGACCTCATGAACCGAGTGTTCAAGGAGTATTTGGATAAGTTCATCATCGTCTTTATTGATGATATTTTAATCTACTCAAGGTCAAACAAAGAACATAAGCATCACCTTAGGTTGGTGATGGAGATGCTGAGATGGAATCAACTGTATGCCAAATTCACAAAATGTGAATTTTGGTTGGAAAAAGTTCATTTCTTGGGTCATGTCGTGTTAAAGGAAGGGATTTCCGTAGATCCTGCTAAGGTGGAGGCGGTCAGTACATGGCCAGCACCCAAGAATGTTACGAAAATAAGGAGCTTTCTTGGATTAGCTGGATACTACTGACGGTTCGTTGAGGGATTTTCCAAGATTGCTGCACCTCTCACCGCTCTTACCAGAAAAGGGAAGAATTTTGAATGGACCTAGAAATGTGAGGAAAATTTTCAAGAGCTCAAGAGGAAGCTGACAAGTGCACCTGTGCTGATAATTCCTGATGTAGATGCAGGAAATTTCGTGATCTACAGTGATGCTTCGAAAAGCGGATTAGAAGCTGTCCTGATGCAAAATGGGAAGGTAGTGGCCTATGCATCCCGCCAACTGAAGATTCACGAAAGGAATTATCCCACTCATGATTTGGAGCTCGCGGCGGTAGTTTTTGCACTCAAGATTTGGAGACACTATTTGTACGGAAACAAATGCGAAATCTATACCGATCATCAGAGTCTCAAGTATATTTTCACTTAGAAGGAGCTAACCATGAGACAGCGTAGATGGCTAGAGCTTGTAAAGGATTATGACTACGAGATCCTTTACCACCCTGGTAAGGCGAATAAAGTAGCAGACGCTTTAAGTAGGAAATCCGTAGGCATGCTGATGTCTATCGAAGCATTTCCTAAGCCACTACAAAGGGAAATTTCTGAGTTCAATTTGGAGATGATGACGGGGAAATTGTCTTTTCTGACTATTCAGTCCGATTTGCTGGAATCCATTAAGTCACACCAAGAAAAGGATTCCTTTTTGCTAAAAACGCAGCTTTTTGGCAAAAAGAGCAATGAGTTTAGGACATCTGCAGATGGTGTCATCTACTTTAAGGAAAGGATTTGTGTTCCAGACTTCGAAGTTTTAAAGGATCAGATTTTGTCTGAAGCACATACGACGCCATACTCAGTATATCCAGGAGCTTCTAAGATGTACAAAGACCTCCGAGAGAATTATTGGTGGCCAAATATGAAGAATGAGGTAGCAGAATTCGTGTCGAAATGCCTAACTTGTCAGAAAGTTAAGGCTGAATATCGACATCCGGGTGGAGAACTACAGAAAATAGAGCTTCCTGAATGAAAATAGGAGCAAATTACTATGGATTTCATAGTAGGACTACCCAGGACTACAAGTGGGAACGACATGATTTGGGTTATCGTGGATAGATTAACCAAATCAGCCCACTTTATTGCAATTAAGGCCACCTTTTCAGTAGAGAAATTAGCAGAAATTTTCGTATCCCAGATCGTCAGATTCCATGGAGTACCAAAATCGATCATTTCAGACCATGATGGACGATTCACCTCTTGATTTTGGAGCAGTGTTCACAATGCCATGGGGTCGAAATTGAAGTTCAGTATGGCATTTCACCCCCAAACTGACGGTCAATCAGAACGAACCATCTAGACGCTGGAAGATATGCTGAGATCATGTGTGTTGGATTTCAAGGGAAATTGGGATCAAAAGCTGCCATTGATCGAATTTTCCTATAACAACAGCTATCACGCTTCGATTGGTATGGCTCCATTTGAAGCACTATATGGAAGGAAATGTCGATCTCCTATCCATTGGTAGGAAGTTGGACAGAAACAGCTTCAAACCACGGACTTCATCAAAAAGACCTTCGAGGATATCAAAAAGATCAAGCAAAGGCTCGACATAGCTTTTAGCAGACAGAAAAGCTATGCTGATAAACATAGGAGGCCTTTAGAATTTCAAGTTGGAGATGCTGTTTTCATCAAGATTGGTCCTATGAAAGGAGTAATGTGATTTGGTAAAAAGGGGAAGCTTAGTCCAAGGTATACGGGACCATTTGAGATCCTTGAGAGAATTGGGAAAGTAGCCTATAAGCTTGCCTTACCGCCAGAATTAGCTTCGATGCATAATGTTTTCCATGTTTCGATGCTAAAGAGGTATATACCAGACCCTTCCCATGTGCTTAGTCAAGAACCAGTGGAGGTTCAAACGGACTTGACTTATGAAGAAAAGCTAGTTCAAATTTTGGATCGGGAAGAGAAGGTCCAAAGGAATAAAACCATTCCCATGGTTAAAGTATTATGGCGAAACCACAAGGTTGAAGAAGCAACCTGGAAATTGGAAGATGAGATGAGAAAGAACTACCACGGTTTGTTCTAATTTTCGAGGACGAAAATTTTTAAGGGGGGTAGATTGTAAGAACTAGAAATTTCAACTTTACGATTTCTTGTATAGAATGTTGAGTTGTACCATAATGGTATTGATGAAAAAGCCCGACTTAGGGTTTTTGTTGAGTTTTATGAGTTCTTATGGCTTCATGAGACTCAAATATGATTGCTTAGCCAAGCATGTAACCTTTTGGGTTAAAAAGGATAGAAAATTCTATGATTTTATAGAAAGTCAAAGTTGACTAAGAAAGTCAAAGTTTACCCGAAGAGTCAAGGATTGACTAGAAAAGTCAACTATGTAACGATAATGAAGTATGTTAAGCAGTATAGGTAATGTATTGCGAAAACCGTTTTTACGGACAAAATAGCTAGAATTAGATTTAAAACTACCATAGAAAAATCAAGCACATTAAATAGGATATTAAGGACCAAAGGGCTTTAAGCAAAAAGAAAAATTTTCGTACAGTCTATTTTTAGACAGATAAATTTTGGACTGCAATTCAGTATACAATACTGTGTATTAATGAACACAGTATTGACAATATCTGTTTTGGCATAAAGATGGACTGTCTATTAAAGCAAAAAGGCAAACAAGCCTTAATGAGGATGACATCACCTTATCCAAATATTATGACATCATTATGGGATTTAAGCAAAAATTGGAAAGTATTTTGGAGCCTTCTAGACCATGAATGGCCGGCCACCTATGCATCCCAAAGTGTAAAAATTTGCTTCTTGAAGGACTAAAGAGCAAATTTGAAAAGTTCCAAAACCTCTATAAATAGGTGACCTATTTGCTCAAAAAAATTAGAAAAGCTAGCCAAACTATGCCCATTTCTCTCCTCAAAAACCGACCCTAAGGAAGCCAAGAAAGAATAGAGCAAAACAAAAATCCATGAGAGAAATTCCTGGGTGGAGTTCGGATTTCATCTAGGGAGCAAGAAAAAAGAGTTGAAAAAAATTGGAAACCCATTTTTGGCCTAAGTGGCCGGTTATGGGTAAGTAAGAAAACGGAGAGAAAAGTGTTAGGGAATTAGGGGGTTAGTGGCCGGACTTGGTTGGAACCACACCTAAGTGACAGAAAAACTTTTGGGTAGGCTAGGGGGAGAGGCCGGTTGCATCTAGGAGCCAAGGAGGAGAAGTTTTTGGACCAAACCCTAACATCTCTTAGGGTTAAGTAAGGTAACTATCCCATAGCCTTAAACTTTTCAATTTGGTTTCAATTTGAAATTTATATGTATTTCAAGTTGACAATTGTAAGAGCATAAGCTCAAATTTCATTATTGCCTTAGTTTAGAAATCTAGGATATGTGCTTGATTAGATCTAAGGGTGGTTTGGTTTTTTATAAGTTTGTATGATTTATTTTGATGCTTGCTTGATGTATGTTGTTTGTATGGTAGATGTGTGATAAGGTTATATGTCCCCTAATAGGCTTAAGTATGATTTGGAATGGATTAGTAGGTTGCATGGTTAAATTGGAATCAATTATGCAACTTAGAAACTATACAAACCCTAGTTAATCCGAAAAAGAATAATGGTTTGCATGGCTGTGTTTTAAATTATGTTTAAAGAAAATTTACATTAGAAACACGCTGCATGCTTGATCTTAGGCTCCCGCGGTGGCTGGTTGAGTTAGATTATGCGATTAGGACGTAAAACTAACGTAAATAAGAGAAATTGCCAGTTCGGGTAGAAACTGGCCAGTTTTCTAGAAACCCGAATTTGAGGCCCTTAGAGGCCGAATCTGATAAAACTTAAAACATGAAAGTTTTAGAAAAGGGTTTTTCCTATAAGGTATCATGCACAGTTTTCAAAAATAAAGCTCCAATGGCCTTCGTTTTTATGGAAATCCGAGCCTGACTGTGCCCAGACTTCATGCACGACCAGGTGACTTCAACAGGGAAAATGAGTAAGTTAAATTCCGAATTGGGTTTTGAGTAAAACATGAAAGTTTTAGAGTTTTTCAAGATTTAAAACGTTTGTGAAGAAAATGTTTCCAGATTCGACCTAGATTTTTAAATAAAAATTGGAATTCAAAAACTATACAGTAAACAGGAAATTCCTGCACAGAGTTTTCTAAAACAGTGCAGGAAAAGTACATTCCTGCACATACACTAACAAATTAACAGTAAGAAGCTGTTCCAAAGGTAGTTTCTATTTTTAATGGTTTTTACAAAGACCCATTCATAAGATTTCAAGGATTTTTAAAGAAAATCCTAAGTTTTTCTAAAAACAAAGCAAAAGGGATTTTTTTAAACCAAGTTATTGAATTGGGCTCGAAGCCCAAGGGTTATCCAACGTAACCCAATAAAAGACTAAGTCTATTGGTTAGGACCCTTAGCTTAAGGGTTACCTACGGGGTTACATATAGTAACCCATTTATAATATTTTCAAGATAGATTATGTGAGGGCATATAACAAAGAATAAAATGAATATTGGTTAAGGTTACCAACAGTTTAAAAGTAGGATTTATAGAATCCTTACTCTATGTCCTTTGTAATAGCAGGAGGTAATCTGTTATTGCGCCCCGATCAGGAGCAGCATAACATCGGACATAGAGGTCGAGGTAAGTACAACTCCGCTTACAGCATAGGCTTTTTGTTGTATATTTACCCAAGTATGATCGATGAATGCTATAGTAGGTGATGTGATGTATGTTAGATTTGTCTGATATTAGGATATGCTTATAAGATGTGATGTGATGATGTTATATGATCTGATTATGTCATGATGTATGATATGTCTATGATGCATTAAGTTTATGATATGAAATATGATATGATTATATCTTATGAATGTGTGACATCATGAAGCATGTTCACCAATTCTAAATAAGAGTAAGATCAAATAAGAGATTATGAAAATCAAGTATGATGGCAAGCAAGTTGCCTGTGTCGTATCGACCCGCGTTAGGTCGGGTTGGACTATGGTTTGAGTTGGAAATGGATTGGCCGCCCCAACCACTCCATAGTTGCGCGCCTGGTACGTACACTTATGTAAGGGGCCCATAAGCAAGATAAGTAAGATAAGCAAGTAATGTAAGATAAGCTATGAAAGAACAAGCGAGCATAATGAAGCATAATTGGCTCATGCATGATTAGGGCAGAATATGTTACGATGGATTGAGATATGTTTTGTATTGTTATTATCGCGGATGGTATGTTGTACTTACTGAGCGAAAGCTCATGTGTCTTACGTCTATGCTGTAGGTAAACAACCTATTGGCAATTTCTGATATAAGATGGTGAGCGAGGCAGGGCAAGCTGTGAAAAATGTGGGATATTGGCCGCTACGCATTTTGTTTCTTTATGTACATTATTTAATATTCAAACTTCGAACATTGTCTTTATATATATCGCCTTTCGTTCGAAGTTCGAATAAAAAAAAAATTTCCGCTATTTATGCTAAGTAAGTAAGTAAGTATGAATGCATGTATGTATGTATGTATGGTAACGGCCTGTGCTAGGCGGGTCGTTACATAACATTTCCAATTTGAAATCAGAAATTTCCTTTTTCAGTGGTTTGGACATTGTTCCAATAGACATAAGCATGCCAGATGACTTTCTGCTCAGCGCATCTGCCATTTTGTTTGTTTTCCCACGGTGGTAAAGGATTTCACAATCATAACCCTTCACAAGTTCAAGCCATCTACGTTGTCTCATATTGAGCTCCTTTTGGGTAAAGATGCATATGAGACTTTGATGATCCGTGAAAATCTCACATCTACTTCCATACAAGTAATGTCTCCAGATCTTTAAGGCGAAAACCACCGCTGCAAGCTCCAAATCATGCGTCAGATAGTTCCGTTTGTGGTCCTTCAGTTGACGTGAAGCGTAGGCAACCACATTTCCTTTTTGCATAAGGACAGCCCCTAATCCAGTTTTAGATGCATCGATATAAATGACAAAATTTCCTGCATCAACATCAGGAATTATTAATACCGGTGCACTAGTAAGCTTTCTCTTGAGCTCTTGAAAGTTTTCTTCACACTTCGGTGTCCATTCAAACTTTCTCTCCTTTTTAGTAAGGGCTGTTAGTGGCGCCGCTATCTTGGAAAATCCTTCAACAAAACATTGGTAGTATTCGGCCAAACCAAGAAAGCTTCGTATTTCTGAAACGTTTTTAGGCACTGACCAAGCACTAACTGCCTCTATTTTCGCAGGATCCACGGAAATTCCTTCCTTTGAAGCCACATGACCCAAGAAATGTACTCTTTCTAGCCAAAATTCACACTTTGTGAATTTGGCATAGAGCTGATTCTGTCTTAATATCTCCAAAACCATCTTGCTAACAAAGATAGCAAGCGTTCATTCCCTGTCTACACACGCCTTGATGCTTCTTTCCATATTGACACACGTTGGATAGTTATTGCGGTTATTACCCTCACTCCCACGATTGCTCTTTTTCTGAGGGTAATTTCTCTGCTGACCCTGATTCGGAGCATTCCCTTTCCTTTTTATTTCTCCCGAACTGTTTAAAACCTTGACCAGAATTACTAGTCTGGCCTCCCAGATTTGATTCCTGGTTCTGTCTGGGCTGCGACTGTTTCTCCCCAGCCTTTTCTTATCTTTTAACTTTAAAAATTTGAGCCCTCGCCTCTTTATCCTGGTTAATCCAGTATTCTGGTCTCATAGCTCTACTTATACAATCAGCTACAAGGGTTGGAGGGCTACTCCCAGCACTAACTTGTTTGGCAATGTCTGTCCGAAACATCTTCATCATCCTTCTTACTTTCTCCATTTCAATCGGTATCAGTTCCGGACACAGACGGGCAAGCTGTTCAAACTTTTTGATTGCTTCCATCACCGTCATCGATCCCTGCTTCAGACTATTGAACTCGTTTTGTTGAGCTGCAAGAGTTTTCCGATTATAATACATTGTTCTAAACTCAGTTATGAAATCTTGCCATCTCATGTTCGCCACATTTCTGTGCATCTGAACTGTCATCTACCAATGACGCGCATCCTTCTTTAGTGCAAAAGAGGCACAAAGAACTTTCTCTTGCTCCGTAAGTCCCATAAAATCCAAAATTACTTGGATATCAATTAGCCAATTATCCGCTACTATCAGATCCGTAGTTCCTTCAAACTCCGACGCCTTCATTCACCTAAATCGTTTATACAACTGATCCTCCCTTACTAATGGTGGATTTACTTATATTCCTCCTGGTACTAAGGGAACCCTGTGAGGAACTTCTGGGACTTGTGGCGCTGCTGGGGGTATGGGATTATCTTGAGGTGGCACTTCGTTAGCTCGAGGTACCTGGTTTAATTGGGCTACCTGTTCCCGAAGCAGATTCGTCTCCTGCTGCTGTTCTCGTAGTTGCCGTTGGAAAGCGGCTATAAAATTTGCCAGATCCGGCTCTCGCGGATTAGGATTTACTCGTGTACGCGGCCATTACATCTTCTATTCCTTATTTAATCACGATAAAGATATTGTTATACTTCAAATATCTTTTCGTTCATTCATATCTTATCATAAAAATTTATCATAATTTATCATGTACAATTCTTATTCATAATATAATCACATCGTATCATAGCATCATAACTGATCATAACATAAACTAAATCGTATCATCATATCATATCTTACATAAACACATCTTATTCATACTACAATTTACATATCGTACATATTCTGACATTGTTATACGTACAATATCAACACATTAGATAGAAGTGCTCTATCACTTAACTATCATACATATATACATCCTATATCTAAATATCTATTCTGATGTTACGTCAGAAAACACATCCCAGTCCTCGTCATCAAATAAAACTTCCTCCGGATCGTCCTCTATATTCACTTCTTCCTCTTTCCCATCTCCGTTATCTAGGACAATTTCATGAGGATCCTCATTAAAGGGTTCTGGAAATTCTTCCGGGTTCATATTATCATCAACAACTTCATCTTCCTACAGAGGAACCTCTTGAAGTGGTACAGCTAGAATAGGGTCTTCTGGTAATGCCAGACCCTATTGAAAATGCGGCTCTTCCTCACCGTTTTCGTTAGCTGGCTCCTGTATATTATTTTCCACCAACGCGTCCGCTTGAACCATATGAGCTACTAGTTCAGCATCCATGATATCATTAATCATGTGGTCCAATTTCATTCTCATTATTGGTTGCTGAACATACTCCCTGATTTCAGGAGGTAAATCTTCCCTGAGCAGTTGTAGTGCCTGTAGCTCGGGGTCACCTATATTTGGGATATGAGGCAACATAGCCTCCTGAAACCGTCTGCAGTAATAGGCCATCGATTCATTCGGATACGCATGTCAATCATATACATAGTTTAGGTATCGTACAAGGTTCATGTCACGATAAATTTCTTGATCCCGAAGGTGCATGGCATCGTTATTCTCCAGTGGAGGTCCAAATCGAGCATTGATCAAAGTACGGAAATTTCCCCATGATCCACCCTGAAGTTCGGGTTCTCCTATAGTTCTCCACCATAACCTTGCATCTACCGTAAGACATCGTGCGGCTAATGATACTTGTAGATGGGATGGAATATGACATACTCTGAATATCGATTCAATATCATGAAGCCAGGCTGCTAAAGTTACTATCCGTCTCGTTTCATCAACTATTAATGGAGACATCATAAAAAATACATGTGCCGCAGCACGATCCTCCTCCATCGTTCTCGGATCTATATAATGTAATGAAATAAATAAATTTACACAAAGTATTTATAACTTACAATGACAGTGGCACATGCAGGTATACTGTGAAACCAGAAGGCAGGAAAACTTGCTCTGATACCAACTCTGAGACGACCCGCCTTACGTAGGCCGCCACCATACTTACTTACTTACTAACACATGAAAATTAGGACTAAATTTTTTTTAAAAAAACATAACTAACTTAAAATTAAAACGTTCATAGTACTTACTTACAAATACATATACATATACATATTTTGTTTCTCGCAGTACTGCAACATTGTATTTAAGTACTAAATAAACATAACATAATTTAACAAAACGCTTGACAGCTCCCAACCCATAGTTTCACAGTCTTGCCATGCCACGCTCACTGCCTTGCATCAGGTACTGCTATAAGGTTGCTTACCTATAGCATAAACGTAAGTTATGAACTTTCGCTCAGCAAGTACAATCATTAAACCGCAAAATATTTCATAATGACAAATGCATGAACCTTTTATGCTTTCATTCTTCTTTCTTAAGTTAGCGTTGGTTTTGGGCCCTTACATAACATAAGTGTACGTATCGTGGTGCACTGCCATGGAGTGGTTGGGGCGGCCAGTCCTGTCCAACTTAAACCATGAACCAAACCCGACCTAGCACGGGTCGATACGACACAAGAAATCGACTTAACATTATACTTGAATCATTTCATAATCATGAATAGTTTCTGACTTGAAACCATATTCTTACTCATTATCGAGTGACTTATCATTAATGAGCATGCTTCGTGATGCCATATCATCATAACATATATCATCAGTATATCAACATAAACTTGTGATGTCATAATATCATAGCATACATCATAAGCATATCAATCTAAACTTATAATATCATCGTATCATAACATACATCATATAAACATTCATCATAGTATATCAACGTAAACTTGAAAACATTCTGGCAATAAACTTTCATCACATTCATATCAACATGAACTTGAAGACATACTAGCAATTAAACCTTCATCATTTACATATCAACATGAACTTAAAGACATATAATAACAAACATTTTCATTTATACCGTAGGTGGAGTTGTACTTACCAATTACACTAAATCTTGAATTTAGTGCTCCACCTAAACAGGTTGTTTTCCTGTTTTCAAAGAAAATCATAGGAATAGAATCATCCTACCGTGTTGTCATAATTAAACTAGTTATTAATTTATTATATTACAATAGTGTCCGCTTGGTTACCATAAGTAACTTGAATTCAAAACATAACATAAACTTTAAAATTTAACTTCTTTCTTTGACTATAGCAAAATCCTAAATTTCTGAAAACCATATTTGTGATCCGTCATTAAACTTGGTCTTTTTCTAACAAATCTATTGTGAATTTGAAAACATTTTCTTCATGAAAGTTGTAGAACTTGATGTTTCCTACAACTTTTGTTTTTAAATTATAACTCAATTCTGTTCTTAACATACTTGTTTTTGCCT
Source organism: Ficus hispida (assembly GCA_025413025.1). Lineage (NCBI taxonomy): Eukaryota > Viridiplantae > Streptophyta > Magnoliopsida > Rosales > Moraceae > Ficus > Ficus hispida. Next base: position 20,309,652 of record CM046366.1, on the reverse strand, counting down.
TAGAAAATTTTTTGACCATATTTACTAACCCTAAAATTGGTCTAACCTTCCCGGTTACTATTTGTCTTATAGTTGTTTACCATAGGACTTGGCTTATTTCATTATTTGGTTGATAAATTTTAACCCTTTTTATAAATTGCTTAAAACAGTCTCTTAACTTTGAAAACAGTTTCTTAATTTCAGTTATCAGTGTATGTGCAGGAATTTCCTGCTTTTACACTGTCTTCTAAAAATCCTGTGCAGGAATTTCTTGTTTCCTGCACAGTTTTGGGAATCTGTATTCACTTTAAAATCTGTTTAGAATTAGAAATATATTTCTTCATGAAAGTTGTGGATATCGAACAATGCTACAACTTTTATGTTTTACTCAAAATCTAGTTTTGCATTTAACCGGTCCATTTTTCTTGTTGAACCTGCCTGGCCGTACACACTGGGTCAAGCTGACTAGGCTCGGGTTTTCACAAAAAAAAAGAGGCCTTTGGAGCCTTATTTTTAAAAACCGTTCATGTTGCCCCCTAGGATTTTCCATGTTCTACAACTTTGTAGTTTTGAGTTTCTTGAAATTCGGCCTCTAAAGGTCTCAAATTACCGTTTTCAAAATACTGCCCAGTCTTGACCCGAGACTGGCAGTTTTGGTTTAGGTTTGTTCTTACGTAAAATTACGCACACACTACATCAAACGGTCACAACCGTGAGCCTACGTCAAGCATGCAGCGTAATACTAGCGTCATCATGATCATACATTCATTCTTAAACCTATGGGGACGGATAACAAACATATAGTAGGCATACATACAAACCCTAACATCTCATAAGCATACCATCAAAAACATGCATCAAAACATAATTAGAGACCACCAAACCCTAATCAAGCACATACTAGAAAACTTAACTAGAGTATGAACATAATTGGTGAGCTTATCCAAGCCTAAAACTTTGCTCAAAACTCAATAAAAAGCTTAGGGATTTGAGAGAATTACCCCTAGATCTTGGAAGTGAATTCTCAAGTTCAGATCCAAATTTTTTCTCTTGCTTCTCTTCACCAAAATCCAACCACTCTCTTTCTTTTTCTCTAAGATTCGGCTTTTTAGGGGAGAGAGTGTGAGGAGAGATTTTGGCATGGTTTTGGGGTGTTTTCTCATTTTTTGTGAACAAAATGAGCCCCCCCTCCCCCCACCCCCCCAATCACCTATTTATAGGTGATAAATAATTAAAATTTTGGATTTATTTTTAATCCAAAAATTGGATAATAGCCCTTAAGAGAAAAATATTTTCCCATAAGTCCTTGGGAGCAAAATATTTGCTTAATGGTCCTCAAGAGATGGCCGGCCATGAGATTGTCTTGGAGGCCAAGTTATTTGCTTACATCATACTTACATCATCATACTTACATCATCATACTTACATCATGCTTACATCATGCTTACTTTTCTAAAAATTACATTTTGTGTAACGACCCGCCTTGCACAGGCCGTTACCATACATACATACATACATTCTTACTTATTTAACGTAAACAGCGAAATTTTTTTTTTTTTTATACGTAACGCGTACGAGTGATTAACCATATATATATATATACGGCACGGATAAGCGGAAAGCATAATAATATCAGTATGTTTGGAATACGAAATTTATACACACAAAAAGAAATACAAAACGCGTAGCGGCTATTAATCCCACATTTCACAGTTCGCCCTGCCATGCTCGCCATCTTGTATCAACAACTGCCCATAGGTTGCTTACCTACAGCATAGACGTAAGACGCGAGCTTTCGCTCAGCAAGTACAACATAATTATCCGTGACAATACAACTCAAAACATAATTCATCGTAACATTACATAGCATCTCATATTATAACATTTCCTACGTATCTCATCGTATCGTAACATTTCATACATAACATATCATAATCTTACATAGCATCTCATATCATAGCATTTCATACTTAACTCATTATATCGTAACATTTCATACATAACATATCATAGCATTGCATAATATATGCATGAACCGATTATGTTCGTATTATGCCATCATATGCATTCTTAACTTATCTTGTTTATGGGCCCCATAACATAAGTGTACGTACAGGGCGCGCTCTATGGGCTTACTCTTGCCATAGCTCAACCCGACCTGACGCGGGTCGGTACGACACGGCAAGCTCGCCTGCCATCATACTTGCTTTTCATGATCTCATAATTGATCTTGTTAGTGAACATGCTTCGTGATGTCACTAAACTTAAGTCATACTCATATCTTAACATCATGCCTTATCTCATAATCATAAACTTGATATCATCATAACAATCATAAGCTTAATATCATATCGTATCAAACAATTCTAGCATACATTTATATCACATTCTAATAGCGATCATTCATCATACTTGGTAAGTATACAACGGAAAGTCTATGCTGTAGACGGAGTTGTACTTACCAGTTTCTAACTCTCAAATTTAGCGTTTCTCCTAACCGAGTGGTTTTCCTGTTTTCACAGAAAAATCATAGGATGAGAATCATCCTATCATAGTATCATACAACCCTAGTTATTAACTTATCTCAGTATAAGGATATCAAGAACATAGCATAAACATTAAAATCTTACTATCCTTTAAAACACTAAAATTCTTGAAAACAAATTATATTTGAAGTCAGTCTTTTATTTGATCCTTTTCTAATAAATTTATTCCGAATTTGAAAATATTTCCTTCATGAAAGTTGTAGACCTGGAAGATTCCTACAACTTCTGTTTTAAACTTAAAATCCAAATCTGACTTAAACATGCTTGTTTCTGCCTTTGAAAATTCTTCGACCATTTTTCTTAATCTTGAAATAGGTCTCGGGTTTTTGTAAAAATGAAGGTCTTAGAGGCCTTATTTTCAAAAACAGTCCGAGTTGGCCCCTAGGAGTTTCCCTTCTCTACAACTTTGTAGTTTTAACTTTTTCATAATTCGGCCTCTAAAGGCCTCGAAATTCGCTTTTAAAATTACTGTCCAGTTTGACCCGAAACTGGCAGTTTTTTGTTCGGTTTGGTTTTTAGGTAACTAACGTGCACACTACCTCGAACGGATACCCCGTGAGCCTATATCAAGCATGCAGGCGTTACCTAACCATTTCATACTCATACAATCAAATCTTACTCATATAATTTTTTTTTAAAACAAAAATCCTAAACTTGCATAAAAACCTATTTCGAAACTAGCATATCGAAACCGAAAACTATCAACTACACATATAGCATAGTACTTGAATTTACTTTTCATAAACTCATGCTTATACATAACATCACACTCATAATCTTCTTATCAAAAACGTGAATGAAAACTAGAGGTTAAAGAGTTTACCTCAAGCTTCACAAAATAAATTCTAGCTTAGGATTTTGGAGGTTTTCTTTCTCACTAGACCAACACCACAAACCGAAACTGTTTGCAGCTTCCTCTCAATTTTTGTTCGGCTCCTAAGAAAGAGAAGAATCAGATAATAAGCTGCCAATCTATGGTTTATTGTCTAAAGACTTACCCTTGATCATGCCACCGTCTATTTATAGGAGAGTGAAAAGAAATTTGTTTAAAATTTCTTTTAATCCTAGAATTGCTTATTAGCTCCTCTAGACAGCATATTTGCTTCCAAATCCCATGAGGTGGCCGGTTAGGAATGCACTAGATGGCCACATAACCATGGCTAAGTATTGACTCATCATAGCTAGACACATGAAGTGTCTCTTCCTTGTGTTGGTCGGCCATTAGGTGGCAGCTCTAGCTTGATTACTAACCAAGCAAGCAAAGCTAATAGCTTGCTCACCTAAGCTATTCACAACACTTGTCATTCTCTCAACAATCTTGAGAAACTAATAACTCTAAGCTGCATATTAATCCCCAAGAGTAACATATTTACTCAATAGTTTCATATGGTGGCCGGCCATGATGAAGCAAGTGATAGGTGTTGATGTGTCACAATTCTAGCTAGTCTAGGAGGCAAAATTTGATTGGTCAATGTCTAACAAAACCATGGTGTGTCTTACATCCATTGGCCGGTTTTGGTGCTGAAATTTGCAAGCCTTGGCTTGCCAAAGAAGAAAGCTAAATGAATGACTCATCAAGGCTAGAAATTTGATGTGCTTTTCCTTGTGATGGCCGGCCATATGTGGCAACCAAATGGAAGAAAATAGTTAGACTAACTAAGTTAGCAAACCTAGTTACTTCCTTGGTTTAACATAATTATGGTAACTAAATTTTGTAACCAATCCTTGGCTTAGTTGAATTTGAATGCTTAGTAAGAAAATCTATCATAATTTTCTTGAAATTCTTCATAAGGTGGCCGGCCATACTTTGCTAAGTGTGAAAGTTGCAAAATGCAACATAGCTTAGTATGCAAAACTACTTTGCTTACTAGGCAAGGTTAAAATTGAGTGGTATCCAATTCTAATGAACTTCAAATTTTTCATACCTTGCCTATTGGTCCTTAAGAGCAAATATCAGCTCATTAACCCTTAATGTGGCCGGTTCCCTTAAGTACAAGTGTAGGCAAATGATTGGTCAATTTTGAACCAATCTAAACCTAACTTGATTCCTTGGTTTCCAACTAGGTTAACCAAATTTAAAAATCATCATAAACTAAATTGAACTAGGAAATCTAACTAGAAAAATCCATAGTTCCATAAATTTACAAATTTATCTATCAAATCACAATTTTTCACAAAATTGCATTTTGGCCCCTAAAGGCAAAATATTTGCACTTTAGTCCCTATAGGGTGGCCGGCTATGGTGATTGCATTTGGCCTCCAATTCTTGCTTAATCAATCACCTAACACTATCTTAACTTTCTTAAAATCCATAACCATTCACTTTTCTTAAAATTACATATTGGCCCCTATAGACAAAATATTTACATTTTAGTCCTTAAAGGGTGACCAATTTTCAAAGTGAGATTTGTCATTCTTTTTAAGACAAAGTATCACCGATTAAGACCTTACTTGGCTTAACTCCCAAACACAGTTCATTTTCATACTGGCATACATATTCAGATACTGTTTTCAACTGATAACAGTATACTTGTACTGGACCATTATCCAGAATTCTTCTGAACTGCGTCTAGGGTTCTCTTAATTTTAGAAACTACTAACAGAGAATCATAAATCATAGATTTGCCTTTTACTACAAAAAGGTCTTTCGAAGACTTTAACATAACACATAAACATTTCTTAATTACAAACTTTGATTATTCATAACAGAAATCAAAATTTGTAAACAAGCTGATCATTACGTTTTATACCATTTTACTCAAAAGGTCACATGCTTGGCTAAGCAATAATTTTTTTTGGAGTCTTATAAAAACATAAGAACTCGCAATATCTAATAAAAAGCCTAAGCTGGGCTTTTCATAAATACCTTCAGGGCATAATTCAAATATCTGTACAAGATATTATGACGTTGGGAAATTCTAGTTATTACAATCTACCCCCCATAAAAATTTTCGTCCTCGAAAATTAGAACAAGTCGGGATAGTTCTTCCTCATCTCATCTTCCAACTCCCAGGTTGCTTCTTCAACCCTGTGGTTTCGCCATAACACTTTAACCATGGGAATGGTTTTATTTCTTAAGACCTTCTCTTCACAATCCAGTACTTGAACGGGCTTTTCTTCATAAGTTAAGTCCGTTTGAACCTCTACTGGTTCTTGACTAAGCACATAGGAAGGGTCGGATATATACTTCTTTAGCATCGACACATGGAAAACATTATGCATCGAAGCCAATTCAGGTGGTAGGGCAAGCTTATAGGCTACTTTTCCAATCCTTTCAAGGATCTCAAATGGCCCCGTATATCTTGGGCTAAGCTTCCCTTTCTTTCCAAAGCGCATTACTCCTTTCGTAGGAGTAATCTTGATGAACACTGCATCACCCACTTGGAATTCCAAAGGCCTCCTACGTTTGTCGGCATAACTTTTCTGTCTGTTAAAAGCTATGTCGAGCCTCTGTCTGATCTTCTGAATGTCCTCAGAGGTCTTCTTGATAAAATCTGTGGTTTGTAGCTGTTTCTGTCCAACTTCCTGCCAGTGAATAGGAGATCGACATTTTCTTCCATATAATGCTTCAAATGGAGCCATACCAATTGAAGCATGATAACTGTTGTTATATGAAAATTCGATCAATGGCAGCTTCTGATCCCAGTTTCCTTTGAAATCCAGCACACATGACCTTAGCATATCTTCCAGTGTCTGGATGGTTCGTTCGGATTGACCGTCAGTTTGGGGGTGAAATGCCGTGCTAAACTTCAATTTCGACCCCATGACGTTGTGAACACTAGTCCAAAATCGAGAAGTGAAACGTCCATCACGGTCCGAGATGATCGATTTTGGTACTCTATGAAATCTGACAATCTGGGATACATAAATTTCAGCTAATTTTTCCACAGAAAAGGTGGCCTTAATCGCAATAAAGTGAGCCGATTTGGTTAATCTATCAACAATCACCCAAATCGTGTCACTCCCACTTGTAGTCCTGGGTAGTCCTACTACGAAATCCATTGTAATCTGCTCCCATTTCCACTCAGGAAGCTCTATCTTCTGCAGTTCTCCGCCCGGATGTCGATGTTCAGCCTTAACTTTCTGACAAGTTAGGCATTTTGACACATATTCTGCTACCTCATTCTTCATATTGGGCCACCAGAAACTTTCTCGGAGGTCTTTGTACATCTTGGAAGCTCCTGGATGTACTGAGTATGGCGTCATATGTGCTTCCAACAAAATCTGATCCTTCAAGACTTTGAAGTTGGGAACACAGATTCTCTCCTTGAAGTAGATGACGCCATCTGCAGTGGTTCTAAACTCATTGCTTTTTCCTCCAAAAAGCTGAGTTTTCATCAAAAAGGAATCCTTTTCTTAGTGAGACTTAATGGATTCCATCAAATTAGACTGAATGGTTAGAGAAGATAATTTCCCCGTTATCATCTCCAAATTAAACTCAGAAATTTCCTTTTGTAGTGGCTTAGGAAACATTCCAATAGACATCAGCATGCCTATGGATTTCCTGCTTAAGGCATCTGCTACTCTATTCGCCTTTCCAAAATGGTAAAGGATCTCACAGTCATAATCCTTTACAAGTTCCAGCCATCTACGTTGTCTCATATTAAGCTCTTTCTGAGTAAAGATATACTTAAGGCTCTGGTGATTAGTGTAGATTTCACACCTATTCCCATACAAATAGTGTCTCCAAATCTTAAGTGCGAAAACTACTGCCGCGAGCTCTAAATCGTGCGTGGGATAATTCTTTTCGTGAATCTTTAACTGTCGAGATGCATAGGCCACTACCTTGCCATTCTGCATTAAGACAGCTCCTAATCCATTTTTAGAAGCGTCACTATAGATCACGAAATTTCCTGCATCTACATCAGGAATTATCAACACAGGCGCACTCGTCAGCCTCTTCTTGAGCTCCTGAAAATTCTCCTCACACTTCTGAGTCCATTCAAAAGTCTTTCCTTTCCTGGTAAGAGCAGTGAGGGGTGTAGCGATCTTGGAAAATCCCTCGACGAATCGTCGGTAATAGCCAGCTAATCCAAGGAAACTCCTTATTTCCGTAACGTTTGTGGGTGCTGGCCATGCACTAACCGCCTCCATTTTAGCAGGGTCTACTGAAATTCCTTCCTTCGATACTACATGACCCAAGAAATGAACTTTTTCCAACCAAAATTCACATTTTGTGAATTTGGCATACAACTGATTCCTTCTCAACGTCTCCATCACCAATCTAAGGTGATGCTCATATTCCTCTTTGGACCTTGAGTATATTAGAATATCGTCAATAAAAACAATGACGAACTTATCCAGGTATTCCTTGAATACTCGATTCATAAGGTCCATAAATGCTGCCGGGGCATTGGTTAGTCCGAATGGCATAACCAAAAACTCATAGTGCCCGTATCGTGTTCGAAAGGCCGTCTTGGAGATATCTGCCTCCTTGATCCTGAGCTGATGATAGCCTGAACGTAGATCGACCTTCGAAAATACTACTGCTTCTCTGAGTTGATCGAAGAGATCGTCAATCCATGGAAGAGGATACTTGTTCTTGATCGTAATCTTATTCAACTCACGGTAGTCGATATACATACGCAATGATCCATCTTTCTTCTTTACGAACAGCACTGGTGCTCCCCATGGGGAGTAACTCTGTCGGATGAATCCTTTGTCAAGCAGTTCTTGTAACTGCACTTGCAATTCCCTAAGCTCAGCTGGTGCCATACGGTAAGGCGCTTTGGAGATCGATGCAACTCCAGGTAGTAATTCGATTTCGAACAAAATCTCGCGTTCTGGCGGAAGTCCGGGTAAATCCTTCCGAAAGATATCCACATATTCCTTTATAATGGGAACATCTTCCGGCATCAACTCCACTTCACAATCCTTATTCATCATGTTAGCTAAATATCCCTGACAACCATTAGCCAACATTTTCCAAGCCTTCATTGCTGAAACCAGTTTGGTTGCTGAACTCCGAGATTGTCCATAGAAATTAAACTCCTCCTCTTCGTACGGGTTAAACGTTACACAACGCTTTCGACAGTCGATCTTGGCGTTGTATTTGCCTAAGAAGTCCATCCCTAAGATCACATCGAAATCCTGAAGCTTGATCACAATGAGATTTACAAACAATTCTCTGCCACAGATAGTCACGGAAGTATTTCGTATCCAAAAATTGGACCACAAAATCTCTCCGGATGGCAAAGAGGTTTTAACAGGTTGATCTAAACTATCCACTCCTCTTCCTAACTTCTGGGCGAACTCCAAAGATACAAATGAGTGAGTAGCCCCAGAATCAAACAAAGCGATAGCATCGAAGGTGGCGATAGTAATCTGACCTGTCACCACATGTGATGTCCCAGCTTCAGCATCACCCCTAGTATAGGCATAGATCCTGGCTTGAGGTTCAGGGGCCTCTAATCTGCCTTGAGTGATTGAGGGTCCTTCAAGCTTAGCTTGGACTGCATGCAGCTGCCTGTTGGTATTCTGACTCGGGTACGAAGGATTTTGGCCTCGGTTATTCATATGGCAGTTCTTCGCATAATGCCCTTCCTTACCACACAGGAAGCAGGCATTTGACCCCATTCTACAAACTCCTGGGTATTTCCTTTCACACCTAGTACACGTGGGGTAATCAGTACTAGTACCCTCATTTCCTCTATTGTTCTTCTTCTGAGGGTAATTCCTTTGCTGACCCTGGCCAGAGAAACTCCCTTTTCTCTTGTTCCTCCCAAAATGTTTGGAACCTTGGGCCGGGCTACTTATCGGGCCTTTCTGACTCAACTCTAGACCTTAACGGGGCTGCGTCAGCTTTACTACGGTTTTCTCCTCCTTTCTGGCCTTAAAAATCTGAGCCCTTGCTTCATTGTCCTGGTTTATCCAATACTCGGCTCTCATTGCCCGACTCACACAGTCAGATACCAGGGTAGGTGGGCTACTGCCAGCACTAACCTGCTTGGCAATATCAGTACGGAACATCTTCATCATCCTTCTCACCTTTTTCGTTTCATTGGGAACCAACTCCGGACACAACCGGGCTAACTGATCAAATTTCTTGACAGCCTCCAATACTGTCATTGACCCTTGTTTCAAACTGGCAAACTCATCCTGCTGAGCTGCCAGGATTTCCCTGTTGTAGTACGTAGTGCGGAACTCCGTCACAAAGTCTTGCCAGCCCATGGTGGCAACATCTCGACGCATCTGGACAGTCCTCCACCAGTGTCTAGCGTCTTTCTTGAGTACGAAGGAAGCACATCGAACTTGTTCTTGTTCTGATAGCCTCATAAAGTCCAAGATAACTTGGATATCGATTAATCAATTATCCGCAGCTATCGGGTCCATTAGTCCTTCGAATTCAGGTGCCTTCATTCGCCTGAATCTTTCGTACAGTAAATTATCCCGTACTGGCTGCAGGTTTACTGGAACTTCTGCAGGTACTAACGGAACTCCAAAATTCCGTGGATTTTCTGGCTGTACCTCTGGTTGAACTTCTGGTTCCGGAGGTACTCTATCTTGTTGTAGAGGAACTTCCTCAGCTCGAGGTCTTTGGTTCACATGAGCTAATTGCTCCCGCAATCTATTCGTTTCTCGCTGCTGTTCCAGCAGCTGCCGTTGCAAATTCGTTACAACAGTTGCGAAATCTGGTTCTGGCTGATTTACAGGTACCGTACGACGAGTACGAACCATTTTCTAGTTCCTATCAAATCACAAGAAAAGATATTATCATACTAGGAATATCCTTTCTTTCATACCTTTCTTATCATAACATAACATATTACGTTACATCAGAACGTTATTACTATATCATATCAGAACGTTTTCATCGTATTATAGCACATACAACTCGTAATATGCCTTTCATAATCATATCATATCATCTCATATTTGAACCGACTTTTTACATTCTTATAAAAAGTACTTCATATTTACAATCTTGTAAATACATTTTAACACGATCACTGTACATACATAATCATAACTTCTGATGGAAGTGTCTAACACTTTCTCATCATATAACAGTACAAGCCTATCGTCAAAAAGACACAAAAAGATAAGCTAGTACTTATTAGTCGTAAACTACTCAAAATATATATACACGATTAGTCTATTCTAGGTGTTCGATCGTAACCACCGAGGATGTGTCGGAATCTGACTCCTCAGCTCCGTCATGAAACACAATCTCTTCGGGGTCCTCGCCATAATCAAACACATCATCATTCTCTAGCCAGCCCGCATGCTCAATTTCTGGCGCTGGCTCTATTTCCTCCTCGTCGTCACTAGAAATGTCAATGATCAGGGGATTAGGATCTAATGGCTGATCCTCCAGGACAACTAGGAAGTTATCAAACTCATTTACGGCCATATCGGCCTCGGCGTCCTGGGGTGGTGCTGGATCGGCCTCGAAAGGCGGCTCTTCCATCCCAACCTCATCGACTGGTGCATGTGGACCACCCACAATCTCAGCAACCTGCATGGCTTGCATGACAGCCTCTGCTTCTATAATATCATCAATCATGTTCCCCACCGTCGTGCCAGGCATCGGTATAGGAACATACTGCCGGATCTGATGAGGCAGTCCATCTCGAAGCGTCTGCAATGCCACTGTCACCGGGTTAGCCAAGTCCTGCGGAACATATGGCAACAACTCCTCCTGGAACCTCCGACAGTAATGGCTCATAGGCTCCTGCGGGTAGGCGTGCCAAACCACTGAAAAACTCAGATATCGGGAGTGGTACATACTCCGGTACATCGCAGGATCACGATAGGGCTCATCTGCCCCCTCATTTGGTATCGGTCCATAGCGTGCAACTAGTAACGCACGAAAATGCACCCAGGTCCGACTTGGCATTTCTCTCTCTCCTATCGTCATCCACCAAAGTCGAACGTCTACTGCGAGACATCGACTGGCTAATGAGACCTGTAGTCGCTCCTCGATATGGCAAAGATGGAAAATCAATTCCATGTCGTATAGCCATGCTGCCAACGACACCGTCCGTCTAGTGCCATCAAAAATCATAGGATGCGACTCGTAGAAAGACATCACTGCACGCCGATCCTCATTGACATGCGCGGGATCCATAACGTCGCGTCTAGCATAACATAATTACGTAATAAGTATTTACTCATAAAATAAAATTACTTACAATGATGGCGGCAATGGCAGGCATACTGTGAAATTGGATAGCAGGAAACCGCTCTGATACCAACTCTGTAACGACCCGCCTTGCACAGGCCGTTACCATACATATATACATACATTCTTACTTATTTAACGTAAACAGCGGAAATTTTTTTTTTTTTATACGTAACGCGTACGAGTGATTAACCATATATATATATATACGGCACGGATAAGCGGAAAGCATAATAATATCAGTATGTTTGGAATACGAAATTTATACACACAAAAAGAAACACAAAACGCGTAGCGGCTATTAATCCCAAATTTCACAGTTCGCCCTGCCACGCTCGCCATCTTGTATCAACAACTGCCCATAGGTTGCTTACCTACAGCATAGACGTAAGACGTGAGCTTTCGCTCAGCAAGTACAACATAATTATCCGTGACAATACAACTCAAAACATAATTCATCGTAACATTACATAGCATCTCATATCATAACATTTCCTACTTATCTCATCGTATCGTAACATTTCATACATAACATATCATAATCTTACATAGCATCTCATATCATAGCATTTCATACTTAACTCATTATATCGTAACATTTCATACATAACATATCATAGCATTGCATAATATATGCATGAACCGATTATGTTCGTATTATGCCATCATATGCATTCTTAACTTATCTTGTTTATGGGCCCCATAACATAAGTGTACGTACCGGGCGCGCTCTATGGGCTTACTCTTGCCATAGCTCAACCCGACCTGACGCGGGTCGGTACGACACGGCAAGCTCGCCTGCCATCATACTTGCTTTTCATGATCTCATAATTGATCTTGTTAGTGAACATGCTTCGTGATGTCACTAAAATTAAGTCATACTCATATCTTAACATCATGCCTTATCTCATAATCATAAACTTGATATCATCATAACAATCATAAGCTTAATATCCTATCGCATCAAACAATTCTAGCATACATTTATATCACATTCTATTAGCGATCATTCATCATACTTGGTAAGTATACAACGGAAAGTCTATGCTGTAGACGGAGTTGTACTTACCAGTTTCTAACTCTCAAATTTAGCGTTTCTCCTAACCGAGTGGTTTTCCTGTTTTCACAGAAAAATCATAGGATGAGAATCATCCTATCATAGTATCATACAACCCTAGTTATTAACTTATCTCAGTATAAGGATATCAAGAACATAGCATAAACATTAAAATCTTACTATCCTTTAAAACACTAAAATTCTTGAAAACAAATTATATTTGAAGTCAGTCTTTTATTTGGTCCTTTTCTAACAAATTTATTCCGAATTTGAAAATATTTCCTTCATGAAAGTTGTAGACCTGGAATATTCCTACAACTTCTGTTTTAAACTTAAAATCCAAATCTGACTTAAACATGCTTGTTTCTGCCTTTGAAAATTCTTCGACCATTTTTCTTAATCTTGAAATAGGTCTCGGGTTTTTGTAAAAACGAAGGTCTTAGAGGCCTTATTTTCAAAAACTGTCCATGCTTACCCCTAGGATTTTCCCTTCTCTACAACTTTGCAGTTTTAACTTTTTCATAATTCGGCCTCTAAAGGCCTCGAAATTCGCTTTTAAAATTACTGTCCAGTTTGACCCGAAACTGGCAGTTTTTTGTTCGGTTTGGTTTTTAGGTAACTAACGTGCACACTACCTCGAACGGATACCCCGTGAGCCTATATCAAGCATGCAGGCGTTACCTAACCATTTCATACTCATACAATCAAATCTTACTCATATAATTTTTTTTTAAAACAAAAATCCTAAACTTGCATAAAAACCTATTTCGAAACTAGCATATCGAAACCGAAAACTATCAACTACACATATAGCATAGTACTTGAATTTACTTTTCATAAACTCATGCTTATACATAACATCACACTCATAATCTTCTTATCAAAAACGTGAATGAAAACTAGAGGTTAAAGAGTTTATCTCAAGCTTCACAAAACAAATTCTAGCTTAGGATTTTGGAGGTTTTCTTTCTCACTAGGCCAACACCACAAACCGAAACTGTTTGCAGCTTCCTCTCAATTTTTGTTCGGCTCCTAAGAAAGAGAAGAATCAGATAATAAGCTGCCAATCTATGGTTTATTGTCTAAAGACTTACCCTTGATCATGCCACCGTCTATTTATAGGAGAGTGAAAAGAAATTTGTTTTGTAATAACTAGACTTTCCCAACGCCATAATGTCTTGTAAAGATATTTGAATTGTGCCTTGAAGGTATTTATGAAAAGCCCAGTTTAGGGTTTTTTATTAGATATTGTGAGTTCTTATGCTTTTATAAGACTCCAAAAATTATTGCTTTGTAAAGCAAATGACCTTTTGAGTAAAACGGTATAAAATGTAATGATCAGCTTGTTTACAAATTTTGATTTCTGTTATGAATAATCAAAGTTTGTAATTAAGAAATTTTTATGTGTTATGTTAAATTCTTTGAAAGACCTTTTTGTAGTAAAAGGCAAATCTATGATATATGATTCTCTGTTAGTAGTTTCTAATATTAAGAGAACCCTAGACGTAGTTCAGAAGAATTCTGGATAATGGTCCAGTGCAAGTATACTGTTATCAGTTGAAAACAGTATCTGAATATGTATGCCAGTATGAGAATGAACTGTGTTTAGGAGTTAAGCCAAGTAAGGTCTTAATCGGTGATACCTTGTCTTAAAAAGAATGACAAACCTCACTTTGAAAATTGGTCACCCTTTAAAGACTAAAATGTAAATATTTTGTCTATAGGGGCCAATATGTAATTTTAAGAAAAGTGAATGGTTATGGATTTTAAGAAAGTTAAGATAGTATTAAGTGATAGTTTAAGCAAGAATTGGAGGCCAAATGCTATCACCATAATCGGCCACTTTACAGGGACTAAAGCGTAAATATTTTCGCCTTTAGGGGCCAAAGTGCAATTTTGTGAAAATTGTGGTTCGATAGATAAATTTGTAAATTTATGGAACTATGGATTTTTCTAGTTAGATTTCCTAGTTCAATTTAGTGTATGATGGTTTTTAAGATTTGGTTAACCTAGTTGGAAACCAAGGAATTAGGTTAAGTTTGATTAGTTCAAAAATTGACCAATCATTTGCTTATTTTTGTGCACAATGGGACCGGTCATTTTAAGGGTTAATGAGCAAATATTTTGCTCTTAAGAACCAATAGGCAAAGTATGAAAAATTTGAAGTTCATTTGAAATTGACACTTCACAATTTTAGCTTTGCCTATTAAGCAAGGTAGTTTTGCTTACTAAGCTAGATTGCATCTTGCAATCTTCACATTTAGCAATGTATGGCCGGCCGCCTTATGATGAATTGCAAGGAAAAATTATGATAGATTTTTCTTACTAAGCATTCAAATTCAACTAAGCCAAGGATTGGTTACAAAATTTAGTTATCATAGTTATGTTAAAACTAAGGAAGTAAACTAAGTTTGTTAACTTAGTTAGTCTAACCATTTGCTTCCAATTGATTCTTCCTTGGCCAGCCACCACTTAGTTCCAATAAGTAAATAAGCTACTCTTAGGAACTAATTTGCAGCTTTGAGATAATAGTTTTTCAAAAAGTTTGAGTGAATGACAAGTGTTGTATGTAGTGTAAGTGAACAAGCTTGCTTAGCTTGATTAAGGCAAGCTAGTGCTGCCACTTCATTGCCGTCTAACACAAGGTGAAGACACCTAAGGTGTCTAGCTTGGATGAGTCAATAATTAGGCTTGGTTATGTGTCCACTAAGACCCTTCACAGCCGGACACCTAAGGGGATTTGGAAGCAATATGCTGTCCGTGGAAGCTAATAAGCAAAGTTAGGAATAAGAGAATTCAAAATGGAATTCCCTTTGTCATTCATCTATAAATACGTAGTGGAGTGATCAATTGCAAACCTTTAGACAATTAAACATTGGTTAGGCAGCTTCTTCTCTGGCTTTCTTCTCCTTAAGAGCCGAACATAAAGTGAAGAAGAAAAGCTGGAAATAGATTTCGGTGGATTGGTGTTGGTTTGGTGAGAAAGAATATCTCCAAAACTTTAAGCTAGAATTATTTTGTGAAGCTTGAGGTAAACTCCTCTAACCTCTAGTTTCATTTACGTTTTTGTTAGGGAGATTAAGAGTGTGATGTTATGTATAAATATGAGCTTATGATAAGCAAATTTAAGTACTATGCTTTATGTAGTTTTCGGTTTCGGTTATGCTAGTTTCAAATTAGGGTTTTATGAAAGTTTAAGATTTTTGGTTTGAAGAAGTTATATGAGTAAAAAATTGAAGGGATGTTTATGAAATGTTTAGGTAACGCATGCATGCTTGAAATAGGCTCACGGGGAATCCGTTTGAGGTAGTGTGCACGTTAGATTACTTAAAACTCAAACGAACCGAAAACTGCCAGTTTCGGGTAGATTCGGACAGTATTTTTGAAAGCGAATTTTGAGGCCCTTAGAGGCCGAATCTTGAAAAGATCAAAACTATAAAGTTGTAGAGAAGGGAAAATCCTAGGGGCCAACGCGGACAGTTTTTGAAAATAAGGCCTCTAAGACCTTCGTTTTTACAAAAACCCGAGACCTATTTCAAGATTAAGAAAAATGGTCGAAGAATTTTCAAAGGCAGAAACAAGCATGTTTAAGTTAGATTTGGATTTTAAGTTTAAAACAGAGGTTGTAGGAATCTTCCAGGTCTACAACTTTCATGAAGGAAATATTTTCAAATTCGGAATAAATTTGTTAGAAAAGGATCAAATAAAAGACTGACTTCAATTATAATTTGTTTTCAAGAATTTTAGTGTTTTAAAGGATAGTAAGATTTTAATGTTTATGTTATGTTCTTGATATCCTTATACTGAGATAAGTTAATAACTAGGGTTGTATGATACTATGATAGGATGATTCTCATCCTATGATTTTTCTGTATGCGATATGATATTAAGCTTATGATTGTTATGATGATATCAAGTTTATGATTATGAGATAAGGCATATTGTTAAGATATGAGTATGATTTAAGTTTAGTGACATCACGAAGCATGTTCACTAACAAGATCAATTATGAGATTATAAAAAGCAAGTATGATGGCAGGCGAGCTTGCCGTGTCGTACCGACCCGCGTCAGGTCGGGTTGAGCTATGGCAAGAGTAAGCCCATAGAGCGCGCCCGGTACGTACACTTATGTTATGGGGCCCATAAGCAAGATAAGTTAAGAATGAACAAGATGGCATAATAAGAGTATAATCGGTTCATGCATATATTATGCGATGTCATGAAATGGTATGTACGTTATGATGAGTTCAGTATGTTATGTATGAGTTAAGTATGTTATGATAAGTTCAGTATGTTATGTATGAGTTAAGTATGTTATGATGAGTTCAGTATGTTATGTATGAGTTAAGTATGTTGTGCTATGAGAAATTATGCTATGTTATAAGATTGTGATGAATTATGTCTTGAGTTGTATTGTCGCGGATAATTATGTTGTACTTGCTGAGCGAAAGCTCACGTCTTACGTCTATGCTGTAGGTAAGCAACCTATGGGCAGTTGTTGATACAAGATGGCGAGCGTGGCAGGGCGAACTGTGAAATGTGGGATTAATAGCCGCTACGCGTTTTGTTCTTTATATGTATATGATTTTGTATTCCGAACATTGTTATATTATTATGCTTTCCGCTTATCCACGCTATATATATATATATGGCTAATCGCTCGTACGCGTTACGTATATAAAAAAAAAAAAATTTCCGCTGTTTACGCTAAATAAGTAAGAACGTATGTATGTATGTATGGTAACGGCCTGTGCAAGGCGGGTCGTTACATGTTTAAAATTTCTTTTAATCCTAGAATTGCTTATTAGCTCTTCTAGACAGCATATTTGCTTCCAAATCCCATGAGGTGGCCGGTTAGGAATGCACTAGATGGCCACATAACCATGGCTAAGTATTGACTCATCATAGCTAGACACATGAAGTGTCTCTTCCTTGTGTTGGTCGGCCATTAGGTGGCAGGTCTAGCTTGATTACTAACCAAGCAAGCAAAGCTAATAGCTTGCTCACCTAAGCTATTCACAACACTTGTCATTCTCTCAACAATCTTGAGAAACTAATAACTCTAAGCTGCATATTAATCCCCAAGAGTAACATATTTACTCAATGGTTTCATATGGTGGCCGGCCATGATGAAGCAAGTGATAGGTGTTGATGTGTCACAATTCTAGCTAGTCTAGGAGGCAAAATTTGATTGGTCAATGTCTAACAAAACCATGGTGTGTCTTACATCCATTGGCCGGTTTTGGTGCTGAAATTTGCAAGCCTTGGCTTGCCAAAGAAGAAAGCTAAATGAATGACTCATCAAGGCTAGAAATTTGATGTGCTTTTCCTTGTGATGGCCGGCCATATGTGGCAACCAAATGGAAGAAAATAGTTAGACTAACTAAGTTAGCAAACCTAGTTACTTCCTTGGTTTAACATAATTATGGTAACTAAATTTTGTAACCAATCCTTGGCTTAGTTGAATTTGAATGCTTAGTAAGAAAATCTATCATAATTTTCTTGAAATTCTTCATAAGGTGGCCGGCCATACTTTGCTAAGTGTGAAAGTTGCAAAATGCAACATAGCTTAGTATGCAAAACTACTTTGCTTACTAGGCAAGGTTAAAATTGTGTGGTATCCAATTCTAATGAACTTCAAATTTTTCATACCTTGCCTATTGGTCCTTAAGAGCAAATATCAGCTCATTAACCCTTAATGTGGCCGGTTCCCTTAAGTACAAGTGTAGGCAAATGATTGGTCAATTTTGAACCAATCTAAACCTAACTTGATTCCTTGGTTTCCAACTAGGTTAACCAAATTTAAAAATCATCATAAACTAAATTGAACTAGGAAATCTAACTAGAAAAATCCATAGTTCCATAAATTTACAAATTTATCTATCAAATCACAATTTTTCACAAAATTGCATTTTGGCCCCTAAAGGCAAAATATTTGCACTTTAGTCCCTATAGGGTGGCCGGCTATGGTGATTGCATTTGGCCTCCAATTCTTGCTTAATCAATCACCTAACACTATCTTAACTTTCTTAAAATCCATAACCATTCACTTTTCTTAAAATTATATATTGGCCCCTATAGACAAAATATTTACATTTTAGTCCTTAAAGGGTGACCAATTTTCAAAGTGAGATTTGTCATTCTTTTTAAGACAAAGTATCACCGATTAAGACCTTACTTGGCTTAACTCCCAAACACAGTTCATTTTCATACTGGCATACATATTCAGATACTGTTTTCAACTGATAACAGTATACTTGCACTGAACCATTATCCAGAATTCTTCTGAACTGCGTCTAGGGTTCTCTTAATTTTAGAAACTACTAACAGAGAATCATAAATCATAGATTTGCCTTTTACTACAAAAAGGTCTTTCGAAGACTTTAACATAACACATAAACATTTCTTAATTACAAACTTTGATTATTCATAACAGAAATCAAAATTTGTAAACAAGCTGATCATTACGTTTTATACCATTTTACTCAAAAGGTCACATGCTTGGCTAAGCAATAATTTTTTTTGGAGTCTTATAAAAACATAAGAACTCGCAATATCTAATAAAAACCCTAAGCTGGGCTTTTCATAAATACCTTCAGGGCATAATTCAAATATCTGTACAAGATATTATGACGTTGGGAAATTCTAGTTATTACATTTTGACCCCTATGGATAAAATATTTACACTTTAGTCCCTGAAGGTGGCCGACTATGGTGGAGCCATTTGGCTTCCAGTTCTTCCATAATTATTGACTTGATCCTAAAAATCCATTAATATACTCATGCAGTCCATTTCTTAACTAACTTAAATAATATCAATACTGTTTTTTACCAAAACATTATTGTCATACTGAACTAAAATCTAGAATTCATCTGCATAAAACTGGAGTGCGTATCGGATTTTCTTAGGACTTGAAACTATTTAGTCCATATTGCCCTAAATATTGTGCTTGTTTTTCTAGGGTGGTCTCATAGCTTATTCTAGCTCATTTGTCCGTAATGATATTTTCCGCAGTATAATTTTCATACTGTTAATCACACTGCAGTATCGCCTCAGTCAAACTTAAAGTCGACCTGGTCAAACTTTCACTGGCTTAAAATCATAAATTCCTATTCTGTCCTTTTTCTCAAAAGGCCTCATGCTTGACTTAAACAAACTATTATTGAGTCTCGTAGCTAATTAAACGAGAACTCAATCATATACTGATATTCAACTCAGATTATGAGCTTCATATCGACATACAAGAGTCAAACTTAGATTTTCCTTGTCTCTAAGGAAATCATAGGTTCATCACAAATTTAGGGTTCTTACATTCTACCCTCCTTAAAAAAAATTTCGTCCTAAAAAATTCGGATACTTCTAGGTGGCTTTTCTTAAAATCCACCACAAATTCATAATGGTTTGTTCATATTCCCATTTTAATACTTTAATGGGATCATGTCTCTTATATAGAACCATAATCTTTCTTTCATAACCTATCATCGTACTTTCATACATTCTTACTTCATACTATCTTACTTTCATATCCTATCATCATACTTTCATTCGTTCATACATACTTTCATACATTCTTACTTTTTTACATACTATCATATTTTCCTTTCGTACTGCATACTTTCTTACTTACATACTTTCATGCTATCATACTTTCCTTTCATATTGCATCACAAGAACTATCTACTTAAAAAACTGAGCAAGTATATCATATAACTTGTCATGTTTGAAAAACATATCATATCATATAACTTTTTCATACGTGAAAAGTATATCGTATTATATAACTTTCCATACTTGGAAAGCATATCGTAAAATAGCTTCTTTCTTGAACCTTGATCTTATACTATTAGAACCTTTTACTTTTCTTAATGGTCCCTTTCTTGGAACTCGTCCCTCAAGGATTCGGTCTATGGCCCCTATCTTGGAAATCGCTTCCTCAAGGATTCGGCCTATAACGGCTTCTATCTCGGAACCTTTACTGTTCAAAACAGCCCCTATCTTGGAATTTCCTCCTCAAGGATTTGGCTATCTTACATAAAATGAGGGGTTCTATTAAGCATGAGCTCAAGATTTAAGCATCTTTTATAAAAATATTTCCTTTGAATCTTTTCAAAGTCAATAATGGAGAAAACATAATATCGTTCGAGTAATGCAATAGAAGGTATACTTATATCATATCAACTAGCTGCTTGCTAAATGATAGAAGCTTCTCTCATTGCTTCTAACATTTCCTTCATAGTACAAAATCGTAATCTTTAGGAATGTCTAAAACTTCCCATCATTTTATAATTTCCCTTACTAAGGGATTATATCCTTAATTTCATCATCATACTGATAGCCATCATCCAACTTATTGTTTGTGTATTGCCTTGATATTATCACCGAGTCAAGGTACTACCAAACATTTTATCATATCTAATATTACTCTTAAGGGAGCATAAGTTTTAATATGTACTCACTCGAGTACCGAGCTTTCATTACCATATTGAAAGCTATCATATTCAAACCGTGGACCAACCCGACCTAATGCGGGTCGGTACTACATGAGGCAACTTGTTGCCATCATACTTGAATACTTTTCCTTAACTTGTTATTGAAAACAATTTCTTAAAAATAGTTTTCTTCTTGAAAATAATTCCTTATCCATACTATCACTTTATTATATCATAACATAATATAAAACACATTTTACAAGCATATTTTACATAACTCGTGGCGGTGTCCATCCCACATTTCACAGTCTGTAGCACCATCACTTTACAATCTTGCATCATGCAATTGCTGGTAGGTTGCTAACCTACAGTATGAACATAAGTAATGAGCTTATGCCCAGTAAGTACAACATTCAATCCGCAAAACATTTTAATAAAAGAATGCATGAACCGATTATGCTTTCTTATGAATCAATTATGCTTTCTTATATTAACTTGGTTATGTTCCTTTACATGTCATACGTGCACGTACCGTGGTATATCGTTATGGAGTGGCTGGAGACGGCCAGTCTAATCCAACTCAAACCAGGAAACAAATCGTTTAACATGGAGTGATTGGGGCAGCCAATCCAATTCAACTCAAACCATAGACTAAACTGTTTAAACCTATCCTTGTGGAAAGTCGGTACGACACCATAACCTTAGCTTATCTTATCTGCACTAATGAACTAAAAACATGATCTTACTGTAACGACCCGCCTAGCACAGGCCGTTACCATATATACATATATACATGCATTCATACTTACTTACTTAGCGTAAACAACGGAAATTTTTTTTTATACGGTGCGTACGAACGAAAGGCGATATATAAAAAAAATGATGTTCGAAGTTCGAATATCAAATAATGTACATAAAGAAACAAAACGCGTAGCGGCCATAAATCCCACATTTTTCACAGCTTGCCTTGCCTCGCTCGCCATCTTGTATCAGAAGTTGCCAATAGGTTGTTTACCTATAGCATAGACGTAAGACGTGAGCTTTCGCTCAGCAAGTACAACATAACATCTGCGACAATAAAAAATACAAAACATAACTGAATCCATCGTAACATATTCTGCCCTAATCATGCATGAGCCAATTATGCTTCATTATGCTCGCTTGTTCTTTCATAGCTTATCTTACATTACTTGCTTATCTTACTTATCTTGCTTATCTTACTTAACTTGCTTATGGGCCCCTTACATAAGTGTACGTACCGGGCGTGCAACTATGGAGTGGTTGGGGCGGCCAGTATATTTCCAACTCAAACCATAGTCCAACCCGACCTAACGCGGGTCGGTACGACACAGGCAACTTGCTTGCCATCATACTTGCTTTTCATCATCTCTTATTTGATCTTACTCTTATTTAGAATTGGTGGACATGCTTCGTGATGTCACACATACATAGATATAATCATATCATACCTCATATCATGAACTTAATGCACCATAGATACACCATACATCATGACATAATCAGATCATAGAACATGATATCATCACATCACATCTTATAAGTATTTTCTAATATCAAACAAATCTAACATACATCTCATCACATACTATAACATTCATTAATCATACTTGGATAAGTATACAACAAAAAGCCTATGTTGTAGGCGGAGTTGTCCTTACCTTGTACTCTATGTCCGATGTTATGCTGCTCTTGGTCGGGGCGCAATAACAGATTACCTCCTGCTATTACAAAGGACATAGCGTAAGGATTCTGTAAATCCTACTTTTAAACTGTTGGCAACCTTAACCAATATTTATTTTATCTATAGTTATATGTCCCACATAATCCATCTTGAAACAACATAAATGAGTTACTATAAGTAACCCTATAAGTAACCTTCGAGCTAAGGGCCCTAACCAATAGACTTGGTCTTTTATTGGGTTACATTGGGTAACCCTTGGGCTTCGAGCCCAATTCAATAACTTGGTTTAAAAATCCCTTTTGCTTTGTTTTTAGAAAAACTTAGGGTTTTATGATTATGAGTGGGGTTTAAATGTAAAAATGATTAAATACTAGAAACTGCCTTTGGAACAGTTTCCCATTGTCAATTATTAGTATATGTGCAGGAATGTCCTTTTCCTGCACTGTTTTAGAAAAATCCTGTGCAGGAATTTCCTGGTTACTGCACAGTTTTTTAAATCCTATTTTTATTTAAAAATGTAGGTCGAATCTGAA
This sequence comes from Ficus hispida, assembly GCA_025413025.1. NCBI lineage: Eukaryota > Viridiplantae > Streptophyta > Magnoliopsida > Rosales > Moraceae > Ficus > Ficus hispida. The sequence goes on along the minus strand of CM046366.1, from coordinate 20,286,281 downwards.
AACGTTTCCTTCATGAAAGTTTTAGATCTTGAAAAACCCTAAAACTTTCATGTTTTGTTTAAAACCCAATTCGGAATTTAACCTACTCATTTACCCTATTAAACTTACCTGGTCGTGCATGGAGTCTGGGCATGGTCAGGCTCGGATTTTTGTCAAAACTGAGGTTGTTGGAGCCTCATTTTGAAAAAATGTTCATGTTGCTCCCTAGAAAAAACCCTTCTCTACAACTTTCATGTTTTAAGTTTTACCAGATTCGGCCTCTAAGGGCCTCAAATTCGAGTTTCCAGAAAACTGGCCAGTTTTTTTTGTTTAAGTCGGTTTTACGTCTTAATCGCGTAATCTAACTCAACCAGCCACCGCGGGAGCCTAAAATCAAACATCCAGTGCATTTCTAATGTAATTTTTCTTTAAACACAATTTAAAACACAGCCATGCAAACCATTATTCATTTTTGGATTAACTAGGGTTTGCATAGTTTCTAAGTTGCATAATTGATTCCAATTCAACCTTGTAACCTATTAATTCATTCCAGATCATACTTAAGCCTATTAGGGGACATATAACCTTATCAAACATCTACCATATAAACAACATATATCAAGCAAGCATCAAAATAAAATCATACAAAGCTTATAAAAATCAAACCACCGTTAGATCTAATCAAGCACATAACCTAGATTTCTAAATTAGGGCAATAATAAAATTAGAGCTTATGCTCTTACAATTGTCAACTTGAAATACATATAAATTTCAAATTGAAACTCAATTGAAGAGTTTAAGGCTATGGGAGAGTTACCTTGCTTAACCCTAAGAGTTGTTAGGATTTGGTCCAAAAATTTTCTCCTCCATGGTTCCTAGAAGCAACCGGCCTCCTCCCTCAAGCCTACCAAAAATTTTTTTGTCACTTGGGTGTGGTTCCAACCTAGTCCCCTATCACTTTTCTCTTCTTTTTCTTCCTTACCCACAACCGGCTACTTGGCTAGAAATGGGTTCCAAAATTTTTCCAACTCTTTTTCTTTTCTTCCTAGTTGAAATCCGAACTCTCCCTTAGGATTTCTCTATTGAATTTTTGTTTTGCTCTATTCCTTCTTGCCTTCCTTAGATTCGGTTTTTGGAGAAGAGAAATGGGCATAGTTTGGCTAGCTTTTTCTAATTTTTTTGAACAAATGGCTCACCTATTTATAGAGGTTTTGGAACTTTTCAAAATTGCTATTTAGTCCTTCAAGAAGCAATTTTTTACACATTTGGATGCATAGGTGGCCGGCCATCCTTGGTCTAGAAGCGTCCAAAATACTTTCCAATTTTGCTTAAATTCCATAATGATGTCATAATTGTGGGCTTAGATGATGTCATCATCATTAGGGTTTGTTTGCCTTTTTGCATTAATAGGCAGTCTATCTTTATGCCAAAACAGATATTGCCAATACTGTGTTCATTAATACACAGTATTGGATACTGAATTGTAGTCTAAAATTTATTTGTCTAAAAATGGACTGTGCGAAAATTTTTCTTTTTGCTTAGAGCCCTTTGGCCCTTAATATCCAATTTAATGTGCTTGATTTTTCTATGGTGGTTTTAAATCTAACTCTAACTATTTGGTCCGTAAAAACGGTTTTCACAGTATATTTCCTATACTACTTAACATACTTTAGTATCGTCATATAGTTGATTTTTCTAGTCAATCTTTGACTTTTCAGGTCAACTTTGACTTTCTTGGTCAACTTTGACTTTTTTGGTCAACTTTGACTTTCTTGGTCAACTTTGACTTTCTATAAAATCATAGAGTTTTTCTATCCTTTTAACCCAAAAGGTTACTTGCTTGGCTAAGCAATCATATTTGAGTCTCATGGAGCCATAAGAACTCATAAAACTCAATAAAAACCCTAAGTCGGGCTTTTTCATCAATACCATCATGGTACAACTCAAAGTTCTATACAAGAAATCGTAAAGTTGAAATTTCTAGTTCTTACAATCTACCCCCCTTAAAAATTTTCATCCCCGAAAATTAGAACGAACTGGGGTAGTTCTTCCTTATCTCATCTTCCAATTCCCAGGTTGCTTCTTCAACCTTGTGGTTTCGCCACAATACTTTAACCATGGGAATGGTTTTATTCCTTAGGACCTTCTCTTCCCGATTCAAAATTTGAACTGGCTTTTCTTCATAAGTCAAGTCCGTTTGAACCTCCACTGGTTCTTGACTAAGCACATGGGAAGGGTCTGGTATATACCTCTTTAGCATCAAAACATGGAAAACATTATGCATCAAGCTAATTCTGGCGGTAGGGCAAGCTTATAGGCTACTTTCCCAATTCTCTCAAGTATCTCAAATGGTCCCGTATACCTTGGACTAAGTTTCCCCTTTTTACCAAATCGCATTACTCCTTTCATAGGAGCAATGTTGATGAAAACAACATTTCCAACTTGAAATTCTAAAGGCCTCATGCGTTTATCGATATAACTTTTCTGTTTGCTAAAAGCTATGTCGAGCCTTTGCTTGATCTTCTTGATATCCTCGAAGGTCTTTTTGATGAAATCCTGGTTTGAAGCTGCTTCTGTCCAACTTCCTGCCAATGGATAGGAGATCGACATTTCCTTCCGATATAGTGCTTCAATGGAGCCATACCAATCGAAGTGTGATAGCTGTTGTTATAGGAAAATTCGATCAATGGCAGCTTCTGATCCCAATTTCCCTTGAAATCCAGCACACATGACCTCAGCATATCTTCTAGCCTCTGGATGGTTCGTTCCGATTGACCGTCAGTTTGGGGGTGAAATGCCGTACTGAACTTCAATTTCGATCCCATGGCGTTGTGAACACTGCTCCAAAATCGAGAGGTGAAACGTCCATCATGGTCTGAAATGATCGATTTTGGTACTCCATGGAATCTGACGATCTGGGATACGTAAATTTCGGCCAATTTCTCCACTGAAAAGGTGGCCTTAATTGCAATAAAGTGAGCTGATTTGGTTAATCTATCCCCGATAACCCAAATCATGTCATTCCCACTTGCAGTCCTGGGTAGTCCTACTATGAAATCCATAGTAATTTACTCCCATTTCCATTCAGGAAGCTCTATTTTCTGTAGTTCTCCACCAGGATGTCGATGTTCAGCCTTAACTTTCTGACAAGTTAGGCATTTCGACACGAATTCTGCTACCTCATTCTTCATATTTGGCCACCAATAATTCTCTCGGAGGTCTTTGTACATCTTGGAAGCTTCTGGATGTACTGAGTATGGCGTCGTATGTGCTTCAGACAAAATCTGATCCTTTAAAACTTCGAAGTCGGGAACACAAATCCTTTCCTTGAAGTAGATGACGCCATCTGCAAAGGTTTTAAACTCGTTGCTCTTTCTGCCAAAAAGCTGTGTTTTTAGTAAAAAGGGATCCTTTTCTTGGTGTGACGTAATGGATTCCAGTAAATCAGACCGAATGGTCAGAGAAGACAATTTCCCCGTTATCATCTCCAAGTTGAACTCAGAAATTTCCCTTTGTAGTGGTTTAGGAAACGCTTCGATAGACATCAGCATGCCTACATATTTCCTACTTAAAGCAGCTGCTACTTTATTCACCTTGCTACGGTGGTAAAGGATCTCGCAATCATAATCCTTTATAAGCTCTAGTCATCTACGCTGTCTCATGTTGAGCTCCTTCTGAGTGAAAATATACTTGAGACTCTGATGATCGGTATAGATTTCGCATTTGTTTCCGTACAAATAGTGTCTCCAAATCTTGAGCGTGAAAACTATCGCCGCGAGCTCCAAATCGTGAGTTGGATAATTCCTTTCGTGAATCTTTAGCTGGCAGGATGCGTAGGCCACTACCTTCCCATTTTGCATCAGGACAGCTCCTAATCCGCTTTTCGAAGCATCACTGTAGATAACGAAATTTCCTGCATCTACATCAGGATATCAGCACACACACTTGTCAGCTTCCTCTTGAGCTCTTGAAAATTTTCCTCATATTTCTGGGTCCATTCAAAATTCTTCCCTTTTCTGGTAAGAGCGGTGAGGGGTGCAGCAATCTTGGAAAATCCCTCAACGAACCGTCGGTAGTATCCAGCTAATCCAAGAAAGCTCCTTATTTCCGTAACATTCTTGGGTGCTGGCCATGTACTGACCGCCTCCACCTTAGCAGGGTCTACGGAAATCCCTTCCTTTAACACGACATGACCCAAGAAATGAACTTTTTCCAGCCAAAATTCACATTTTGTGAATTTGGCATACAGCTGATTCTGTTTTAACGTTTCCATCACCAACCTAAGGTGATGCTAATGTTCTTTGTTGGACCTTGAGTAGAATAAAATATCATCAATAAAGACGATGACGAACTTGTCAAGATATTCCTTGAACACTCGGTTCATGAGGTCCATAAATGCAGCTGGGGCATTGGTTAGTCCAAACGGCATAACCAAAAATTCATAGTGCCCATAACGTGTTCGAAAAGCCGTTTTGGAGATATCTGATTCCTTGATCCTAAGCTGATGATAGCCTGAACGCAGATCGACCTTCGAAAATACTATCGCTCCTATGAGTTGATCGAAAAGATCGTCAATCCTCGGAAGGGGATACTTGTTTTTAATCGTAATCTTGTTTAGCTCACGGTAGTCAATACACATACGCAAAGATCCATCTTTCTCTTTACGAACAACACAGGTGCTCCCCATGGAGAGTGGCTTTGTCGGATAAATCCCTTATCAAGTAGTTCCTGTAACTACACTTGGAGTTCCCTAAGCTCGGTAGGTGCCATACGGTAGGGTGCTTTTGATATCGGTGCGGCTCCAGGCAATAACTCGATTTCAAACGAGATTTCGCGTTCCAGCGGGAGTCCTGGTAGTTCTTCCGGAAAGACATCCACATACTCCTTTATAATGGGAACATCTTCCGGTGACAACTCTATTTCCCGATCTTTGTCCACTATGTTAGCTAAATATCCTTGACAACCATTAGCTAACATTTTCCAATCCTTCATTGCCGAAATTAGTCGGGTTGCTGAATGTTGAGTCTGGCCATAGAAGGTAAATTCTTCTTCGCCATAAGGGTTGAACGTGACGCAACGCTTTCGACAGTCAATCCTGGCGTTGTATTTTCCTAAGAAATCTATTCCTAAGATCACATCAAAATCTTGAAGTTTGATTGCGATGAGATCTACAAACAATTCTCTGTTGCAGAGAATGACGGAAGTATTTCGGATCCAGAAATAGGACCACAAAATTTCTCCGGATAGCAAAGAGGATTTGAAAGGCTGTTCTAAAGTATCCATACCTCTTTCTAACTTCTGGACGAACTCCAGCGATACAAAAGAATGAGTAGCACCAGAATCAAACAAGGCAACAGCATTATGAGTGGCGATAGAAACCTGACCTGTCACCACATGCGACGTCCCTGCTTCTACATCTTCCCTCGTGTAAGCATAGATTCTGGCCTGGGATTCAGGAGCCTCTAATCTACCTTGAGTGATCGAAGGTCCTTCAAGCCTTGCTTGGACTGTATGTAGCTGGCTGTTGGTGTTCCAGTTCGGATAAGAAGGGTTCTGGCCTTTGTTGTTTAGGGTGCAGTTTCTCGTATAATGCCCTTCCTTGCCACAAAGGTAGTAAGCATTAGATCCCAATCTGCACACTCCCGGGTGTTTCTTTCCACATTTAGCGCACACCGGGTAATCAGCACTGTTTCCCTCATTTCCTCTAGAATTCTTCTTCTGAGGGAAATTCCTTTGTGGACCTTGGCCAGAGAAATTTCCTTTCCTCTTGTTCCTCCCAAATTGTTTGGAACCTTGGGCAAGGCTACTTGTCTGGCCTCTCTGGTTCGACTCCAGACCTTGACGGGGCTACGTCGGCTTCACCACGGCTTTCTCCTCTTTCCTCGCCTTAAAAATCTGAGCCCTTGCTTCCTTATCCTGGTTGATCCAGTATTCTGCTCTTATGGCTCGACTCACATAGTCGGATACCAGGGTAGGTGGGCTACTGCCAGCACTCACTTGCTTGGCAATGTCTGTGCGAAACATCTTAATCATTCTCCTAACCTTTTCAGTCTCGTTGGGTACCAACTCAGGGCATAACCGGGCTAGCTGCTCGATTTTCTTGACTGCCTCCATTACAGTCATCGACCCTTGTTTCAAACTAGAAAACTCATCCTGCTGGGCTGCTAGGATTTCCCTATTATAAAACATGTTTCAAAACTTCGTAACAAAATCCTGCTAGCTCATGGTCGTGACATCTCGACGCATCTGGACAGTCATCCCCCAGTGCCTCGCGTCTTTCTTAAGAGCGAAGGAAGCACAAAGAACCTTTTCCTGTTCCGAAAGTCTCATAAAATCCAAGATGACTTGGATATCGATCAGCCAATTATCATGTAATAACCGAAAATTTATACGGACTCATGATTTCCTTGTACATAAAAAATCTATGCTCGTATTATGTGTTTTTGTAATGTTTCATGAAAATTATGAATATCAATACGAAATTCATAATTTTATTGGTAAATGTTTGAGTTCTCATTTAATTAGCTATGAGACTCAATAAGCAATTTGCTTAGCCAAGCAAGTAACCTTTTTAGTAAAAAGGGGTACAAAAATGTTATGATTTTATGTTGGTCAAAGCTTGATCAAGAAAGTCAACGAAAGTCAAAGTTGACCAAGGAAGTCAAGGTTGACCCAATAGGTCAAAGATTGACTGGAAAAGTCAACTATGTGACGATAATGAAGTATGATGAGCGGTATAGGAAGTATACTGCGAAAAAAACCATTTTTCTGATAAAATGGATCATGCTATTTTTAAAACCACCATAGAATAAAATCAAGCACATTAAGTAGGTAATTAAGGGCCTAAGAGTTCTAAGCGAAATGAGAATTTTTCATACAGTCCATTTTTAAAACAGATAAATTTTGGACTGCAGTTAGCAGCCAGTACTGTGGATTAAAGACTACAGTATCAACAATATCTGTTATGGCATTTAAAAGGATTGTTTACTAAGGAAAAAGGCCAAACAAGGCCTTAATGATGATGTCACCTAGCTTTAGAATTATGACATCATTTTTGGATTTAACTAAAATTTGGAAAGAATTATTTCCTTGTTCACCAAGGATGGCCGGCCACCTAGCATGCCAAAAGTGCAAAAAGTTGGTTTTTGGAGGACTATTTTGCAATTAAGCAAAGTTTCAAAAACCTCCATAAATAGGTGCCCATTTTATTCAAAAAAATCAGAAAATTGAGCCAAGTTCTGCCCATTTTCCTGCCCAAAAGCCGAACCCAAATCTGCCAAAGGAAAACAAGAACCAAAAACAAAAATCCAAGAGATAATCTCTTAGGGAAGTTCGGATTTCAGTTTTGGAAGCAAGAATAGGTGCTGGAAATTTTAGGGACCCTTTGTTTGGCATGTTGGCCGGTTGTGGGTGAGCTGAAAAGGAAGAGAAAAAGCTGAAGGAGTGGTCGGATTTTGGTGGGAAACAGCAACCAAGGGACAGAAAATTTTCGGGTAACTCTTAGGAGGAGGCCGGTTGTGTTAGGAGCAAGGGAGGAGCAGAAATTTTGGACCAAACCCTAACCAATCTTAGGGTTCATTAAGGTAATCCTCCCAAGGCTTTAAACTCCTTAATTTGATTTCAATTTGGAGTTTAAATATATTTCAAGTTGATGGTTGTAAGAGCATAAGCTCAATTTATTTTGTTGCCTTAGTTTAGGATTTTGTGGTGGTTGATTTATGAGCTTTATGCTTATGCTTGTTTTGCATACTAGATGTTTGATGAATTGTATGTCCCCTAAATATGTTCAATCAAGAGTTAGAATGGAACGTTAGAAGCGCTGCATGACTGGTATAGGCTCTCGGTTGTGGCCGATTGAGGTAGTGTGCGCCTGTTAGGACGTAAACCGAATCTTAGCATAAAAACTGCCAGTTCGGGTAAAACTGGCCAGTTTTCTGGAAATCTAATTTTGAGGCCTTTAGAGGCCGAATCTGGAAAAACTTAAAACATAAAAGTTGTAGAGAAGGGTTTTTGATAGAGGACAACGTGGACAGTTTTCAAAAATAAGGCTCCAATGGCCTTCGTTTTTATGAAAACCCGAGCCTGACTGTGCCCAGAACCTATGCACGGCCAGGTGAGTTCAACAGGGCAAATGAGTGGGTTAGAGACTGATTTGAGTCTCGAGTTAAACACAAAAGTTTTAGGGTTTTTCAAGCTTTAAAACTTTTATGAAGAAAACTTTTTCAAATTCGGCTTTGATTTTTAAATAGAAAATTGGATTTCAAAACTGTGCAGTGAACAAGAAATTCCTGCACAGGGTTTTCTAAAACAGTGCAGGAAAAGGACATTTCTGCACATCCACTGACTAATTCACAATGAGAAACTGTTCCAAAGGCAGTTTCTATTTTTAATGGTTTTTATAAAGATCCATTCATAAGGTTTCAAGTTTTATAAAGATTTTAAGGAAAAGTGAATTTAAAACCTAAGTTTTCTAAAGTAAAGAAAAAGGGTTTTGAAACAAGTTGAGTTAGCAATAACCGGAAAGGTACCGAGTTATTGGATTGGGCCCGAAGCACAAGGGTTATCCAACGTAACCCAAATTAAGTATGACTAGTTGGGCCTAAAAACCAGGGTTACTTAGGAGTAACCTAATAGGATTTTTTTTTAGGAAAAGCTTAGGCCCAAGATCAGGATTAGTAACCTATCAAGTTATGATTTTAAGTATGATAAGCCCTAAGTCTTAGGGTTATCAATGATACTCAGTAAGTATCAAACAATGTTTTAGGGGGGGGTGGGGAGACATATAAGCATAATTAAGTATGAATGTTGGTTTGGTTACCAACATTCTATAAGTACAGAATTCTTACCTATGTCCTTTGGATTAGCAGGAGATAGCCTGCCACGGTATCCTGACTTGGATCAGAACATCTTTGGACATAGTATTCGAGGTAAGTACAAACCTCACTGTAAGATCTAGAATTTTCATCGCTAAGATTTCTTGTATAGAAATTTAAATTGTACCGTAATGGTATCTATGAAAAATCCCGGCTCAGGGTTTTTTATTTATTTTTATGAGTTCTTATGGCTCTATAAGACTCAAATATGATTGCTTAGCTAAGTATATGTTCTTTTGGGTTCAAAAGATAGAAAATCCGATGATTTTATAAAAAGTCAACGTTGACCGAAAAAGTCAAAGTTGACCATGAAGGTCAAAGTTGACCATGAAAGTCAAAGTTGACCCGATAAGTCAAAGATTGACTGGAAAGATCAACTATATGACGGAATTTAAGTATGTTGAGCAGTATAGGTTTTGTACTGCGAGAATCATTTTCTACAGATAAAATAGCTAGAATTAAACCTAAAACCGCCATAGAAAAATCAAGCACATTAAATAGAATATTAAGGGCCAAAGGACTTGAAGCGGAAAGAAAAGTTTTTCGTACCGTCCATTTTATGACAGATAAATTTTGGAATAAAATTTAATTTATGATACTGTGTATTAAGTAACACAGTATTAGCAATGACTGTTTGGCTAAAAATGAATTGCTTATCAAGGTTTTAAGCCAAACAAGCCCTAAGGTGGATGACATCACCTTATCCATTAATTATGACATCATTTGGATTTAAGCTAAAATTGGAAAGTATTTGGTTGGTTCTAGACCACATGATGGCCGGCCACCTCACCCCCCATTAGTGTAAAATGTTAGTTTTTGAGGGACTAAAATTGCAATTAAACAAAGCTCCAAAACCTCTATAAATAGGTGGCCATTCTATTAAAAAAAAATCAGGAAATTCAGCCATACTCTACCCATTTTTCTCTGCCCAAAACCGAACTCTAGCAGCCAAGAAAAACAAGAACAAAAGCAGAAATCCAAGAGTGAATTCCTTAGGGTGAGTTCGGATTTCATCTAGAAAACAAGGAAAAGTGTTGGAAAAATTTTGGGGTCCCATCTTGGCACTTTGGCCGGCTGTTAGTGAGCTGGAAAAGGAAGAGAAAAGCTGAAGGAGTGGCCGGATTTAGTGACTGGAATTGGTGAGGAGCAGCAGCCAAGGGACAAAAAAGTTTTCGGGTGAGCTAGGGAGGAGGCGGTTGTGACTAGGAGCCAAGGGGGAAGAAACTTTGGACCAAACCCTAACCAACTTTAGGGTTCATTAAGGTAAAATCTCCCACAGCTTTCAGCTTTCAATTTGGGTTCAATTGGAAAGTTTAAATTGTATTTCAAGTTGTTGGTTGTATGAGCATAAGCTCTAATTTTATTTTCAGCCCTAGTTAGGTTATGTGCTTGATTTGATTTTTAGGGTGGTTTGGTTTAATTAGTATGCTATGCTTTTAAAATGCTTGCTTGTTTGTATGCTAGCTGAATGGTTAAGTTATATGCCCCTAATAAGTTAAGGTATGGGTTAGAATGCATGATTAGGTTAATTGGCAGATTTGGTGTATATTAGTCAAGCTGGATTTTTTTCTGCAAAACCTAATTAATTGGGATAAGATAATGGTTTGCATGGCTGAGTTTTAATTTGTGTTTAAAGAGAAATTGACGTTAGAAAAGCGTTGTATGTTTGATTTAGGCTCCCGCTGCGTTCGGTTGAGGTAGTGTGCACTTTTTTAGGGCGAGTAACAAATGAGAATAAGGAAACTGCCATTTCGGGTTCAAGTTACCCTGTTTTCTGGAAAGCAAATTTTGAGGCCCTTAGAGGCCGATTTTCGAAAAACGTAAAACATGAAAGTTGTTGAGAACAGTTTTTCCTATAAGACAAATGTACAGTTTTTAAAAATAAGGCTCCAACGGCCTTCGTTTTCATAGAAATCCGAGCATGACCATGCCCAGACTTCATGCACGGCCAGGTGAATTTAAAAAGGGAAAACGAGTGGGTTAAAGTCCGAAATAGATTTTGATCAAAACATGAAAGTTTTAGAGCTTTTTGAGATTTAAAACTTTGATGAAGGAAACTTTTTCAAATTCGAACTCAGTTTTTCAAACAAAAATGTATTTCAAAAACTGTGCAGTGATCGGTAGGTTACTGCTCAGGGTTTCTAAAAACAGTGTTGGAATTAGGCATTCCTGCACATATGTTAACAAATTTACAGTAAAAAGCTGTTCCAAAGACAGTTTTGACTTTTAATGATTTTTACAATGAACCCACTCATAAGGATTTTAAAGAAAACTCTAAGTTTTCAAAAGCGGTTTCTAAACTAAGTTTCGATGAGCAATAACCGGAAAAAGATACCGAGTTATTGGTTTGGGCCCGAAGCCCAAGGGTTATCCAACATAACCCCAATAAGGAACTAAGACTATGGAATAGGGCCCTTGTCTCGAGGGTTACCTATAGGGTTATTTATAGTAACCCGTTCCTTATGTTTTCAAGTTAATCATATGGGGGCATATAACACAGAATAAAATGAATGTTGGTTGAGATAACCAACAGTTTAAAAAGTAGGATTTTCAAAAATCCTTGTGCTATGTCTTTTGTAATAACAGGTGATAATCTGTTATTGCAACCTGTTCAGGAGCGGCATAGCATCGGACTTAGAGTTCGAGGTAAGTACAACTCCGCCTACAGCATAGGCTTTAGTTGAATAGTTGCCTAAGTATGAATGATAAATGCTATGGTAGTTGATGTGATATGCTTATGAAATGTTATATGTTATGAATATGCCATGATGAAATGTTATGTTATGATTAAGATATATGATATGTCTATGATGTATGAATTTATGATATGAAGCATGATAAGATTATGTTTTATGAATATGTGACATCACGAAGCATGTTCACTAACTCTAAATAAGAATGATTAAGAAATTATGAAAGATAAGTATGAAGGCAAGCAAGTTACCTGTGTCGTACCGACCCGCTCGTAGGTCGGGTTGGACTATGGATTGAGTTGGAAATGGACTGGCCGCCCCAACCACTCCATAGTTGCGCGCCCGGTACGTACACTTATGGGGCCCATAAGCATGATAAACATGATAAGCAAGATAAGCATGTTAAGTACGATAAGTATGATAAGCTATGAAATACCAAGCAAGCATAATTGGCTCATGTATGATTAGGGTAGAATGTGTTATGTTAGATTTGAGTTATATTTTGTATTGTTATTTGTTGCGGATAATTATGTTGTACTTGCTGAGCGAAAGCTCACGTCTTACGTCTATGCTATAGGTAAGCAACCTGTCAGCAATTTTTGATACAAGATGGCGAACGGGGCAGGGTGAACTGTGAAGTGAGTGGGATATTCTGCCGCTATGTGTTTTGTCTCTTATGTACATTATATATTATCCGGTGTTCGATTATCGCTTTTTGTTTTGTTCATACATTCGCTATTTATATATCGTTATTGTTCATGCACCCCGTATAAAAAAAAAAAAAATTTCCGCTGTGTACGTTAAGTATGTATGTATGGTAACGGCCTGTGCTAGGCGGGTCGTTACAGAGTTGGTATCAGAGCGGTTTCCTGCTATCCCACTTCACAGTCTGCCTGCCATCGCCACCATCATTGTAAGTTGAATTTAATTTCAAATAGTAAATAATTATTATGCGCCTATATTATGATAGACTCGACGATATGGACCCGGACCAAGTCGACGCGGACCGAGAGGCGACGAGGTCATTCTTTCAGTCGTGTCCGCTTATGTTTGACGGCACGAGACGTACGGTACCTGTGGCAGCGTGGTTGTATGATATGGAGTTGATCTTCCATATCTGCCACATCGAGGCCCGGCTACAGGTTTCTTTGGCTAGCCGGTGTTTCGCTGTTGACGCTCGGATATGGTGGATCATCCTTGGAGAGCGTCAGTTGCCGAGCCGCACGTGGCCGCATTTTCATACGGTAGTGATGGCTCGTTACGGGCCGATGTTAGGCGAGGGAGCAGGCGATCTTCTTCGCGATTTTGAGATCTATGAGGACATGCACCACACTCGTTACCTCAGCTACGTAGCTGATTGGCACGCGTATCCTCAGGAGACGATGGCCCATTATTACCGACGATTCCAGGAGTCGATGCTGCCGTACATTCCTCAGTATCTGCAGAGTCCCGAGCTGCAGGCCTTAGTTATTCTTAGGAACGGATTACCTATTCAGATCCGGCAGTACGTTCCTGAACCTATGCTCGGTTTGTCAGTTGGACACATGATTGAGGCTATTTTGGGAGTCGAGGCTATCATTCACGATATGCCAGCCCCGGATTTGGCAGAGGCTCAGCAGGCGCCAGTAGAGGACGCCGAGATGGCAGAGCCGATTTATGAGCCGGGTCTCGTTGTTCCCGAGGATCCGATTCCCGCCGCCCCAGTACCGGAGGTGCCATATCAGGAGGCCGAGGCTGATTTAGCAGCCGAGGACTTTGACCCTGATGATCTCATCATTATTCCGGAGGACCCACCGGAGGATCCACCTATCATCGACATATCGAGTGATGATGAGGATGATGAGGAGCCAGACCCTGAGTTAGAGCACGCAGGTTGGCTGGACTATGAGGAGGATTTAGAGGATCCAGAGGAGATTCCGTTGGCTGACGGAGAGGGAGAGTCCGATTCTGACGTATCGTCGGTGGTCACTTCTGAGCACATAGATTAGATAGACTGTATGTATATCTTTTGATGCTAGACCGATATGTACTAGCTTATTCTTTTTGGATGATAGGCTTGTACACATATGTATGATGGTAAAGTGGTAGACACTTCCATCTGAAATTTTTGACCATGTATGATGTATCTGATATGTATATACGATATTGTAAATATGATGTCCTTTTTGTACAAATGCAAAAGACAAGTTTATAAATGAAATGTTATGTTACGATGAAATTATGGGAATTATGTTATGATATGTTATGTTATGTTAATGTATGAATGATACGATATGTATGAAATATGTATGCGATGATATGACTATGATCGGCTATGTTTGTGATTGGACACAAAGTATGATAGTGTTATAGAATATTATATGCATGAAAGATAGGATATTGACAGTATGGTAATATCTTTTCTTATGTCTTATAAAGGAATTTGAAAATGGTGCGCACTCGTAAGACGGTACCAGTAAACCCTCCTGAGCCTGATATCGCGACCATTGTAGCAAATTTACAACGGCAGTTGCTGGAGCAGCAACGTGAAACGGAAAGACTGCGAAAGCAATTGGCTCAGATAAATGATAGACCGCGTGTGGACGAAGTTCCTCCGCATCACGACAGAGTACCCCCGGTAGTACCCCAGGTACCTGGAGTCCAACCGGAGGTCCGACAAGAGGTTCCACGGAACTTTGAAGTTCCGTTAGCACCCATTGGGAACCCAGCAAATCTACAACCGGTGCGGGAAGATTTGCTTTATGAGCGGTTTAGAAGGATGAAGGCGCCGGAATTTGATGGACTAATAGATCCGATTTCCGTGGATAATTGGTTGATAGACATCCAAGTTATCTTGGATTTCATGAGGCTTTCGGAGCAAGAGAAGGTGCTTTGTGCTTCCTTCGCTCTGAAAAAGGACGCAAGGCACTGGTGGATGACCGTGCAGATGAGGCGTGACGTTGCGACCATGAACTGGCAAGATTTTGTCATGGAGTTTCGCAACATGTTTTATAATAGGGAGATCCTCGCAGCTCAGCAGGACGAGTTCTCCAATCTGAAGCAAGGATCGATGACTGTGATGGAAGCAGTCAAGAAGTTCGAACAACTGGCACGGCTATGTCCTGAATTGGTACCCAGTGAGACCGAGAAGGTTAGGCGAATGATGAAAATATTTCATACCGACATCGCCAGACAAGTGAGTGCTGGCAGTAGCCCACCTACTCTAGTGTCTGACTGTGTGAGTCGAGCCCTAAGAGCAGAATACTGGATTAACCAGGATAGGGAGGCTAGGGCTCAGATTTTTAAGGCCAGGAAGGAGGAGAAAGCCGTAGTTAAGCCAATGCCACCCCGACAAGGTCCGGAGTTGAATCAGAAGGGTCAGATGGGTAGCCAGGCCCAAGGCCCCAAGCAATTTGGGAGGTTCAAGAGGAAGGGAAATTTCTCTAGTCAAGGACCACAAAGGAATTTCCCTCAGAAGAGGATTTCTGGAGGAAATGAGGGAAACCGTACTGAATACCCGGTGTGCGCGAAATGTGGGAAGAAACACCCGGGGACGTGCAGAATGGGATCTAATGCTTGCTTTCTTTGCGGCAAAGAAGGGCATTATGTGAGGAATTGCACTCTAAACAATCAAGGCCAGAACCCTTCCTATCTGAACCGGAACCCCAACAGCCAACTTCATGCAGTCCAGGCGAGGCTAGAGGGACCCTCGATCACTCAGGGAAGATTAGAAGCCCCTGAACCCCAGGCCAGAATCTATGCCTATACGAGGAGAGATGCAGAAGCAGGGACTTCGCATGTGGTGACAGGTCAGATTTCTATCGCCACTCTTGATGCTGTTGCTCTATTTGATTCTGGTGCTACGCATTCTTTTGTGTCTCTGGAGTTCATCCAGAAGTTAGGAAGAGGTGTGGATGTTTTAGATCAGCCTTTCAAAACCTCTTTGCCATCCGGAGAATTTTTGTGGTCAAATTTCTGGATTCGTGATGCTTCTGTCATTCTCTGTAATAGAGAATTGTTTGTAGATCTCATCGCAATCAAGCTCCAAGATTTCGATGTGATCTTAGGGATGGATTTCTTAGGAAGGTACAACGCCCGTATTGACTGTCGGAAACATTGCGTCACGTTCAACCCCTACGGCGAGGAAGAATTTACCTTCTACGGACAGACTCACCACTCAGCCACCAGACTGATTTCGGCAATGAAGGCTTGGAGAATGTTAGCTAATGGTTGTCAAGGATATTTAGCTAACATGGTGGACAAAGATCGGGAGTTAGAGTTGAAACCGGAAGATATTCCCATTATAAAGGAATATATGGATGTCTTTCCGGAGGAACTGCCAGGACTTCCGCCGGAGCGTGAAATATCGTTTGAGATCGAGCTATTGCCTGGAACCGCACCGATATCAAAAGCGCCCTACCGAATGGCACCTGCCGAGCTTAGGGAACTTCAAGTGCAGTTGCAGGAACTGCTTAACAAGGGATTTATTTGACAAAGCTACTCTCCATGGGGAGCCCCGGTGTTATTCGTGAAAAAGAAATATGGATCTTTGCGCATGTGCATTGATTACCGGGAGCTAAATAAGATAACGATCAAGAACAAGTATCCTCTTCCGAGGATTGATGATCTGTTCGATCAACTCAGAGGAGCAGTAGTATTTTCAAAGGTCGATCTGCGCTCAGGCTATCACCAGCTGAAGATCAAGGAGTCCAATATCTCCAAGACAGCTTTTCGAACTCGTTATGGGCATTATGAGTTTTTGGTTATGCCATTTGGACTAACCAATGCCCCAGCCGCATTCATGGACCTTATGAATCGAGTATTCAAGGAATACCTGGACAAGTTCGTCATCATCTTTATTGATGATATTTTAATGTACTCAAGGTCCAATGAAGAGCATGAGCATCACCTTGGATTGGTGATGGAAACGTTGAGAAGGAATCAGCTATATGCCAAATTCACAAAGTGTGAATTTTGGCTGGAAAAAGTGCATTTCTTGGGCCATGTAGTGCTAAAGGAAGGGATTTCTGTGGACCCTGCAAAGGTGGAAGCGGTCAGTACGTGGCCAGCACCTAAGAATGTCACTGAGATAAGGAGCTTTCTTGGACTAGCAGGATATTATCGACGGTTTGTTGAAGGATTCTCCAAGATTGCTGCACCCCTTACCGCCCTTACCAGAAAAGGGAAGAGTTTTGAATGGACTCAGAAATGTGAGGAAAATTTCCAGGAGCTCAAGAAGAGGCTAACCAGCGCACCTGTGCTAATAATTCCTGATGTAGAGACAGGGAATTTCGTCATCTACAGCGATGCATCAAAAAGCGGATTAGGAGCTGTTCTGATGCAAAACGGGAAGGTAGTGGCCTACGCATCCCGTCAACTGAAAGATCATGAAAGGAATTATCCTACTCATGATTTGGAGCTTGCGGCAGTAGTTTTCGCACTCAAGATTTGGAGGCACTATTTGTACGGAAACAAATGTGCGATCTATACCGATCATCAGAGCCTCAAGTACATTTTCACTCAAAAAGAGCTCAACATGAGACAGCGTAGATGGCTGGAGCTCGTAAAGGACTATGACTGCGAAATCCTTTACCACCCTGGCAAGGCAAACAAGGTAGCAGACGCCTTAAGTAGGAAATCCGTAGGCATGCTGATGTCTATCGAGGCGTTTCCTAAGCCACTACAAAGGGAAATTTCTGAGTTTAACTTGGAAATGATAACGGGGAAATTATCTTCTCTGACTATTCAGTCTGATTTGTTGGAATCCATCAAGTCACACCAAGAAAAGGATTCCTTTTTGCTGAAAACTCAACTTTTTGGCAGAAAAAGTGATGAGTTCAAAACCTCTACAGATGGCGTCATCTACTTCAAGGAGAGGATTTGCGTTCCCAACTTCGAGGTCTTGAGAATCAGATTTTGTCCGAAGCACATATTACGCCGTACTCAGTACATCCAGGAGCTACCAAGATGTACAAAGACCTCCGAGAAAATTTTTGGTGGCCCAATATGAAGAATGAGGTGGCTGAGTTCGTATCAAATGCCTAACTTGTCAGAAAGTTAAGGCCGAACATCGACATCCTGGTGGAGAACTACAGAAGATA